>OZ012541.1:47911946-48327768 GCA_963935595.1 Schoenobius gigantellus
CTTCCTGGCAGGATTTTAATCGCTGTTGGCGTCCAGGGGTTCTCCAGTGTCGTATACGTCTTGTATCCGGTCTCATACCAAAACGAGACTCATCAGAAAAGCACACGAAACGCCATTGTTCTTCTGCCCAATTTCTGTGTTCAAGAGCCCATTGATATCGAATCCTACGATTGTGCATTGCTATAGGTGGTACCCGTAGCGGTCTTCGGGAATGAAGGTTCACTTCATGCAAGCGGTTTCTGACTGTTTGGTCGCTAATTAAGTTCCCTGAAGAGTGATGAAGCCTCACGGCTAACATCATGGCGGTTATTGTTGGAGCTCTTCGAGTTAAGATTTGAATGTATCGGTCTTGTCTCCGTGTGGTGCAGCGATACCGTCCTCCATGGCGCTCAGCCACGGTACCAGTGCTTCGGTAACGTGTCCAAAGTCGACTGATAACACTCTGACTTGTATTCAGAGCTAAAGCCACAGTACGTTGCCGGGAACCAGCTTCTATCATTCCCACGGCTCTGAGCATTTCTTCCTTGCTTAAATGACGTCGCCGCTCCATAATAACGTTGGTTTTAATCAGTAGTAGGGAAACAGTAGCACTAATAATGTCTTCAATGCGTTGTATGTTTTTATAGGGAAAATATTGACAGCTGATTTTCATCTTTTACTCGAATTTGATTGACAGTTCCTGATTCAAATTATGTAATGCACCAAAAAGGATCCATATAAATTTATAAAATCATAAATTTATTACAAAGCCACATCTCAATCTCAAGAAATCCGCATAAAAATGCTTGATCCCTAGACACTTTTGATGTGTGTATGTGTGGGATCGATTGAAAACCAAAAGGAATTGTATTTTCACTTCGTTTATTAAAATAACTTTTACAAAATATAATTAAAACGTCTTTCACTTTTTCTTGATCTTAACCTTAATCGTCCATCTTTCTTCATCCTCTCCCATCCCTTTTACTCTCCCATATATTCTCTCTCTGTCACTCACTCGTTCGGAAACATCATTCATACTTTCACGCGTTCGGATACACATACACCACATTCGGCCGTCCTGCTCTTGTATATGCCCTCATAAACAATTATAAAACTAAAAGTAACATGAAAAATAATTGAACCTTAACCTAAAAGTATACACTACATATGTAAACATCATGGTTTGTGCATTACCTCGAATGTATAACATCACATCATAGGAAAATCATAAACTCGTTAGTTGCTCAGATAGAACATCTTATTAATATACTTTACATGTTGAGTTCACTTAAGTTATATAATGAACACAAAATACACAGTGATATTTTCTAACTAAAAATAACATAAAATATTTTTTTTATAACATAATGTTAAATTAATACACATCCATTCCTCATCTTACATGCATCATGGGAAAGATAAAATGCTTACCAGCTCCCTTTTCCATAGTTCATCATATGCATTCATCAGGCTGATTCATCAGAGGTATAGCCTGGAAAAGACTTCATATAATCAGAGCAAGTAGATGTTTTATTAGGACCTTCATCTTGAGGGTTGACCTTTTCTACATCATACCTATTGTTTCTTTTCACTTTAGTTATCTTATAAGGCCCTAGAAACTTCGGTTTTAACTTCATAGCATTACCATATTGAGTGCGTTTGATAGCTACATAATCACCTTCTTTGTATACTGTACTCTCCTTTCTCTTTTTATTATAATAATTTCTGTTTTCCTCCTGAACTTTTAAAATCTGTTGCTTGGCATTATTTCTTAGTTCTTCTCTGTATTCTACAAAACTATTTATATGTTCTTGTGATAGCAATTCTAACAACTGCAAATCTTCTTTTCTATTCATTTTTACGCCTATGAGCATTTCAAAAGGGGTAGTGTTAACACTTCGCTGGTATGTACTATTAATTGCTCTCTGTAGTCTACTGATATGTTTATACCATTGACTTGGTTGCTCTATTGACAGCTTTGACAATACTGCTATTAATGTTCTATGTATTCTTTCCACCTGGCCGTTTCCTCTAGGAACCCCTGTAGTAATTTTTATATGTTCTATGTTCTCTTCTTTACAATATTGGGCAAAGTCGTTACTTGTAAATGCAGTGCCTCTGTCGGATATGATTCGTTTTGGATTTCCAAATGTTTGTTGGTGAATATTCATTTTGTTCAATACTTCTTGAGTAGATGTGCTTTTGGTTGGGAATAACCATACAAACTTTGTAAAAGAATCTACTATTGTAAGTACATGATTATATTGTTTCTTCGTCTCGGTAAATGGACCAATGTGATCAATGTGAAGTGTAACTAATGGTGTCTCACCCTTCTCAATGGGATTCAAAAATCCTTCTTGTTTCCCCTCTTTGGATGATGCTACTAAACATGGAATACAGGTTGCAATATAATCTTCAACTTTCTTTAACAATTTAGGAATATAATAATCTTTGTTTACTAATTCTAATGTTTTCTTCCGTGAAAAGTGACCATTGCCATGGGCTCTCTTTATGATCTCTATTTCCATTTTCTGTGGAACAACAAAACATTGTTCTTCACCTTTACACAGCAAACCATTGTAAAGATAAAAGTCTTTATATGGTTTTCCTTCGCTTAAAATGTCCATTATGGCTTTTAGTCCATCATCAGTCTCTTGAGCATGTCTTAAGTCCCTATGCAAATCTAATGTAATCACTGCTACAGCTGGATTTCGACTTAAAGCATCAACATGTCTCATTTTAGAACCTTCACGGTGTTCGACAACGAAATCATAGTCTTGTAGGAACAAAACCCATCGTGCTACTCTTGTAGATAAAGCCAAATCTTTTTTATTCAGAGTCATTTTGAATGCCTTGCAATCAGTGACAAGTTTAAAGCGTACACCATACAAATAATGTCTAAATTTTTTAATAGCTTCAATAATAGCCAGTGCTTCTAATTCATAGCTGGTGTATCGGCTTTCAGCATCGGATGTACGTCTGCTCATGTAATGTACGGGGTGCAGCTGTCCATCACTCTCTTTTTGCATTAATATTGCTGCATATGCAATGCATGACGCATCAGTGTGAAGCTCAGTTTCTGCTCCTGGTTCATAAATCTTTAGTACAGGTTTGCTAGCTAATTTCTCTTTTAATAGCACAAATACGTTTCTATGTTCAGTAGTAAATATAAACTTCTTGTTTTTCTTAAGTAAATCAGTAAGAGGTTGTGCAATCTCAGCATAATTTTGAACAAACTTTCGGAAGTAGGAGCAAAGACCCAAAAAACTGTGCAGTTGCTTTATATTTTGCGGCTCTGGAAATTTAAGGACAGCGTTAGTCTTCTCCGGAGATGGCATAACTGTACCATTTTCAATGATATGACCTAAGTACTCCACTCTTTTAACTAATAACTGACACTTTTTCCAATTTATTTGGAGTCCATACTCTGAAGCTGTTTTTAATACCTCTCTTAGTCTATCTATTGCTTCTCTTACATTTGAGGCTGGAATAATTAAATCATCAATAAAAATAATCACGATACCTCTACTTATTAAATCACGGAATATTATTGTTATAAACGTGTAAATACTTTAGGACATGTGGCTAAACCAAATGGAGCTCTCAAAAATTCATATTGGCCTGTGGCCGTTACAAATGAAGTATATTTAATAGACTGTTCATGGACCCTTAGGTTAAAAAAACCATTTTTAAGATCAAGTGCACTAAACCACTTCGCCTTAGACAGCTTATCTATCAATTCATCGATCAATGGTAATGGAAATTCATCCTTAACTATTTTCTTATTCACTTCGCGATAATCAACACATATACGAATATTGCCATCTTTTTTTCTAACAAGAACAAGTGGGCTAGAATAGTCTGAAAAACTCACCCGGATAATACCAGATTTCAGCCACTCACTGACCTGTTGATTAACCTCCTCTTGTTCCTTTGGTGCCAGTCGTCGTGGTCGCTGAGCAACTGGGATGTCGTCTTTCATCACTATTTTTAAATCAATTGGTGCATCTTTAATTTGTTTTGGCTGGTACTCATCAACCAATTTTTTTACCTCTTCTTTTAATTCAACATCTGAAATGTGACCTATAGAATCGATGGAACATGGCAAACAATTTATCTTTCCTAACCAATCATTAGGATTCAACCATACAAATCCGTCTTTCATAATCATAACAACATTTTGTAAAAACTCATGACCTAAGATTACTTTATATGGAATACTATTACTAGGAACAACATAAAATTTAATATTTCTGTATAGATAATTATCTATCTCTAAACTTGTTGTAAACAGACCAGTTGTAAACACTTTTGCAGAGCCTAAGCCGGTCAACGTAACATTGTCATTAATTTCGCACTTAGGTAAGCCGATTTCTTCATAAAAGTCACTCGTTATTAGATTTACATCACTACCAGAGTCAATTAGAGCATGTGTGTTAATTCCGCACGACATTTTTACGTTTTTGATGGGTTTCGCAACACGTTCACTTTTGTTTACATCCAAAACGTCAAACTCGCTGCCATGACCTTGACATGGGCCGTGACTTGTGTGACAGGTCTCTTGCGCCATCTTGCTGCTACTGCCAATGGGATCGCAGACTGCTTTACCGTCGTTATCGTGTGTAGCGCCATCTTGCGTCGTCGCGACGAATGTTCGCTTTCGCTGCTCGTCCATCGCTATGCTTGTCGTTGGTCGACTTTCAAATGCTGGAGCGGTCATGTTTTTTTTGTACAATAACTGGCAATATGACCATACTGATTGCAGCTAAAACACTTACGGCCTTGCGTTTTATTCGGACAATAATCACTCGTATGGCTTTTTTCACCACAATTAAAACACCTTTCATACTGCTTGTACCGGTTCATAGGTGATGCTTTTGCCGGTAAAAACTGCTTCACGACTCTGTTATTTATCATTTTCTCCTTAATGGCCTCGTATATTTTAAGTTTTTCTTTAAGGTCGGAGTATGTAGTGACACCGTATAACATGATCTTATTGATTTCACTATCTTGAATGCCATCTAGTATATATTTTATGGCTACATAGTCCGGTAATTTACCGCGTTTGCCCAATTCTTTCATAGTCAACATGTAATCAATACAAGACTCACTTGGCTTTTTCCATCGGCTGCTCATCATTTCATGAATAGTTTTCATGTCTACGCTATCTGGAAATTCTTTTAGGAGCGCATTCTTGAGGTCATCCCATGACTTGTGGGTTTTCTCGGCACGTAACCATAGGGCCGCCGTACCTCCAAGTGATCGCCTCGCCACCAACAGCTGCTGTGTAGGCGTCCAACCGAAAATTTCGGCGTTGTCTTCTATATCTTGCACCCATCTTGTCACAGGGTAGGTTTTGTCCTGTCCTGAGAACGTAGGCACCAAATCCTCGGACATCGAAAGAAAACCGCGTTGCAGTTTCGTTTCAGCGTCATCTTTACTGCAATCTTGTTGTTGCTTCATCTTGTAATCTTAATTCGTTTTTGCAATGCCGTTACCACCTTGTCGCCACGTGTTCGATATGACTCGTTCTAATCTTGTTCCTTTTTGGTTTTGTTTTTAGATCCCGGACGAGCCCTCAAATGTGGGATCGATTGAAAACCAAAAGGAATTGTATTTTCACTTCGTTTATTAAAATAACTTTTACAAAATATAATTAAAACGTCTTTCACTTTTTCTTGATCTTAACCTTAATCGTCCATCTTTCTTCATCCTCTCCCATCCCTTTTACTCTCCCATATATTCTCTCTCTGTCACTCACTCGTTCGGAAACATCATTCATACTTTCACGCGTTCGGATATACATACACCACATATGTAGTCTTTTTTATATGCTCTCTAGTCTTATTATATCTATTTCTATTTCTGCTAGATAATAAGTATTTACACTCATAGTCAATTGTGTCAATTAATGTACTTATTTTCTTACAAACTATGCACATATTAATAAATTTAGTAAATGAATGAAATAAATTGACATTAAATGATATAAATATAAGTTTTAAATTATTATTTATCATTAACTCATTTTGATATGGGTTATTCAATATCCCTAATACTATAATGTGGTTGTTTCAAATTTTTTTTAATACCGTATAGAATTCGGATGTTGTTTTAAGTGCGTTTTTATCATTTTCACCTATACATAGAATTATCTTATCATTTGTGTCTACAGTTAGTTGCGTTATCGACTTTAAAATCTCTTCAGTTGATGCATACGGTTTGGTTTCGGCAATTATGCTGTATTCTTCATACTTTGTGTTTTTCCGCAAATTTATTAAATGTGATGCTATCCCTGCGCATTGTTGAGAGCCATATATATATATTTTGTTTTGTTGTTTTTCCTGTATCGGTATGTGTGTTTCAAGGTCAACTATGTCGTTGTTTATTATCTTTCTTATTGTGTTTGTGACCAAGTTATTTGTATCCGTGGCAACATCAGCTTTTTCTTGTATTAATGAGTACACCTACATTAAACAGATTTGTTTAATGTAGGTGTTAAGTCTGACTTTCTGTTCTTATTTTGTTTCTTAGTTGTTGAAGTGCAGATCTTGGTTAATTGTTGTATTTTATAGTCCCTGTCTTGTAATATTTTTTGTAAACGTCTGTTTTCAATATTTAAATTTTCTACTTCATTATTTGTAGGACGCTCATCGTGCCCATTATCTTCAAAACTTGCTTAACTATTCTAGATTTCAAAAAGGTATCATAAGCCTAGACATTTTAAATATTTTTAATTTCATTACTATTTGAATAGCAAATAGTATTAAAACTTCAAAAAAATATTTTTGTCGTAATAATCTTTTCTAAAGAATGCTTCACATGCTTTAATACTTTTGCATCCTGGTAAATCAACAAATAGCATTAATAAATAGGAGCTGACTCATACTGCATAATTTTATAGAGGTACTTACGCAAGTAAGTAGAAACAGATCCAACGCATCTCTGTTTCTTTTTTTACGACAAAACCAAATTATACTTTTGTTAGCATACGTTTTCTGTTTATAGTATCGATGTCCATCGAATAAAAGTACTAAGCCACGTTTTCTTTCTAAAATTCTAAATTCAGGCTCAATATCCAGTTTTACATACGACATAATAATGTCAAATAAAACAAGATAACAGAACAAATACTTATTTATAAAAATATAAATTCCTACGTCATTAACAATAGAATCTTAAGAAACTGCTTTGGTAATTGTTATAATTTAGAATATTAATTAAAACTTAAAAGTACCTTTATATACTTATATCCATACCTATACTGAAACAGGTAACACGGGAAAATAAAGAGAAATATGAACCCAACATTAAAGACAGATTGGTCAAGATGTGGACAAGGTGACTATGGATCAAGTAAAATTATCCATAATCACACCGGTGTGGCCACGGATAAATAAAATGAACCATAGTCACACTGGTGTGGTAATACGGTGTGACTACGGATCGGTTGTGGCTTGAATCATACAGATTGTTCCATTCATTGCTAAATCTATGCGTTGCACAGACACGGCTGTGTACAGGGATATAATATTTGTATGTATCTACTTAGCACTGTTGCTCTAAATGAATCTGTCTTACTGTGCAGATTAGTATTAGTACACTGTGGGAACAGGCAATGAGAAGCAGTATTTGCCGCCCGTCTAATGTTTTCCAGTGTTTTGTCGCTAGATAAAACTTCTGATTCGACTTCCTGGCTTTGGTTACCAGGTTCAGTGTCAACTATTTCACTAGCTACTTCTTCAGAAGACACCCTATGAGCTTCATCAATGCGTTCAATACGTTCGGCAGCACGCTTGCAACTCATCCAACATGAATGGCACACTTTATCAGATTGTGATATCTAGGAAAGAGAATATTAAATCAATATCAGGGTATTTTTTAAATTTAAAGGGTAAAAATAAAAAAAAATATTTTCAAATTATAAATGCAACATTTTCTCTTTTTGATTTTTTGCTTAGTTGGCAAACAAGCATGCTGCCCGCCTGATGGTAAGTGGTAACAGCTGCCAATAGCACATTAGTTTCAGTAAGACTGGCGCAAAGCAAGCCCCACGATGACACCAATGTACGTTGCCAACCTGTGACATAAAATCTCAAGTCACAGTACCAAAGTAATTTCACTGCCTGTCTTACCCTTCAGATCGGAACACAGCGATGCAAGAACTGCTGCTTGGCGATAGAAATAGGTTAGCTGATTTGCAGCTAACAGATACAATTAAATAATGAACAGTATAGAAATACCTGACGTGGTGCTATTCTTGTTTGTTTAATAGCAATTATTTGTCTTTGTTCTTCTGAAGGATTATCTGAGCTAATAGAATGGCTTTGTCGATTTAATATTGATCTTCCACAAGTAATGCACACAGGTCTTTGGCCAGGTTGTGAAGACCCTGAAGATTGAGTACCATCACAGCTGGATATTAATTGGTTTATGATTCTCATTAGCTGTTTATTACAAGGTTCACAGATATAATCTTCTTCAGTAATCTGAATTAATAAACTCAATATAAACTCTTTTTATTACACAACTTCGTAAGACGCAGGGATGGTTATCAATTTGAAGATACGATTCAATGTGATATGGAAGAATTCGATGGACTCCAGACAGTTGGAGGCCGATCTAGTGGTATTACAGTAAGAGATTCGTTTGTTCAATACTTCAATGGCCCTGGGGCCGTTCCTTGGCAAAACAAGATGATTCATTAAATTAATATAAGAAATAAAATAATAAGTTACTTACCAGCTTTTATCTTCTGGGCCTAAATCAGGCCAATGAGCAACCACTTCCTGTCCTATCTCCATCCATAATATCGCTTTTAATTCCCGATTGGCGTAATCCTTCGACTGCATATCATACAAAGCAGGTCGATCTTGTATTTCAACAATAAAACGTTCCGTATCGGACATTTTGACGCGATACTAGCCACGCAAGCGCACGCACGACGAGCGAGCGCCCTCGCATAACATCCCGCGCGAAATGACGCAATAGCGGGAAACCGCCCGTGTAGATTAAGCCGGATTTACCTTACGAAACTAGTGTTATGCATATTGGAATGAGTTTCATGAAAGTAGTGGCAGCACGTGTGAAACTACTTTCACGAAAATAATAGTGGCGTGAAATCAACAGTATCACCAAGGATATGGCTCTGTCAACATCAAAGCTTCAATTTGCGATGCAAAACGTCGTGGTACAGATGTTAATGTATAAAATTAAAAAAAGGTTATCTCGAAAGAAAAGACGTTGGTGGATTCGAGGATGGGTAGGAAAAAAGCATTTGGGTGCAACGCGTTTAATTTCTGAATTAGCAGATGAAGATCCCGAGAGATATATTACTATACAAACTACTTTCGAATGAGTGAAGATTATTTTAATTATTTATTAAGTGTTCAGTACAACAAGATCTATTTGGTTACGATTCCAAATTCTTTATGGGCAGCGTAGCCGTCAAACGACGTTTACTGCCTCTCGCATCTTGTTTGTTGCGTGGCAACCATATATAAAAAAATATAACCAACATTTTACCTACGAAAAATATATTCAGTGAGATAACTAGCAAAACACAGCAGCTCAGTGCACTCAAGAAGACCAGCACTATTCTACAGTCCACTTGTCACGAAAAGGCGGGCCCGCCGTACATCAGCCTAACCCGTGCCCCAGCAAGCGGCGCGGCGGAGACGTGAGACGGTGAGCTGCCCTTTTCTCTACATATTTTTTGGCCCATCGAGCCTGGATTCTTGTTGTGCTGATATTGTCGTTAGGAGAACGCAGTACGTGCTAGACTAGAGCGCTGCCCGGTTTCGCCGGCCGATTTAGTCGTGCCAGCCACTGCCCTAACGAGCAAGAAACCTGCTCATCTTGCTAACTCTCATTAGCTACTTTTCCAAATATTTTTATTACATCAAATTTCTACCAACATGGCCGAACTGGAGCAACTTTTGGTTGAACGCGATTTCGTATTCCAGAGCCTACAAGAAACGTTGGATATTGCGAATAGGGATAGAAAACAATTTCAGTGCAGATTCGCTGACTTGAATTCATTAAAAAAGGATTTTATGCGTATACAGCCTAAAATAGAGAAATTGCTTATTAAGTCCGACTCATTTAATTCTGAAACAGACCTTTTGTGTCGAAATAAATTTTCGACACTCTTTTACGAAATAAAGGCCGAAGCCGACATAAATAAAGAAGTCGAAAATTCAAAATTGAATAATAGTTCAGGATCCCATTGCCAGGTCCGACCCAAAATTAAACTTCCACCTCTTTCGTTGCCAGAATTTAGCGGTGACCCTACTTCGTGGAATTCATTTTATGATTTGTTTAATTCGTTAATTAACGATAATGAATCATTGAGTGATATTGAAAAATTTAGATATTTGCTTCTCTCTCTACACGGAGAACCCTTGACTTGGGTAAAGTCTTTACCGCTTACGACTATTAATTATTTGATTGCTATTGATATTTTGCAACAACGTTATGAAAATAAGCGTATCATAGCAACCAAACATTTAGATAAAATTCTTGACATTGAAGCTATGTCTGACAAACCGTATTTGAGTGAACGCGGTATTCGAAATATTCTTACCGTGTATTATGAAGATATTGGTGCGTTACGTGTTATGCATTTTCCGACAAATAATTGGAGTTTTCTATTATTGAACATTATTTTGCGAAAATTATCGCCATATACTAGGCGGCGTTTCGAGCAGTCACTCTTCGGCTTCGATTCCTGATATTGAAGACTTGCTTGCTTTTCTCAAAAAGGAGTTAGTTACTAGTGAGATGATGGCCAGCTCAACTCCGTCGACGTCACCCCCTCATAGGAAGCAGCTTGAGCCGTTGTCAACACGCTCTACCGCGGACGCGGCGCATGCGCCTTTTTCGCGATTTGCGATATCGAAAGGCAAACAAGTAATGCCCGCTTTATGTGCGAATTCGTCAAAACAGCACGACAAACCTGAGTCTAAATCTGAAAAGGCTAAATATGTAATTAATTGTGCTTTCTGCAAAGTCAATCCGCATTTACTGACTAAATGTGACAAATTTTTGAATCTTTTCGTGGCTGATCGTCGTGCATTTGTTTCTTCTAATGGCCTTTGCTTTAACTGTCTGACATGTGTGGTCATAACGTAAATCAATGTAAATCACGTTATGTTTGCAAGCAGTGTTCAGGGAAACACCATTCTTTGCTTCACTTAGATAAAGTTAAGGCACCTCGTCATACGCGTCAGCGGAATGTGCACAAAACATTGAGAAAAATACTGCAGCTTTAAGCGTTTCTTCTGATGCTGCTCCTATTGACAAGAGTGTCAGTAAATCGACTTGTTTTATTCTATTGCAAACAGCACTTATTGATTTACATCCCGGTGGTAACAATTCTAAAGCTCCACTTACAATCAGGGCTCTTGTTGATCCTGGTGCTCAAACATCGCTCATAACTGAGTCGTGCATTCAAAAATTAAGCTTGACACGTTTTCAACCTTATGAACACAGTTCCATATCACCCGTTGGTGACCGCGAACAGATTGAACTTAATGGGGTTGTACGTTTTGATGTCACTCCCAGCAACAAGTTAGAACCTAAAATATATATTGAAGCTAACGTTCTTCCTAAAATTGTGACTTATGTTCCAAATATAAGGAGTAAAGCAACTAATTATGAACTTTTGCTTCATCTGAATAACTTACCTCTGGCAGACCCAGAGTTCCGATCTTCGCGCCCGGTGGATCTGTTGATAGGTGGAGACTATAGTGACTTAATTCTGAAAGGTGATAATATAGTTGGACTTCCTGGAACTCCAGTTGGTGTGAATAGCATTTTTGGATATCTTCTCACTGGAAAAATTAAAAATAATTCTTTTTCGAAATTGAATGTTTGTTTAACACCTATCGCCAACTTACTTCAGCGGTTTTGGGAGTTAGAATCAGTCCCTGAAACTCAAATGCTCACACCTGATGAAAAGTTGTGCGAAGCTATATTTGTCCAAACTCACGAAAGGGTTTCGTCAGGGAGATATGTTGTCTCTTTACCGTTTAGGCCCGAGGCTCCCCCGTTAGGGAATTCACGTGAAATTGCACTCTCACGTTTTCGTAAATTAGAATCCCGTTTCTCGAAAAATCCTGACCTACATACTGAATACAAGAAATGTGTCGAAGAATATATTGAACTTAATCACATGGAATTAGTTCCTGAGGCTGTGAAAAATAAACCTGATTCTGATGTTTATTATATTCCACATCATTGCGTAGTTAGGAAAGATGCTGCAACTACCAAAACACGCGTTGTTTTCGATGCGTCTTGTAAAACAAAAGGTAACAGATCGCTGAATGACAATTTATTATGTGGCCCCAAACTACAACAAGATATTGTAAAGGTCCTGCTGAAGTTTCGTATTCATCCCATAGTTTTTACTGCAGATATTAAGATGATGTATCGAATGATTAATGTTCGCGAATCCGATCGTGACTTTCAACGTGTCCTTTGGCGTGCAAGTCCTGAACAACCTGTTCAAGAGTACAGGCTTTGTACTGTTACTTTCGGCGTTAGTTCATCGCCTTATTTAGCTTTACGTACTCTGCGGCAACTCGCATTTGATGATGGTGATAAGTATCCACGAGCTAAACGCGTTCTATTAAATGATGTTTTTGTAGATGATACGGTGACAGGTACTTCATCTGTTGAAGAAGCTCTTATTCTCCAGAAAGAATTGATTTCTCTGTGTCGCGCGGGTGGATTTGAACTTCGCAAATGGAGTAGTAATTATCCTGAAGTACTGGCTGCAGTTTTAGCTGAAGACAACAAAAGTGAAGCTCTTGTTCTTTCATCTCTCGATGGTGATAATGATAATGTTGTCAAGGTTCTAGGCCTTAAGTGGATGCCACGACAAGACACATTCAGATACAACGTTTGCCAGCCACAGTGTAGTGAAAAATATACAAAGCGCTCCATCCTTAGCGAAATGTCAAAAATTTATGACCCATTAGGCTTTCTGGCACCTGTGATTATTTCAGCCAAAATATTGATGCAATCTCTTTGGCTCTCCGGCGTTGAATGGGATGAATCACCCCCACCACAAATCCTTGCTGTGTGGAATAGATTCATCTTAGAGCTCTCATTGTTGTCTCAAATATCATTACCTCGCCACGTTGTGCCTGAAAAGGGATCCATTGAAATTCATGGGTTTTGTGATGCATGTGAAAAAGCATATGCTGCATGCGTTTATATACGCTCAGTGGACCTTCAAGGATGTGTTCGTGTTCATTTGATAATAGCCAAAACGCGAGTTGCGCCTATCGCTCGTGTTTCTACACCCCGGCTAGAATTGCTAGGTGCTTTACTTTTGTCGAGATTGATAGAATTCGTTGTTGAGACCTATAAAGAGTTGGTACAAATTGAGAAGATTTATGCCTGGACAGACTCATCAATTGTTCTCGCTTGGTTAAAATCTCATGAGTCCCAAGATTGGAAAGTGTTTGTTTCGAATCGTATTACAATAATACTCGATCGTGTTTCTACGTCGCAGTGGCGTCATGTACGGTCGGCGGAAAACCCGGCGGATGCTGCTTCTCGCGGAGTGCTCCCTTCAGAACTAAACCATGATTTATGGTTTTCTGGCCCTGTTTGGTTACGTTAGCCTGAACATCAGTGGCCTCAACTTCTTCCAAGCTATGAAACTAACGAAGAAAAACGTGTGAAAGTTCTTATTACAGAGTCGAAAGATGAGACAAGCATCGACTTCCTAAACAAATTTTCTAAATTGGGCAAGCTCCTTCGGATTGTGTCTTTATTGTTTCGCTTTTGTTACAAGTGCAAACGGGATCGAAATTACCAAAGTCAAGTGATTACGGTCGATGAAACCAAATACGTGCTTAACCGACTTATTTTTCAAGTTCAACAAAAGGCATTCGACAAGGACATTAAAAATATTCGTGAAAACAAACCATGCTCTACTGGTTTACAAAAATTAAAACCATTCATTGATGATGTAGGACTTCTCAGGGTCGGCGGCAGAATTGAGAGATCTCATTTAAATTATGAGGCCAAACATCAGTTGATCTTACCAAAAAACCATTTCCTTACCGTACCGTATGTTGGGCCTCAAACTTTACGGTTTCTTCTGTCTCAGAAGTATTGGATTCTGTCCGCTCGAAATGCGATTCGTAAATGTATTTCGCTTTCGCGTGCGACCATCTGCACCTCAGCTATTAATGGCGCCGTTGCCGGACTATCGCGTCCGCCCTGCTCGACCGTTCCTGAAAGTAGGCGTAGATTACGCTGGTCCTTTTCAAATACGTATCAATAAATTGCGGAATAGTAAAACATACAAGGCCTATGTTTGCGTGTTTGTTTGCATGTCTACTAAAGCGGCTCATTTGGAACTAGTGCCGGATCTGACTACGCAAGCTTTTGTATTTGCACTACGACGATTCGTATCGCGTCGCGGACTTTGTACTGACATTTTTTCAGACTGTGGTCGAAATTTCGTCGGTTGTGAGGGGTACTTGAAAGATCTTTATACGTTTCTTAAAAATCATGAAACTGACATGCAACGTTTTTTTGAAGGCGCTGGTATACGCTGGCACTTCAATCCCGCTTATGCGTCCCATTTCGGTGGACTATGGGAAGCTTGTGTCTATTTCGGGTCATCGGTGCCCAAATCCTGACTTACGACGAGTTCAATACTCTGCTTCATCAAATAGAAGCTATATTAAATTCAAAACCCCTATGTCAAGTCAGCAACGATCCATCAGACCCGCTGCCTCTGACACCCGCACATTTCCTTATCGGTGGACCACTCGCTTCTCTACCAAAGTACGATTTTGGAAGCTTAAATATGAGCCGCTTAGACAGATGGCAAATGGTGCAGCAAATGCTCCAACATTACTGGAAACGATGGAGTTTCGAATACTTGCAGCAACTGCAGCAGCGAGGCAAGTGGCATACCGACCGATCTGTCCCTCTATCAGAAGGGATGGTTGTTCTAGTTCAACACGACCAGTTGCCACCGATGCAGTGGCAACTTGCTCGTATTCACAAGCTACATCCTGGCCGCGACGGGATAGTTCGCGCAGCTACTGTACGTATCGGCAATAACGAAACACAACGACCACTTGTTTAACTGTTTCCCCTGCCGATAAATTAAAATTGTCATTTAACTTTTCTTTTAACACAGAAAATGTTTTGTTTATGTTCTTTATTTATTCAGTTTATTTTCCTTTATTAGTGATCTTCTTATCTTGTAAAGATCCTCCTGTACTTTTTTAAATTTAAAATCCTGCCGCATTTTAAGGTCGGCGGCATGTTCAGTACAACAAGATCTATTTGGTTACGATTCCAAATTCTTTATGGGCAGCGTAGCCGTCAAACGACGTTTACTGCCTTTCGCATCTTTTTTGTTGCGTGGCAACCATATATAAAAAAATATAACCAAAATTTTACCTACGAAAAATATATTCAGTGAGATAACTAGCAAAACACAGCAGCTCAGTGCACTCAAGAAGACCAGCACTATTCTACAGTCCACTTGTCACGAAAAGGCGGGCCCGCCGTACATCAGCCTAACCCGTGCCCCAGCAAGCGGCGCGGCGGAGACGTGAGACGGTGAGCTGCCCTTTTCTCTACATTAATTAAGTAAGTGTCATACAAAATATCTAAACAAGACACAACATGTCGAGAAGCACTGACAGCAAAATTGAAACTTCAAATTACTTTACGATTGTGACTTCACTATCGTACGAATTTAGAGTGCCCTCATGCATTATATCGCAATTTTTACCCGATGTGCTGGACGAAATTTATGAACTATTAAAACGCTACATTCAGGTAAGAAAATAATTTTTATTTGTTTGAATTAACAACCCAGGGCCTAGGTATTATGATACGCATATTAATAATTATTAAAATTTAATTCCATATCCAAATAGGAACCTGATATGCTTGCAACAGCTTGCGAAAGTATGTCCTCATTCATTGTATGTGTAATACTCATCTTCTGCATCATTATTCGTAGCAGCACTAGTAGAGGCAATTGACTCCGATTCTGATGAGGATTGTGCGACTTGCTGATTCTCTGGTATAGTAATGGTAGTTCTGTTAGACTCCATACACTCCGACATTGATGATGATGTACCTCTTTGTGATAACGATGTCTGTTTTAATAGCTTTATACGTTGCCGTCTTATAGTAGCCAATATTACTTCTTCGGTCTTTAGAGTAGCTTCTAATGGAAGCTGCCGTAACTGCTGAGCTATAGTGCGTCCGAAAAGTTCAAATTCATCATTACCTGAGTTATTTGAAAACTGCGGCGAAGAAACTTTTTCTAATGCATCAACTGCTCTAAGGAGCGGATCTTTTAATTTCGTTTTACTTCTTGAAGGTGTACGTGGTACAGTGAACTCTTCATCGTTGGATTCAGAAGCTGGAGCTTCTTGAGTGTTCGGTGCGATGTTTGGTGTCTGAAACAATTTATTGAACTCATTTTTCTTTACAGGTACCAGAAAATGAAGAAAGTTGGAGTGATAGAATTGACGGATTTCATGAAAAATGTAATTTTCCGCTGTGCGGTGGCGCTATAGATGGCAAACACGTTCAAATACGTTGTCCCATGCACTCCGGATGTGATTATTACATTCAGTATTGTCCTCCTAGCAGTTTGTGACAGATTTAAAGTTTACGTATATCAATGTGGGCCACTATGGCCGAGCTTCCGATGGAGGAATATTTGCTAGATTAAATTTTAAAAAGGCCTTGGAGGATAAGACTCTGAACTGTCCTGAAGGAATGGTTTTTTTGGGAGACCAAGCATTCCCTTTGACTGAATATCTTATGACACCGTATAGTCGTCGAACAAATTTATTAAAAAACATAAAATTTTCAACTACCGACTATGCAGAGCTCGGAGAACTATAGAAAACACTTTTGGTGTATTAGCTAGTAAATTTCGGATATTTGAAAAACCTATTCCTTTACTGCCAGAAACTGTGGACAAAATTATAACGGCATGTTGTGTTTTGCACAATTGGTTAAAAACTAGATCATCGTCCTATATTCAACCAGGATTTATTGATGAAGAAAACAAAAATACAGGACAAATAAGGAGAGCTTCATGGCGAGAAATAGCACAGGAAGCATTCAGGCCACCCAACAGTTTTAGTGGAAATCGTTCCAGAAATGCCCACCGAATAAGAAAACATTATAGTGGCTACTTTGTTGGACAAGGACGTCTAGAATGGCAAGAAAGAATGATTTATTAAATGTAAAAACTATTATTAGAAATAATAAAGTAAAAACTTACCAAATTTTCTGTATTTTCTCTGGTAATTTTCAAAAAAGTATTTTAGACACGTACACATCATCAATTTCCATATCTGTTGTGTTACATTTTTTTTTGCTTTCAATTGTTCGTTGTTATGAGTATTACGAGGTATCAGATTTCCTTCAGACCTTCACCAGATCGTCGGTCCACCTTGTGGGGGGCCTACCAACACTGCGTCTCCCGGTACGCGGCCGCCACTCGAGGACCTTTCCGCCCCAACGGCCGTCAGTCCTACGAGCGATGTGTCCTGCCCACTGCCACTTAAGGTTTGCAATTCTTTGGGCTATGTCGGTAACTCTAGTTCTTCTACGGATCTCCTCATTTCTGAATTGATCACGTAGAGAAACCCCGAGCATAGCCCTCTCCATTGCCCTTTGGGTGACTTTGAGCCTTCTTATGAGACCCATTGTAAGCAGCCACGTCTCAGTTCCGTATGTCATCACTGGCAACACGCACGAATTGAAGACTTTCGTCTTGAGACACTGCAGTAGATGGGCCGAGAATATGCTGCGTAGCTTCCCGAACGCTGCCCAGCCGAGTTGGATTCGCCGATTTACCTCTTTCTGGAAGTTGGACTTACCGAGCTGGACTATTTGCTCCAGGTAAACATATTCGTCAACAACTTCCAGCGTAAAACCTCCAACATTCACAGGAGTGGGTACTACACGGGAATTCGTGACATTAATTTTACAAAAAAATATGCACATGGCATGAAATTAATCTAGTGTCGCAAAACCGATGCATGCATTATGAAATTGCAAATTTACACGTGAAACTGTTAGTGAAATTAATGTCGAAAAACTAATTACGAGCCACTAGTTTCGTAATGTAAATTCGGCTTTAAAGCGCCGGTTATCAGCGGCGGTTTGATGCTGCATGCGGCGGTCGTATTTCTCCCACCTGTAAACCGCGACGGGAAACCGTGCAGTGTAGTATGTAACATACAACTTCCATATTTAATTGTGTCTAGTGCGGTTCAGAAGCGGATTCCCGCGGCGGGAGAACCGCCCGTGTAGTATAGCTAACGTGACCATTTATTTTTTGACTCAGAACGGGACATTGGTTTATTTAAGTTAAATAACAATAGGTAGTCATTGAAAAAAAAACACTTTTTTAAGTTATAGGTATTTATATATTTAGAGAAATTAAGTTAGCGTTAAAGTTACTCATTGAAAAAATAATATTGAAAATTAAATGTTTAGTTACTTATATTTATATTTGTCAGAGGAACAAATTTGTTTCAAAATAGTTGGTGATGATTTTAAGTAAGAACGTAACTCTTGGCACGTTTTTTTATATTGACTTTAGTTATCAACATCGCCTTTAGAACTGGAACTTGTAACTGGGTTTTCTCAGATGTCCATAATTTGTTCATCATAGAAAATACTCTTTCTACTGGAGCATTTGTAGCAGGCAAACATAAAATATATTCAATTAAAATAGAGAAGTTTTCATGCTGAAGATTGTTGGCGTGAAAGTGTTTGAATACTTCCACCCAACGAGTTTCCGTGGAAACATTTAGATTATTCCATTCGATTACTTTTTGCGATGTAATGTAGTTAGAAATTAATGAAAATTCGTCAAAAACTTCCGTATCTCTATTACTGTCAATATATTCCTTTTCAATAAGGACATCCAGAGATTTTTGAACGTCTTCCCATGCGGGGACTTTTTTTAAATCTGCCCAATAAAATATCTCCATTTCTTTGGTAAGAAAGTAAGTCCACTGCTCCAGATATTCACGGCTTGTTTTATAAAATTCTGTAGCCGTCCTTTTCACAAACTCTTCATCGATATCAGTACTATTATCTTTCAATTTCACCATTAATTGACGGATTGAAAATGGAAGAAACTGATTGGTCTGTTTCTGAGTCAAATTGTCTTTTAGTTGATTTATTTCATTCGCAGCTTCAATTGCTGATACAGTCTGACCTTCAAGTTTCAATACAGCGTGATGAAAAATAAAGCCACAATTCTGATGTGGGATCTTCAAAAAAGTTTTTTAATAACAGAGGACATTTTTCAATACTCAAAAAGTAGTTTTTTAATGGCTGATACATTTTTAAAACCCTTTCTAATGCAGGCATAAGAGCGAGCCACCTGGTTTTGCTATAGCCGAGCATTTGTTGATATTCCGTTTCAGTTTCGGCGCAAAACTCCTTCAGAGCTTCAACTCGAATCGTGTAAATATAAAAAAATGAATATATCTTCACAATAATACTTTCGTAATCTAAAGGTAGCCCGTCTGCAGCAGATTTTATAGCATTATGAATTACATGGGCTCCACATCCAATACCTATTAATGGCTTTTTCATAAATGATTGTAATTTCGTTAAGACATTGTTAGTTCCTCGCCTAGCTGCTCCCCCGAAATTGACGTTAGCATTGTCCCCACAAAATGCCACGACTTTTGCTGTCAAATTATAATCTGTCAACACTTGGTTTAAATAATTGACAATAATATCGGAAGTCTCACCTGGTTGGTCTTGGAGGTCTAAAATTTTTACTTGTACACCTACGTAGGGTTGAAAAAAGCGCACTACAATAGGGTATATTTTCTTACTATCGTGGTTTGAAGCGTCGTTCAAAATTGTAATACAATTGGCCTTATCAAGATCATCTTTTAATTCTTTCATCGCTGTACGCGCCAAAACATTTACTAAAATAGCCTCTGATTTCGTACGCGCGCATGTAAATTTCGGATCAAAACAACATTGAATTATTTTCGAAGCACAATCATTAGAGCGAAAACTGTGATTTTCTTGTATCGTGTGATAAGCCCAGACGCCTTCTGCCGCGGCGATATCCAAATCCTTTGCCATTGGCGCATCTGAGTTCTTAAAAAAAGTTAACATCGAAGAACTCGAAGCGGCGGCATGGTCGGCATTTTTATGCTTTTCAGATTTTAAATGCTGTTGAATATCACCGGCACCACTATGGGAAACACTAAATTCTGTTCTACTTTTTTCGCATCTGACATCTGAGGGAGTATTTATTTGCTTAATAAAAGGATATTTTGCTTGTAAGCTAAGATTGAAGGAACACTTGCGTTTTGGCATATTAACTTATGATAAATCAAAAGAAGAAAGTTATTTATTACACGAGCATCAAGCAACAAAACAATGAGCGAGAAGTGAGCGAACGAAAACTCTTGTCAAACCTACAAATAGTAAGTAATAGGTAATTAAACAAAGCGCGCGTGAGCGTTGGCAGTTTCGGCCATTCTCGGCTATCGTCGCGTCGACGGGCGGGCGACGCG
Organism: Schoenobius gigantellus; assembly: GCA_963935595.1. Lineage (NCBI taxonomy): Eukaryota > Metazoa > Arthropoda > Insecta > Lepidoptera > Crambidae > Schoenobius > Schoenobius gigantellus. Next base: position 47,932,499 of record OZ012541.1, read on the forward strand.
GTCGGTCTTGCTTACACACCGCACGCGTCCGGCCCGCCGCCGCGCCCGGCCAGCTCGGCTCCTCAATTTTCGCGCGGATTCCGAAAACGGGACAATTTTGCGTCCCAGGATTCATTTCGGGGACACCGGGACTCATCATTATAAAACGGGACAGTCCCGTTCAAAACGGGACGTCTGGTCACGTTAAGTATAGCCCTTAAGAGGACATTATTAGATGTTTTTACTCAGTAGAACACAGGGATATCATGTACGTTCCCTAAAATATGGTTGAGCGAAGCGATTGCTGGTTCATACGTCTTTTTTCGGAGGGAAATGCTTTTCCGGCAGAGTGCCAGGCATACCCACTATAACCCCCCGGTGTTCTCCCTGCCCTTTAGAGCGCATGTGGTAGGGTCCACAATGCGACACTACTCTCACGCGCCCGGGCTAGCCCGACCAGACTTGGTCGGGCTATCGCCAAGGTAGGATTGCCCTGGTGTTCTCGGGCAGACGGAAGCCCTTACGGCGGCGTACACGGAGCCAACCTTGGCATAACTGGACCTGCTCATACTATATATATCAACGAACACTTAACTATATCTAATAAAATATTGTTTCGTGAATGCCGTGTCGCAACTAAAAAATATGAATTTAAGTACGTGTGGGTCAAGCATGGTACCATACTCGCCCGAAAATCTGATACGTCTCCAGTCATTGCAATCCGGTCAATGTATGATATTGCAAAAATTAAATAGATATTGTATGTATGCTGGGTTAGTATATTTCATGTGGTTTAAAATTGTATACACGCATTTTATACGACTTTTTTACTTAGATATGCAATTTATGAAAATACCCTTAATATATAAGTATTTCCTTACACTTTGTCCATATCTGAGTTGCTCATATTCATTTAAAACCTTTTTATTTTTATGTTGTCGGCTTACAAATAATATCTGTTACTTTTTAGTGTGCGATGATGGTGCTTATATGAATAGCATTGAGATTAGCAATGGAATGCTTTATGCTGGACTGACTCGAGTTCACATACCTGTTTGTAATATTTTTATTGCCCTAGTTCTACTACCAATAAATTTTTTTAATAGTCTATAATATCTGCGAGCTCTTATTGGGATCCTTATATTTTAATAGTAATTTATTTAGTCTTCATAACTGTTATCATGGATAATCACGTTATTTCAGTATACTACCAAAATTGTCGGGGTTTAAGAACTAAATTACACACTTTATATATGAACGTTTTACAGCACAATTACGATATAATTGTTTTTTCAGAAACATGGTTGCAGGCGCATATTTCGGATAATGAGTTCATTGACTCGCGATATCAAGTGTTTCGTTGTGACAGGGACCTGGAGCGGAGTGGGCGGGGTGACGGCGGGGGCGTGCTGGTGGCCGTTCGGCGAGGCCTAGCGGTCACCCCGCTCTCTGCGCCGCCGGCTCAGCCGTTGTCGCCGCTCATAGATCATGTCTTATTAGAAATTCAGTGACGCAATTACTGCTGCATCATTAGTGCAGTCTACATACCTCCTAGCCTAAACTCAGATACCTACGCTGCATACCTAGATCACTTAACATCAGTTATTCAATCGCCAGGTGTTGATAATTTTATTGTGGTTGGAGATTATAACTTACCTACAATAATTTGGCAAGACTGCAATACACATTTATCTCCAATCATCCAAGCTAACTATTGCCTGCCCAATAAGCACCTAATTAATTTTCTGTCATTGGTAGGTGGTAAGCAATTGAATAGGTTTAAAAATAATAAAGGTAAAATACTTGATCTTTTTATTACAAACATAGATGATTGTCTAGCCTATTTGTCGCCTGTGTTTTTGTTACCTAAGGATGAGTTACACCCGCCATTCTACATACTTGTACCCATGAATAAAAACAGTATTTCCTTGCAAAGCAAACCAAGATCGGAGTACAATTATAAATTGGCTGACTTCTATAAAATTAATTCAGATCTGATGAACATTACTTGGGATGAGGTTTACAATAGTGATTGTGCTGAGAGTGCGGTGGATGCTTTTTATGAAATAATATACAGGGTGTCCCAAAAACAATGGATAAGCCTGTAACTATAGATGGACTTCATCATGACCTCCCTTATCACAAATTTTGACCTTAGTGAAAATATCACGGTTTCAGAGATATTTATTGTTTTTGTTTTATTCAAAAATTTCCAAGTGCAATTAGTTTTTATACTGCCATTTCTACAAATGGAAAGCTTTTCGATTTAGTTTTTTTTTATTTTACAAGCGATAGTTTAGCTATCAAAAACAAAGATTTTAATTTAACAAACTAGCGTAGAGTGTTTAAAATAAATTAAAACACAAAGAAAATTAAGAATGAAATTAACTTTCTCTCATGTTTGATCAGCTACAGTGTAAAAAAAATGTAGGACGCTCATCGTGCCCATTATCTTAAAAACTTGCTTAGCTATTCTAGATTCCAAAAAAGTATCATAAGCCTAAGTATTCTAAATATGTTTAATTTCATGACTACTTTAATAGCAAATAGTATTAAAACGTCAAAAAAATATTTTTGTCGTAATAATAACTCTCAGCTTCTGTAGTAATGTAAAGGTGTAATGAGCCTAGGTATTCTGTATTTTTAATCTCATGACTTCTTAAAGAGTATGAAAATTTCAAATTACTCGTTAAAAATCACATTTTTTCGTAAAAAAAAATCAAAATTGAACTTGCGCACTTATACACGTCCTAGACATTTTAATAAAGAGGAAACACTAAGGTCGAGAGAATTCAGAAATAGGTATTTGTAAAATGTATTGCTGTCTCGCTGTATGCCCAAACAATCGTTCTGACCGCGAAAGAGACGAATGCAGTTAGGACCGAAAATACCTACAAAAAGTACACAAAATATACGTTTCGAAGTCCCCTGTTTTCTCCGCTAAAACTAGACCGATTTAACTACATTTTACGTTAAAAATTAAAGAAAGGCTTTGACTGCGTTTCTATGTTTTGCTTTTTCATATAATTTTGTCAAATTTGTTTACTGGATGTTTGAATAAAGCAGAAAATCAGGCCAATTTTTCAGGTTTTTAAAGGTTTATATCTCATTTAGTAATTAACTTAGTAAAAAAAGGAAAACATAGAAGCATGTTTATAGTTGCCATTGATTTTTTTAAAAATAGCACAGCCAGCATATTATCTAGGAAGGAAATAGGGGACAACGTTTGTATAAAAAAGGACCTGTACGATTTCCTAACGCACGTAACCCGACGTTTTATTGTAAGCAGCTGCATTTTGGATGCGAGTCCACAGCTCCGCAATCGAGGATACTGGCGTCGCGTACACGGACTTTACTAGCTTTACGATTTGGATATTGTTTGTATTTGTGATACCTTCTGACAATTAGCAATCGTTATTAGGACTTTGAACATGCCTAGACATCAGTACACGACATTCGAATATGCAAACACTTATGGCGAGTGTCAAGGTTATGCCAACGTTGCTGCTCGACAGTACGCAGAAAGGTATGAAATGTAAATATTACTTTTGAAAGAGTGAGAAATCACTTAAACGAAAATTACCCAAAAGGTCGAAAGCCGGCTTTGTCCTATTTTATGGCCACCGAGATCACCGGATTTAAATCCCTTGGATGTTTTATTTGAGGTGTCTAAAAGACCTCGTGTACGCGATGTCAGTATCCTCGATTGCGGAGTTGCGGACTCGGATCCAAAATTCAGCTGCTTACATCAAAGTCGGGTTAGTCGGGTTACACGTACCGCATTAAACATTCTTTTATTAAAAGGTCTAGGATGTGTATAAGGGCGCAAGTTCAATTTGATTTTTTTTACGAAGAATGTGTTTTTTAACGAGTACTTTGAAATTTTCATACTCTTTAAGTAGTCATGAGATTAAAAAATACAGAATACCTAGGCTCATTACACCTTTACATTAACACAAAAGCTTACAGTTATTATTACGACAAAAATATTTTTTTGAAGTTTTAATATTATTTGCTATTCAAGTAGTCATGAAATTAAAAATATTAAGAATGCTTAGGCTTATGATACCTTTTTGGAATCTAGAATAGCTAAGCAAATTTTTAAGGTAATGGGCACGATGAGCGTCCTACATTTTTTTCACACTGTAGGTGATCAAACATGAAAGAAAATTAATTTCATTCTTAATTTTCTTTGTGTTTTAATTTATTTTAAACACTCTACGCTAGTTTGTTAAATTTAAGTCTTTGTTTTTGATAGCTAAACTATCGCTTGTAAAATAAAAAAAAACTAAATCGAAAAAGCTCTCCATTTGTAGAAATGGCAGTATCAAAACTAATCGCACTTGGAAATTTTCTAAAAAAACAAAAACAATAAATATCTCTGAAACCGTGATATTTTCACTAAGGTCGAAATTTGTGGTAAGGGAGGCCATGATGAAGTCCATCTATAGTTACAGGTTTATCCATTGTTTTTGGGACACCCTGTATATGATCATACGGAAACATGTGCCAATAAAAATTATAAAATTCTCTGAGTACCCAATTTGGTTTTCACGTGCTCTTATTCACATATCTAAACATAAAAACCAAGCATGGATTAAATGGAAAACTTACCGTAATAGTTCTGACTATGAACTTTTTTCCATGTATAGAGATCGATTCAAAACTGAATCCCGTAAGTGTTATCAAAAATACAGGAACGCTCTGGAAGATAGTATTTGTCGTAATATAAACTTTTTTTGGACATATATACATAATCAAAAATGTAGTGCTGATATTCCAGACAACGTTATATTTCAGGATAAAACTGCTAACACCCCGAAAGAAATATGTAAGTTATTTTCAGATTTCTTTCGCTCAGTATTCATGCCATCCGGCGTAACTGAAGATTTTTATGATAGGAATATACCTGAAAGAAATGATTCTGACCTCATCATAAGTAATATATATATTAAAGAAGAAGACGTTCGTAGAGGGCTTCTAGCATTAAATATATCCAAGGGACCGGGCGTAGATGGTATACCTCCTTCTTTTTTTAAAAATACTGCACAATCTATATACAAACCATTACAGTATCTCTTTAATAGATGTCTACGTGAAGGCACATTTCCAAAGATCTGGAAATCAGCACGTATCGTACCTGTTCATAAAGGTGGGCCTAAAAATAATATCGAAAACTATAGGCCGATCTCCATTCTACCTGCTTTGTCGAAGCTTTTCGAAAGACTCGTTCACCGTAAAATATATCCGTCATTACATAACTTAATATTGGAAGAACAACATGGTTTTGTTGAGCGGCGATCCACTAATACAAATTTATACAAGTTACTTATTTGAAGCTATGGATGCTAATACACAAACTGATAGTATCTACACAGACTTCCGAAAAGCGTTCGACAGGGTAGATCACAAATTGCTTCTTGAAAAACTCGCTTTTAATGGCATACGGGGCAATCTGTGGCGTTGGTTTAAGTCCTACATATCGAACCGTACTCAGAAAGTAATCATTAAAGGGCATGAATCAGACTTTGTCCCTATCACTTCCGGTGTGCCTCAAGGATCGATCCTCGGTCCATTGCTCTTTATTTTGTTCATCAATGACGTTGGTAAATGCTTTAGGTTTTCCAATTTTCTCTTATACGCTGACGATCTAAAAATATATAAATCTATTGACAATGCTAATGATCATGATAGAATACAACAGGATCTGGATCGGTTCTCCCTCTATTGTACTGAAAATAAATTAAGTTTAAGTATAAACAAATGCAAAGTTATTAGCTTCACAAAAAAGAGAACTGTTAGTAAGTATCCATATAGACTTTGTAACATCCAATTAGAATCGGTAGACAATATCCGAGATATTAGTGTTATTCTAGATACTAAATTACATCTTGAAAAACACGTTGATACCATTATTAAAAAAGCATATAAGATGTATGGGTTCGTCATGCGTAGTTGTGCTGCTTTTACTCGACCGTCAACATTTATTTATATTTACAAAAGTCTGATACGATCTCAATTGGAGTACGCTGTACCTGTATGGAATCCCCATTACAAAAAATACAAAGTTGCACTCGAGTCAGTTCAGAAAAAGTTCTTGCGTTGTATTCACTTTAAATTTTATCGCAGTCGATTATCTTATGTACAACTATTGAAGAAATTTAATTTATTAACTCTTGATAAAAGACGCCTCCAATTAGAAACTATGTTAATCTATGATATCTGTCACGGCAGATATGATTGTATTCCGCTTCAGAATAGGTTAAGATATAGGGTCCCCTTTCGTACTCACAGTCGTAATGTTCAAGGATTGTTCGCTATCAATCAATGTCGTACTAATGCTGGTAGGCGATCTCCTATGTTCCGCTTAACTAAATCTTTCAATACTTATTTTAGTCACTTGGATATGATTGCTATACAACCGAATAGTTTTAAGAAATCTGTCCTTCAAGAATTGCACACCATTGAATTGTAATTGTAACACTACACGATAATAAACAAGTTAGATTATTTAATAAAAAAAAAACTTTTTCTAATACAAGCTTTTATATCATCATAATATTGATTGCCACGCGATATACGAGTATATGCATGCAGGGTTTCAGCTCAATCGGAGACCGGGAAGTGGGTCAAATGTAACTTGCAAGATTTCATTACAGACACCGGACAGGTGAAAGTAAATAAAAGCTTGTAAACAAGTAATATGAATATTTTTAATAGCATTGTTATGTGTTAAGAAACAGAAGCTTTACCTACTACTAAGTACTTTGCCCTTTGTTAATTGTTGTAAGTAATTTGTGGTTAACGGTGCTGGTGATGCATTTAGTACTATATTAAGTGTAACTGTTTTAAATATTATTGTACTGTATCACTGTTTGTTGACCTGAATAAAGTGAAAAAAAAAAAACCGTGCACGCAGGCCTCCGGGGCAGGGTCATAAGGCGGGCTTCACTTGTGCGAATGCGCGCCTTGAGGATCTTCCTGCCGCTCCCTCTTTCCGCGGTCTCCTTCTGCGAGATGCCATCCTCGCAGAAGGAGGTGACAGCCTCCATTCCGCCTCGCCGCGGTACATGACCACGACCATGCTTGACAGCGAGAGGTTTCCCCCTCCTAGCGCGGCGATTTTATCGCATGGCGTCGCCACTCGCCAGGCCAGATACACCAATAGTGTGTGCTCGACAGTCGTCATATAACAGGTTTTTCCCTCTTCACGTATTATTAATCAAAACCTATCCACTATGGACAGAATTACCAAAGTTGTCCTCGCCCTCATTGCCTCGAAAGGATTCGAGGTCTGCTTCGGCTGCTGAGGTGACACTATACATTTGATTAACATTTAATTCATATTTCTTAGTACGTATATTAACTTTTCCCGTAGGTACTTTGAAGTGCTTCTTTCCCACATGTCTGTCACACCTAAGGTTTTGTAATATCACTGACCCATTTTCAATATTCTGGGCATTAACGGCAAAAAAAGTTCTATCAAGTCTGGTGGCACTGTCGATTTAAAAAAAAATAGTTTACCTTTAATGTTTTCTTTTATATCTTTTCGAACTTTTAGCCATCTCTGAAATTAATCTTCTTATTGAGTGTGAATTTAATGATTGAGAGTCCCTTGGCTCAATGGCAGTCATTGCTATGATGTTCTTCAATGCAAAATCATCGATCAATAAAAATGGCCTTCCATGCAACGTTACCAATTTGACACACTGCTTTTGTAAGCCAGTTTCGAAGAAATAGTGTCCCGGGAATTTTTAAAAATTCTTGATACATCAGTGTTATTTGAAACATTCATGTCATTCTCATCATAAGCTTGTGCCAGTTCACAACCTTTGTTTAATTTGTTTCTGTCGCTTACTATTTTGTATTCATCAGGATAAATAGATGATAAGTGGTAGAGTAAAGAACAATGGCCACTTCCTATACATTGGAAAAACTGAAAATAAAGTATCATGTCTAAAGATAAATTGTATAAAAAAAAGAACCTCTATGGTAAAGAAATTATGTTGTAAAGACAGTTTTCTTAATAGAGGCCTAGGAATTTCGTAATACACGGCTATGCGTTTTGAGGTTAGAACTTGTATTTTGATTAATTTATTAATAAATTGGAAGTATTTTACGTGAACAAAATGAATTAACATTAGTTTTTTGTGTTAAACAATTTCACACATAAACAATTACACATAAAATTCTACTAATACCAATCATTGTATTGTTACACAGATTATTGATAGATGTGAGTAGGCACCAACAATAAAAATCCAGTGGGTAGTAAAAATATGTTTCTTTATTCATCATCATCTCTCGTGACAACTTCATCAAGTAATGCAGCTGGAGTACAAATATTATTTTCATATCAAACCCACGCTAGGTAACACACCAATGGTGTGCGTTCCCCCAGCAGGAAATTGTGTCCTAGGCTAATTTAAGTTCCATGAATAATTAGAGCGTAATTTGCTATAAATGTGCGCGAAATAAAAAATTGGTGCGCGTTTCCGTTTTGGAAAAAAATGAGAAAAACGAATCCTGCTGGGGTAACGTTTTTCCAGCAGGAAGATTCTAAACGAATAATCCGAGAGATAAATAATTTATATGGGCGGCTAGCTTATATTTGTGCATAAATGTGCGCCAAAAATGAAAGGACAATGGCAAAGTTCCTAACAAATTTTTGCTGATATATTTTTTTTGCGTCAATGGATGAAATATATACAAAAACATTAGGAATCAATTGCTAAACAATATTGTCTTTAGAAGTATTATTGTAGGAAGTCTATATTTTGTGAAATTATAATTTAAAGTTTTAGAGGTTATGTTATGTCGATTGGTTAAATGGATTTGTCAAAAGTCAAAACTGCCTTAAAAATAACATTAGTTTGTTCATTAGTTTGTTTGGAGCAATGACAATGGAACTGCAAAAAATGCATTAAGGACTAGGGTAGATAGATAGGTATATCCGATCAGAATTTTTGAAACATTAATGAAAGGTCGTGCTCGTCGTGCTAATGTAATAACAGTCGATAAAATTGGTGCTGAAAGTGAGACCCGTTTTAAATGACCTTTGTGCATTTCTACTCAATTAACCTTGCTTAATCACATCTTTTCACATATAATATTGACTATCACTTTTAAGACTCAAGAGTGAAATGAAATGAACAAGTTCCCAAGGCACTTTTCTTATAAACATCTCTCTTTAATGCCAATGGAAGCATATTATTCTAAATTCTTCCACTGACAGTGTTATTGGTTTTGGGGAACAAGTGATAATAATGTAAATAAAAAAATATATTTCAATCAATTTTATTCTATTCCTCGTCATCTCTTATAACAATAGAGTCTAAAAACCCTGCTGGTGCTGTGATATTTTGTTGATGCCTGGCCCAGCCTAAATACCACACAATCGTCATAGTATGAGCACAACAACCAACAGTTCTTCGACCTACTAAGCAACTACAACAGTACTCGACAATGCCTGCTCGACCAGGTATATTTTTTTCAATTAAATTATAAACGTAATACTGTTTCCTTGAAATATGGCGCGATTTAATTTTTCCCCTTATCAAGGTTGTATCACCACTGCCCCTGAGGTTATATTGTGGAAAATTGATTTCATTGCACACTTCAATACGATATCCTCCATGAAAACGTATGTGCTCGCCATAGTATGAGCGAGCTTGCTTTATTTGATATGTTCCTAATGCCAATAAAATTAAGTCTGTGTATTTTTTTTTTTTTATTCTTTATTATGCCATACACCTTAAAGGTTACGTCGGCTTACATAAATATGCATAGAATTGTATAATTACATAGAATTGAAATAATGTTCTAAATGTTACATTTTCTTAACAAAGGAAATAATGAGGAAACTCAACACTCTGTCACTATTTTCACTTCTAAACTCAGAACTAAAACAGTTATGGAGGAAAAACAGTAAGTCCCGTCTATGCGTGTTTGTATCTTGCAAAAGCTCAACACGATCCGGCTCATTCTGGATACAATCCAGGAGAAGGTGAAATAAATCATCATTCACTTTGCAAGTATTACAATTTGGGCTTTCGATTTTACCAACTAAGAACTTAAAAGAATTTAAATAAACGTGTCCAGAGCGAACCCTCATACACATAACCAATTCTCTTCGGCTGAGCTTACTTGTAGCAAACCATGGGACATGAACCAAATACCTTTATCTTTGGAGGTTTTATTAAATAGTTCAATCCACTGCTGGTATATTTTGTTTCTTATTTGTTGCAAATAATCCGAATAAAATGATTTTACCTGAAAATCAATACCATCAATAAGTGCTTGATTTGCTAATGAGTCGGCCACCTCATTCCCACAGATTCCCACATGAGAAGGAACCCACTGCAGTTTGACTTCAATGCCATTAACGATTAGGTGTCTAATACATTTAATAATGGCATAAGCCTCCGGCCTACTAAACACTCCTCTACCACAACTTAACAAATGTTGTAAAGAAGACGCTGAATCAGAAAATATCACAAAGCGTCTGTATCCACAGGATTCAGCATAGCTAAGTGACTCTAATATGGCAAGTAACTCTAAGCTCATAATAGGTAAACTTAAATTATCAATTTTAAATTTGGCACCAAAAGATGTATGGGAATCAAAATACGAGAAACCTGAACTATTATTACAGGTATCTTTAGAAGCATCTGTATATATCTGAATAAAGTCTTGAAATTCATTTATGGCAATAGAATCAAGAGCCTCTTTATATTCACTAGGTTTTGTATTCTTTTTTACCGTATCAATAGATGTAATTTCGATATTAATGATGCTTTCTAACGGTACCTGAGTCACAAGAAAATTCAACTGGTACAATAGAGGAGTCTGGTTACGGTACATATTATAATTCATAACAATTTTAAAAGTTTCGATTAAAGTAAATGTGCCTGACCTTCGCCAATAACGATTATTATTTAAACTCTGAATAAGCCTAGCAATACCTTTAAGAAGATAGTCATCTGATCTGGACCAAACTTTTAAGAGGTATTTAAAACAGAGGTATTGCCTTCTGAGCTCTAAAGGTTTGATATTTAACTCTGATTGCATGACATAAATAGGCGTAGATCTAATAAAACCTCCGCATATACGTAGACATTGATTTTGTACTAATTGCAGTTTTCTCAAAACTGACACACTTGAATTATTATATAAGAAGCTGCCATAATCCAATCTACTTTGTATCAAGGCGCCGTATAGCCTTCTCAATTGTAGGGTATGAACGCCCCATTTTGGATTACTCAAAAACTTTAAAATATTTATGTAGGATGTACACTTATAAGCCAATTCATTGATATGTTTGGACCAATTCAAACGGCTATCTATCCACATGCCCAAAAATTTTACATTTTTGACAACATCTATTTTAATACCATCAATTTTAATATCTATAGGCGGTAATCTATATTTACGTGTAAAGAGACACAACTTAGTCTTATCGTATGATAAACTTAGCCCAATATTTTGAAGGAGGCTAGAGAAATCAACAAGTCCCTTTTCTATAATGCTAGTACAATAAGACAAGTCTTCACTGGTACAATAAAAGGCAAAATCGTCTGCATATTGTAAAATTTTAACACCTGACAGGTTTTTTCCTAAACTGATTGTTATGATGTTAAATAAAATAGGAGACATGGGGTCACCCTGGCAGAGGCCCTGGCGACAATACCTTGATAAACAATCGCCTGATTGAAGAGAAAAGGAAAGATGTCTTTCTCTTAGAAATTCATAAATATATGAACACAAGTAAGGATCCAGGCCAAAATCAACTAAACACTCGTAAAGACATTCGATTGAAACATTGTTATAAGCATCAGCTATATCACAAAAGCAACATAGCATATAGTTTTTATTTGTTAAAGTTGTTTCAGCATCCATTACAAACCGAGATAAATTATCAACACAAGAGTAACCGCGCCTAAATCCTAAAGTAAAGTCATTGAAGAAATGATTACTCTCAAAAAAGTATTCTAAGCGTCTCGTGACCATAAGATTGAACAGTTTACAAATGCAATTTAAAAGAGAAATTGGTCGAAACTTACATGAATTGTTATTTTGTTTTGGTATAGCTATAATTTTAATTTTACGCCACTGTTCTGGTATTGAGCTAGACTTATAGACAATATTATAAATGTGTAACAAAATATCTTTAGCAATCGGTGGTAAGTTATAAATCATAGAGTAAGAGATGTTATCTAAGCCCGTGGCTGTGTCTTTTTTCTTTAAAATCGCATTTAATTCCGACATAGTAAATAAATTAACTTCTGTATTTTCGTGAACTACATATTTATGCTGACAGTTGACACTGTCAGGAGACAAATTAGATACAAATTGTTGTGCAGAATCGTCTTCTAATGTTTGATACGACCTTTTATAGCCTTTGATCCACTTAAGTTTTTTCCATAGATCCCTACATGAGATATTTGCATCCACACTATTGCAAAATTCTTCAAACGATTTTCTTTTAGCGGCCCTTATCATGTGTCGTGCTTCTTTTATCTTATTCTGCAAAATAATAAAATTTTCACTTGTTCTATTTTTCCTAAAGATTTTCAAGGCTAGTCTCCTTTCACCCACTATTTTAGATAAATCTTGGTTCCACCAGCTTTTTGGGTTAAACTTTGAAAATGGTTTATTATTAATCTTAACAAGAGGTATGCTCGTGTTAGCTGCACTATTAATTACTAAAAGTAAATTGTCATAGCAGCTCTGCAAATCATCATTCAGAACAAAATCCTTGCAACCAGAGGCTATTTCAGACTTAAACAAATCCCAATTCGCCTTTTTGATGCTACGTTTATTATTTGGTGGAATGAAATTATATGTATCGTGTAGTTTAATTAGAATTAATCTATGGTCACTACCAAAACACTCGTTCGTAACGCACCAATCAAACTGTAACGCTATGTCTGAACTTGCAAAAGTTATATCTGGTGAACTAAAAATTGATTGACCATTAAGCATGGCAAGGCGCGTAGCATCACCATTATTTAAATACAAAAAATTATTATCAATACTTGCTTCCGCTAATATGCGACCACGAGTGTCTGTTTTACAAGACCACGACGAGTGGTGCGCATTAAAATCACCTGCTATCAATGTGTTACTATTAAAATGGCTAAATAAACGGTCATAATCTAATCTACTAATATTAACATTCTGAGGTGAATAAATAGCAACTAAATATTTAATGTAACTAAAATTTAAGATTTCTATACAAATACTTTCAAATGGGCAACTTGGAATAAAATTAGACAACAGTTTAGTTTTCACTGACTTATGCACAAAAACAGCCACGCCCCCGTACTCATCATCCCTATCTGCTCTAAAACAGTAGAAATCAGGTATTTTTGCCCTCTTTTCGGGTGACAACCATGTCTCCGTACATATACATATGTGTACGTTCTCCCTTACAAGATACGATTCAAGGTCGCATAACTTAGGACTAAGGCTACGACTGTTCCATTGTACTATTTTCATCCTTGTTTTAAATGTTTTATAATGTGTGTTATTGTCCATTATAGTTTAGAATACAAAAATAATAATATTGTGTAATTATAGTTTTTTAAGTTTAATAATCATGCGTTTAATTCTATTTTTCAAAATATTACAGTCAATATATTTCATAATGTCACTAAACATTAATATTAACAGTCCTGGATCGTCACAGTATTTTTTTGTTATGTTTTTAATGTCACTTTGGCCAAACGTGCTTTTTAATAACTCTTTTGCTTCATTTAAAGATAAAGGATAGTCCTTAGAGGTGTCATCAAAAACTTTATGAAAGCTTTTCCAATCAGTTTCCGAACTTTTAAGTTTGCGAATCTTCTTCGGTTGTTTTCTGACGTCATCAAGCTGTAACTCTGCAGAACTATGTTGCGAAAAATCGCTGCAAGAGGACATTACATCAGAGAAGTCATCAACGGGTGTATTCAACTCCATCACATTGTTTTGGTCTGAGGGAACCGTATCCGTGGAGGGGGCATGGGGACGCTTGCTCGGCAATAAAATTTTCTCCGATACAAATGGGGGTAGCATACTATAATTATTAATTTGCCTTTCTTGCGTCATTGACACTAGGTTATCTAGTTGCGCCGAAGAATTTTCTGGGCATTTTGAGGCCAGGTGGCCCTCCTTTTTACACCTAAAACATGTAAGGTTATCTGATGATGCATAAATCCAGTAATTGGTCTCCTCAAAATTAACTTGGAAACTATCTGGAAGCTGATTAATATCCTCTGGAGATATGTACACTTGGCGGCGGAAACTCATCACGTGACCAAGACCAATATCATTTAAACCGGCCCTTAGACATGAAATTTGAGACATTGGAGTGATATTTAATTCTTTCAACCTGGCCTCAATCACTTTATGTGGTATGACAGGACAAACATTAGATAAAATAATGCGTTTGTTTCTGCTTAACAATGGTTTAATGCTCAGCAGCTGATCTTCTATTTTAATAAACTTGTGGGTATCAACTAGTTGATCCGCAATAACTTTTGAGGAAGCAAACATACACACTCGGTTATTAGAAATACGAGATAAAAAAAGGATATGGGCAGGGTCTATGAGATCACAAAATGCCTTCGCATATTGTTTCAGTTGGAATTGTTCTAAAGCATCTACTATGACAGCTTGGTCCTTTTTAGGGAATTGACTTGTCTGGGTAACTGCTGCATAACTTTGTGTTACGGTAGGTGTAGGATCCATATTTTTCTTAAACAGCCAATATAGGCTGCACGATCACAATAATAACACTAAATGAGCTTACAAGTCTCAAACAAAAAAGTAAACAAACACATTGATAACGAACACGCGTACGGGAAAGAGAAAATAACGCACCTCTGGCACACGTGCACTTACACTCGCGGTCAGTGTTAGACTGAAGTCTGTGTATTCTAACAGGGGAAAATAAAAATTATCCATATTTGCTGTTGCAGTTATATTAGTAAAACCAGCTGTCCTGCGGTTCATATTGGTGGCTTCAACCATACATGCCAGGTTATTTTCCAAATTGAGATTTTGTCGAATAATAGTTAATATTTCACTTGCATGAATATTATCTTGCAGGCGAACACCAAACTTATTTAACAAAGCTACTGCAATTTGAAAGTTTTGCATCATGTGTGGAAGTGATCTATGAAAATATTCTTGTCGCAGTATTTTAAAATCTCTTTTAAAGTACCCATTGACCACTTCCACAACCCATCTGCAAATAGTAACACAGCGGTTTCTGTTAGCTTGAGCTGTAGTAAGCTGGTGTTCACCTTCTAATAATGATTCTGGCATGTAGGTTCTGTACCCGCATTCTTCTAATAAACTTCTGCAATCTCTAAATCCCCTGTCAAAAATGAACACATCATTATTTCTAAAATACAACCTTAGAGGACATTGTTCATTTCTAAATAAACTTGTCATAATTTCAGCATCAGATGTAGTTGATTTATAGGGGCCAAAACAATCAACAATATATCCATCACTAGCAACTTTCAGAAGGTTTCTATACTTATGTAGAGAATATGTATCTTTTTGAAACATATAATTTGAACTCTTGTGAATATAAATATATGTACCATCACATATCATAATAGCATTATTTTCGCCGCCAAACAATCCATTGGGAATGGATAAACTGTGCAGTAAAAGTTCATCATGACTTAAATGATTAATGCCCAGGTATTGTGTCACAAAATCTTGGCACAAGATCTCCCTCACTTTGTCCATTAATGTCTCCAAGGATCGACGAGGTATTTGTAGTAAGCTTGCAATCCTTTCATCAGAGTCCCCTGTTCGCATCTTCAATAGAAATGCAGCTAACCCTAGACTTCCCTTACGAAGTTCTGACACCCTAGGCACTTCTTCCATTAAAGTAGAGAATTTCTCTTTAGACAATCCAATCCAATATTGCACTATATTTTCATCCATATCCTGAATGTTATCAAAATCTAGGGATGGACTGAATGAATTCACCATTGAAAATACATGTTGTATTTGATCAACCGTGAATGTATCCATACTATTTTCAGAGTCATACAACGTATCCCAAGAATTATATACCATATATGTTCACTACAAATGCGAGTCAGTTTTGGTAAATAAAAATTGTGGTTATGTAGAACAGTGGCTCTTAATTTATCTGATATATTATGCAATTGGGTAGTGCTACACTCCGGAAATACACAATGATGTGTAGAATTTGGTGCTCTCCTGTAATCAGGTAACACTGTGTTTGAGGTAGGCGCTGATATCTCAGTAATATTTTGATCTTCCGTTTCTGGTTGAGGCCTATTATCATCATGACGGTTCATGCGAATGACCTGTCTTTTAGTTCGCAGCCAGCAAGCGTGACAAACACGATCAGAAGAAGTGATCTGTAAACAAAAGCAAAAATAAGTATCATTTCAAAATATGTTGACTGAATAAAGATTACTGTAATAAATAATTTTTTGCCTATTAATTTTGCGATTTAAAAATACAACACCTTTATATAATTTAACTAGAAAATACTATAAAATAATGATGCTTTCATAATGTTTGAAATTATACTTAAAACTAGCTGTGCCCGCGAACTACCTTTCGCCTTAATTTATTTTTTCCCGACATCTTCAACAAATATCATTAATGTACACAGAAATAAATACAAAAACTTAACAAATTATATACTAAAACCTTCCTCGAGAATCACGCTATCGAGTTGTTAAAACCGCTTGAAAATCGGTGCTTGAGTTTATCGCGAACGGCAGACAGACAGATGCGGCGGGGGCTTTGTTTTATAATATGTAAGGATATATTTTACAGTTTTGAAGTGAAAACTTCTTTAGCGGCGTTGTACACTTTTTTTGTAATGGGTAAAAAATGATAAACTCGCGTCAGGATCACGTGACACTGATCGAAAATGCGTAAGACCAATTAAAATTGAAATGGCCGCAGGAACTGTCGAGGTGCGGTGAGGGGTCCACGTAAGCCGGCCGAGAACAATAGCGGCTGTCAAAAGTAGTGGAAGTCACACGTCACTTGAGACAGTTTTAATCAATTTATTTACTTTGTTAGGAAAAATCTAAATTGTGCTTTTATTTGATTTTGTTGTAAATATTAATTAAGTAAGTTAGTATAAATTAAATATTATTTATTTGTTATAAAATTACGTTTTTAAGTAGTATATTAATGTCTGTTTTGATCTTTTTTTTAATTTAATTGTAAATATTTTGATTCATTATTACTAGTTATATAATTATGTACGCACAACGTTACAACAGGAAGTTGATTTTTCTGAGGGATAAACTTTTTAATGTAATATAAATTGTCATGTTTGTGTACGATAGCGCAATAAATAAATATTGTATTCTACCACATAAAAGATAGTACTTTTATTCTGATAATTAAAGCAATTCGTGCAAAATTATTCCATAATAATTCCAAAATATCCAAAACGCACAACGTTAATACTTAAGTTTTTACTTCTGCCGGCACTCCCGGAGTGCAAACCGTAATTTTTTTTTCTTACATCAATAAATAGACTTAATTAAACTTTAACTGTCAGTAAAAGTTGATATGTTGCGGATCGATATAAAACCTTATTTATTGACAAAGCTTGTCAGAATGTTTTATTAGATCAATGTCATTGTTATAAAAAGAAATGAATTATGATTTTCATATAAGCCTTGCTTTGTAAATTAATTCGAAAATAAACTAATTATTATTGTAGAAAGAGCTTTGCTTTTACATGTGGCGACCGTGAAAAATACCGACCGAGAAAAGATGGCAAAACTAGAAGATCGCAAAAAAGAAAGGTCAGTAGTAAGGAGAATTTTTACAAAATCGGCAAATGAATTAGAAAATAAATTATATACTTTGTCCGAAATAACTCTAGACACAGGAATCGCTTTTAAAAAACTCAAAGATTTGTATGAAAATTTACTTGAGTTGGATAATCTTATAAAAGAATGTTTATTAGTCGATGTAAATGAGGAGTTATTACTATCGGAGTTAGAGGGAGCATTAGAATATAAAACAAGAATGTTGTGTATAGATAGATGCCAAATACCAAGTGAAAGCACATTCACACAGAAAACTATGCTCACAAGCCAGTTTGTCTAAGAATAATATCACACTTCCTAAGCTACAGTTACCGACCTTTGATGGCGATATAAAAATTGGTTAGCATTTTGGGGTCAGTTCTTAAAAATAGACGATGGCACCAACTTAGACATAATAGACAAATATCAGTACCTTTTACAGTCTATGAAGGAGGAGTCGGAAGTAAAGCGCTTAGTTGAAAGCTTGCTTCTGCTTATAATAAATGCTTAGACGAGCTTAAATCAAGGTACGCTAGAGAAGATTTGCTTATTCAAATTTACATTAGAGAAATTCTTGCTATAGTACTTTCAGACAAGAAAGGCTCAGTAACACAGCTATATGACAAGCTCAACGCACAATTACGCGCACTAGAAACGTTGAACGTGACAAAAGAGAAATCCGCTGCTTTCCTACTCCCTATGGTGGAATCGGCTTTGCCCCATGAAACCCTTCGTTGTTGGGAAAGAAATAGACAAAGTACCAAGGACGTGGCGGACGAACTCGCTAAGCTGCTAGATTTCCTTAGGAAAGAAGTAGAGTCGGAGCAACGAATTGAAATCACACGGAAAACCTTTCATGAACAAGATCTAAAGAATAATAGTCGGGAAAGCGAGAACAGGCCTATGACAGCTGAATGCCTTCTGACTAATGTTAAACAGAAGAGTTTGACATGCATTTGGTGTGATAAAGAAACGCATGCAAGCCTGGAATGTTATAAAATAAGTAGACTCTCTATAGAACAACGAAGACAGATTCTGAAAGAAAAGAAAGCTTGTGCAATATGCCTCAGAAAAGAACATTATGCAAAAATTTGCAAAACACATGTTAAGTGCCTAAACTGTGGGAAACGTCACTCGACTGCACTTTGTACAGAAAACAAAAATGAGGACAAAACCGCTCATAGGGATAATGCTGAACCTTCGACTTCACTTTCTACTTTATACAAAAAGGAAGAGACACTGTTACAGGCAGTAGTCATAAAAATTGAGTATGGAAACAAGACTATGCCGGTTCGTGCGTTATTTGACTCGGGTTCTCAACGCACTTATATAAAGAACAGCATTGTAGAAGAGCTAAACATTCCAACAACTGGAATAGAACGATTGACACAATGTTTGTTTGGCGGAATAGAAAGTGATTCTAAAGACTACAAACTGTACGATATTAAAATTAAATCCATAGACAACACTTTTAGCTTTGTAGTATCGGCTATCGGTCAAAATAACATATGTAAATATATACCTAAGATTAATACTCATAATGTAAATATAATACGTATTTTGCGCGATCATAAACTTACACTGACAGATATGAGTAGTAATATAACAGATGTAGGAATACTGATCGGTGTAGATTTCTTAGGTTACTTCTTAACAGGTACCATGATACATTTGGAGAATGGACTTGTTGCCGTGAAAACTAAGCTCGGATGGACATTGCAAGGAAAACAGGTGAGCGCACAAGTAAGTACATATAACAATTTCACTACTATAATGCAATGTTCATGTGATGACGTTTTGACAGGTTACTGGTCACTAGAAACACTTGGAATCACAGACCCTGTAGAAGTCAAGAGCAAAGCAGAGGCAGAGGCAGAAATATGGCTAAACTTCAAAGAAAATGTAAAGGTTATGGAGGATAAAAGGTATGAAGTACAGTTACCATTCAAAAACAACTACAATGACTTATTACCAAATTATGATAGAGCAAATCAGAGATTACAAACAATGACCAAAAAATTGATAGCTGTAGGGAAATTTAACGAATACGATGCTGTTTTCAAATATTGGCTAGATGTAGGCATAATTGAAATAACTGACAGTGATCCGAAATTTGGTCATTTCCTACCACATAGACCGGTAATAAAAGAACAAAGTTTGACAACTAGCATCAGGCCAGTTTTCGATGCCTCAGCTAAAGATAAAAACGGTCTTTGTTTGAATGCCTGCTTGGAAAAAGGTATCAACTTCATCGAACTCATTCCAGATTTAATCAACGATTTTCGTAAAGGAATGATTGGCGTTACGTCTGACATAGAAAAGGCATTTTTACAAATAAGTCTTAATGAGCAAAATAGAGTTTATCTTAAATTTCTATGGTACAAAGACGATACTCTAAAAGATTTAGTTACTTACCGACATCGTAGAGTTGTCTTTGGGTTGACATCAAGCCCATATCTCTTAACTGCTACAATACGTTACCATCTTAATAAATTTGAAAATGGACCGTTTAGTTCAACTGGAAAAAAGTTAAATAAATCCTTTTATGTTGATAATTCAGTACTGAGCGTGGATACAAATAAAGAAGCTGAGAAGTTCATCAAAGAAGCTAAATAGATCATGATGGCAGCCAAATTCAACCTAAGAATGTGGGTGACCTCTAACGGCTATAATGAGACAGGTAAGGAAATAGTTTCAGTATTAGGCTTGAATTGGAATACAGTCACTGATGAATTAAGTTGTAACTGTAGTAACTTACCTTCATATGAAAATCAACAGAACATTACGAAAAGAGGCTTGTTATCATTAGCTCAAAGTATTTTCGACCCGGTTGGCTACACATCACCTGTGATGTTAGTACCTAAACTAATATTACAAGAAACTTGGCAACGTCAATTATCATGGGATGAAATACTTCCAACAGACTTGAATACCAAATTTCTCGAATGGTACAGATACATCACATACTTGAAAGAATGTAAAATACCGCGTAAACTTGCTACTTACAGTCTCAAAGAAATGAAGGTGAGTGTACATTTGTTTGTTGACGCCAGCAAATATGGTTACGCAGCGTGTATTTTGTTACGAGCTGAAAAGGGAAATAATGTTTCTGTTCAAATGATAGCCGCAAAGTCTAGAGTCACACCAACACAGAAAATGACAATACCCAGGTTGGAGTTGATGGCAGCCTTAATGGGATCAAGACTTCTTTTACGTGTAAGGCAAAGTTTAGATCTAAATGATTGTTCTGAATATTGTTGGACTGATTCTGGCGTTACGTTATGCTGGATAAAGAGAGAACTTCCGTTAAAACCTTTTGTGGGTAACAGAATAAAAGAGATAAGGGACAACACTAATTTAAGAAATTGGTATCATATTCCAGGTGAAGCAAACTGGGCTGACTTAGCATCGAGAGGCTGCAACGCAAAAATATTATATGAGTCTCGGTGGTGGGAAGGTCCGAACTGGCTCCGGCTACCGAAGAAGCAGTCGGATTTGATCGTCGATGAGCGTCAAATAAACCTGGAAACAAGAAAGATGGTTTGCAATGTAAATATGTGTAAATATCAAGATTTATTACAAAGAATACAAATATACTTTTCTAAGTACACTAAAATTATAAGAATGGTAGCGTGGATAACAAGGTTTATAAATAATTTGAGATATGTTAATAGCAAACGAAATGGAGAAATAACATATGAAGAATTTGATAAAGCAGAGAAAATAGTTATCAAGCTTGTACAGTTAGAGAATAAAGATTTTATAGATAAAATAAATAATGTAACTAAGTTTAGAGATGATGACGGTTTGATTAGAATAAAAACGAAACTAATACTTACGGATTTTCCTGAAGGTATGCAAACACCTTATTTACTTCCCGGTAAGGATCCAGTTGTTACTTTGTTGGTCAGACAAAGACACGAGGAACTTCAACACATTGGATCGAGTCAATTAATAGCGGATATTAGATCTCGATTTTGGATTGTGGGAATACGTAGAGTTGTCAAATCGATAATAACGTCTTGTTTTATTTGCAAAAGGTACAAGGTCAAAGCTGCTACAGCTCCCACAGCGCCTTTACCTCCTGAGAGGATATTGTGTTCTGCACCGTTCCAGACAACTGGCGTTGATCTTGCTGGGCCGCTGTACTTGAGAAATGGAGAAAAATGCTGGATTGTTTTGTATACTTGCGCCGTATATCGCGCTGTACATTTAGAAATAACTAAGTCGTTATCAACAGATGACTTCATTATGACCTTACGAAGGTTTATAGCACGGCGTGGTCGAATTAAAATGTTAAATTCAGACCAAGGCACAAATTTTTGTGGCGCTAAAAATTTGTTTTCTAGTCTTGACTGGGATGAGATACAAAGACAGTCTACCATCAAAAGAGTAACGTGGAAGATGAATGCACCAACGGCTGCCTGGTGGGGTGGTTACTGGGAGCGGCTAATTAGGGTAATGAAAGACCTTCTTCGTCGTGTGTTGGGGAAAGCCGCCGTGAGTTATTATGAATTACAGACCATAGTATGTGACTGCGAAGCTATAATGAACGCGCGACCTTTGACATACATTAATAATGAGTCGGCAGAATATCTTGAGCCATTGACACCAGCCTATTTTATACAACCTATCCCGAGTACTGACGTCACCGATCTCGATAAAATTGATTCATCTAATTTAAATAAACGTCTTCAGTATTTACAAAAACTCAGAGAACAGTTTAAATCGAGATTCGAGGTAGATTATCTTGCATTTTTAGTACAAAAAGGCAATGAGAAGAGGCATAATATTGAAGTAGGTGATATTGTGTTACTTGAAACAGAAGACAAGAGAGTAAAATGGCCATTAGCTATCGTTGAAGAATTGCTTCCAGGCAAAGACGGAGAGAAAAGGACGGCAAGAGTAAAAACGGCCACAGGAGTGAAAATAAGACCAATACAACGTCTTTATAAATTAGAAATATCAGATAATGATTCTATTTTGAAGCCTTCCAAGGCTTCCTCGTCTTTTTCAGGGCCGGAAGAGCTGTCTACTTCATCAGCGAATCCGGCAAATGAACTGGGAACTCGGCAGTTGTACTCCACTCGAAGCGGTAGGAAAGTGAGAGTTCCATGTAAGTTTTCTTTATATGTTTAATTATAATTGACCAGTAATGTTAAAAAAAAAAGTTACTCTTGTTCAGCTAAAATGATCAGAAACTAGAGTCTATTTATTTTAATTTTTTGTTATTTTGACTTGGCCGAATTAGAGTGAATAGAGTTAATGTTTTATTTTGTGAATTATATGTAATGTAACATATTATTAGACTTTCTGTCGCCCGGAAGATGTTGCGGATCGATATAAAACCTTATTTATTGACAAAGCTTGTCAGAATGTTTTATTAGATCAATGTCATTGTTATAAAAAGAAATGAATTATGATTTTCACATAAGCCTTGCTTTGTAAATTAATTCGAAAATAAACTAATTATTATTGTAGAAAGAGCTTTGCTTTTACAGATATGTATTTTATATTGTTTCATATTCACCATTACATTTACAATATTATGTATAGACATAACCATGTCTTAAATAAAAGCCAATAAATTATAAAAATAACAATAATAATACGAAGCTGTCTCGGAGCTCGGAGTGTACTTTCTATAATGTTTATTATAGATTGCTGCATGTCAGTCACATTTTCTCTTAATATTTTGTCACTTGGCCTGTGTAGTATTGAGCACCCACATAGAAGGCACACATTTGTACGGTCTCTGCGACTTGGTCCTGCTTCTTGATCCTCTCCAGAAATCTCATTTTGCAAGGAACGGTTTACTGCAGCCATTGCAAGATCCCTGCATGTTTCACACACAAAGTCATCTTTCATAATCTAAAATGATAAAGTAAAGTACTTTGGTTAGGTTTTTAAAATAAGAAATAAGTTGAATCAGACTTGATAAACAGTTCAGGCAATGGCATTTTTATATGAATTGTTCATACAATTGTTGTTTATTATGCTAACTTATTACTATTTAGTTATTACTAGCACATGGCTTAAGTTCAAGCTATACTTACAAGTTGTAATTATACCCAGTTGCAAAGTAATGTGGTCACTCTGGGGTCTAGCGACAAAGCAGGGTATCGACGCAGTTTGTTGACACAAGTGCTGCAATTGATACACATGATTCGTGTAGGTCTTCCACGACCTCCCATTACGGCGAATAAACTGATGCAAAACAAAATATGAGCCGATATCGTAATCCAAGAAACAGAGCATAAAATCGTCGTCGTAGGCAGAATCGGTATCCGGTAGGCAAGCACAAGTCACACTGAGAGAGAAGGCGAAGTCCAAAAGGCAGTCCGGGTCAATAAAATAAGAGGCAGATCAATTCGAAAACAGGCAAGCAAGACGCACGACAAACAACAACACACACAACAAAAAACGATAGATAAGTACAACACCTTTTTTTGCGTTTGATGGCAATAAACCTTGAGATTTTGCCAAAGATCTAAGACGCTTTGTAAAAATATTATGTTAACCAGAATTTATTATTACTACTAATGTAATCAATTATTCATACCATTATTTTATCGTGACTATTGTATTAATGAATCCCTTTAGACAATATATTTTAAGGCGCGTTCCACTTAAGCGCGGATTTACAGCATTTTCAACATTTTTACAACTTTCATTAGCTTTTGACGTTAGCAGGGTATGTTAACGTAATGCGTTCCATTTAATTAGTATCGCGGTTAAAAATAGTAACATAATTTCTTAGAAGAAACGCAAAACATGGTTAACATTTGATGTTAGCGTGAAAAAATGATGACGCTCAAATGGAAAACCGGAATAGATCTTTTTGCTTTTTTTAATAAAGATGTTACTATAGACACAGATAATATAATACTACAGTACAGATGCCTCATCCCATACAATGAAATGGTCCCTACTTAAGTCGGGCAATTCTTCGAGCTGTTTTATTTCACCATTTCACCGCGAGATGACGCAACTAAAACGCCACTGACAATTCTGAGCAAGCTCGGGCCATCGAACCTTTGCTACATTGGGCTCAGTAGTTCTCGCACGCACTCAACAGATGGCACTTTAATTAAACTCCTGCTATGCTTATGATTTTTTTAACAAATTCATATTTATGCTTCGTTTAGTTCATTACAATGACTTATGCGTAAATAGGTCTTATAAAACATCATACGCTTGCGGTACGCTAAATGTGTTACAATTTGGTAAAAAAGTGACGTATAAATCCATGTTATACCTAAGGGGTTGTTCCGCCATGGATTGGATTTATGTCATACATTTTATATACCTACGTTTGATATTTAAGATGTAAAGTAAATATATCATTAGAGATAAGTCATTTTGGTAGTGGGTACTTTCTATTATCACAAGGTTATCATCTGTAACTTCAAATTCAAAAAACTGGTTAAGAATAAAGCAAACTTGCAAATTTTTCATGTGACCTTTTTTTATCCCGCCCAAGACGATTTCTTTTTCACTGATTTAGGTATTCATCATTTTACAATTTATTTATTATTTTTAAAGAAAATACAAAGTCACATATTGTATATTGTTAAAATGTGATTTTAGTTTTTTATACTAAAATAAAATAAGTGTTTATTTTTATACCGGGTTATTTTTCCATCAGGAGCCAAATTTTGTATGCTTGTTTAGACAAGCAAAATGAACAACTTATACTATGCGACCAAACTCGAAATCGCGAAAAAAAATCAGCTGTTCCATACATTTAGGTGTGGATGTTGAACATTTGTATGGAACAGCTGATTTTTTCCGCGATTTCAAGATTGGTCCCATAGTAAAAGAATTTCATTTTGCTTGTCTGAACAAGGACACAAAATTTGGCTGGAAAAATAACCCGGTATGTATACAAACTTACCTATAAAAAACTAAGCAATTTAATTTCAAATTAATTTTATTAAGTATATAAAATATCATTGAGAAATTTAATTGCAAAATTTATATGCTTATAGCCGGCTGAAATTAATTTATTCGACTGTTTTATCAAATTCCGAAATTATATAATTTAGTACTATTTTTAAACAATTTTTTTTCCTTGTTCTTTCTTACCAGTTATCTAATTTTCTTTTTCATTTTAAAGAATGTTGTTATTAATTCTGTGATAAAAAATCATAAAAACATAACATGCATTACGCGGGTTCGAACCGCAGACCTCTAGCTGTATAGCGCAATAATTTCGCAGTATATCCTCATGAGCCATCCGTTCGCTTAGATTTGATGTTGAAATTTCGAATCTTTTATTTAAATTGTGACGTGTACGTGTACTCTCTCTTTTATCTTTTTATATATAAAATTCTCGTGTCACAGTGTTTGTTACCGAACTCCTCCGTAACGGCTTAACCGATCTTATTATGAATTTTTTTGTGTATGTTCGGTAGGTGTGAGAATAGGTCGTAAACTAATTTTTATTATGACGAAAAGTTGTTCGCCAGCACAGCTAGTATATTATAAAAAGAGAAGTTCTCATCTATAGACGCACGCACAGTCGTAACCGCTAATGGTAGAAACGTGAATTTTGGACAGTTGTTTTAATTCAAAATTTAAGAAAATTTAACCCTGAAGGAATGAAATAGGGGTTGCAAGCTTGTATGGATTTTTTTTTAAATAAGCAACGATTTTGATAAACTTGGAGAATCATGCTCTTAAAAACATTTAATTGAACACGTGTTTCATGGTTTATTGGAATTCACCCCCTTATTGTGCAAATTAGGGGTTGAAAAATTCTATGGGAAATAATTAAAATCTGCTCCAATTTCTATGAAATTTATTATTCGAGCTCCTAAATATAAATAACAGTCTTCTATATAATAGGCTACAAAATTATTTTACGGGAAAATATTAAATTCCCACGGGTAAACAATATTAATGCGGGCGAAGCCGCGAGCGGAAAGCTAACTATTAATAGCAGTCGCGGTTGCCACACTATTTGTAAATGGTAAAATCTAATAAAACACCGTACCTATTTGCCAAAATTCAAAATATACCTAATCACCATTGAGAATAAAAAATAATTCAAGTAGTTAGTATTAGTACCTACATTAATTTTATTTATTTATAGTCAGACAACTTATGTCCATTAATAATCTTTACGTATTACTTACCTATATTATCTTTTACTATGTATGTACCTAACATAGTTGAATTGTCTTCTATATAATAGGCTACAAAATTATTTTACGGGAAAATATTAAATTCCCACGGGTAAACAATATTAATGCGGGCGAAGCCGCGTGCGGAAAGCTACCTATTAATAGCAGTCGCGGTTGCCACACTATTTGTAAATCATCATCATCATCACAGCCCATATACGTCCCCACCGAGGGGCTCGAGCCTACCCTATATTAGGGTGATTAGGCCTTAGTCAACCACGCTGGCCCAGTGCGGATTGGTCGACTTCACATACATCATTGAATTTCTTCGCAGATGTATGCAGGTTGCCTCACGATGTTTTCCTTCACCGTAGGAGCGTCAGACAAATGTACATATGAAATTCGAAACGAAAAACACATTGGTACATGGCGGGTCTCGAACCCCGACGCCCCGATTGGAAGGCAAGTGCCGAGTCCACTGCGCCACTGATTGTAAATGGTAAAATCTAATAAAACACCGTACCTATTTGCCAAAATTCAAAATATACCTAATCACCATTGAGAATAAAAAATAATTCAAGTAGTTAGTATTAGTACCTACATTAATTTTATTTATTTATAGTCAGGCAACTTATGTCAATTAATAATCTTTACGTATTACTTACCTATATTATCTTTTACTATGTATGTACCTAACATAGTTGAATGTACCACTTCTAAGGTGTTATTAAAAATTCAGATTTGTAAAATTAGTTTTGAAATCCCCCATACAAAATAGTTAGGTCAGTGAAAAAAATCACTGTGGTTTTATGAAACGAACATGCAAGTGAGACTTTTTTCGGTTAGTAGGCATTTAACTGAAAATATCCGAAAAATTATTAAATGGGGTACTTACCTATAAAAATCGCGTTTTTAATCTTAACCTAAATCTTTTTGTTCTGAAATGAAAATTATAAATAAAAAACAAATTGAGATATAAAAAAAGGAATTGATATAATAACCAAAAAGCAATAAAGAAAAACAAAATAATAAAACAAGCAATTTTTGAAAAAATAACTAGGTACACCAGGAATCGGGATCGAACTACTGCCACACAGATTTAAAAACGAAGATCAAACGAATAGATAGACCAATCCTGACCTTGAAGTGGTGAAATTTAAGATGTCATGTTTTTGTGTAATTCGACCATAATTCGACATTACACTTTGAAATATGTAGGGATTAAAAAATTAATTTTACAATTTCGAATTTTCAATGACGCCATTACTATTATAATTATGTCAAAAAAAATATTTGAGAGATACATTGAAGTTCACATAATTTGTCGCTAGGAGTGCTATAAATGTATAAAAAGAGATGTTAAACCGTTCTAGCATGACTTTAAAACGTATTTTGATACTTCCCACGTGCTAAGTGATTTTTTTAAATATAATCAATACTTTTCTGAACCTCCTTGTTGACTTTTACTAAATTCATAAAAAAGTCATTACAAAAATCGATTAAAGTAGCGCCATCTGTTGATGCTTTTATCGAATTATTTTACTTTTGTTCGTGATGGGTCCCCGTGCTATAGATAATAAATAACATCCTTTGAAGACACAATATCAATTAACCTTGTATTTAATTCAAATAAATTATTGAGACTTCGTCGACAATAAGTCAATATCGTAAAAATCTGATGAAATGATTTTATACAAATCTACTAAAGTGGAATTCATTGAAGCTTACTAAAAATACCAACAAATATTTCGCCATTGTCCTTTGTGCGTGTTCGGGTTTCACAGATATTTCGTTTCCTGCTGGGGTAACGTTTTGCTGAAATTTGTTTCTGCAAAACCATTGAATGTGCGCCCATTAAATAAAGATACATGAGTAGCTTTTAATTTGTGCCTAATTGTGACATAATTTGATTTTCAAAAATATTTACAGTTTAGGAGTAGGTAATCGCGTATTGAAGAAAACTCGAAAAAAAATTATAGCGCTTAAATGAGAAAACATAAAAGCTCACTGAAAACGATATTTGATTGGTCTTATTGTTCCGATCAAAAATAAAAGTTTAAATAATATAACTTTATTTAAATACGCGTTTTTAAATAATATAACTTTTCAACACACTTCCTCATAAAGTGGCTCTAATCCCATGGCAATTAGGCACATAATGACACCTATAATCAAACTGTGACTTTTTCATTACTATTATTCACGAGTGAGTAATAGTTTTTTTTTAATATTATTGGTTGAGTTACGCTTACACTTGCGCTAAAATGCTATCCGCGAAAAGCCCAAAAAAAAGAAACCTCATTTTTTAGTCTATGGCCGATGCGCGCGCGTAGGAAAACTGATTAATTTTTCCCGCCATTACGAAATTTATTAGTCTATGGCCGATGCGCGCGCATAGGAAAACTGATTAATTTTTCCCGCCATTACGAAACATTTTTCACAACTCGTCTCGTTTTCTCTTTTGAAGTTATTTAGTTAGTTATTAATTAAGATGTCTGCAAATACAATTTATGAAGAAAATGATTTATGTTGTACATCGCCCGATATAAGATGTGAAGCCCAGAACGTTATGGAAAGTTTACTACCAGAAAACTCAAAGGAAAAATATCTATTAGCGTACCAAAATTTCATACAATGGCAGAACAACAAGAATACGCAGTCTTTTTCAGAAAATGTGTTCATGGCGTACTTTAAAGAATTATCTTCTAAGTACAAACCTAGCTCTTTGTGGTGTATTTACTCAATGTTAAAAAGTACAGTCCGAACAAAGAATGGAGTGGACTTAAAATCATACTCGAATTTGTCAACTTATCTAAAGAGACTATCTGATGGATTTAGAAGCAAAAAATCAAAGGTTTTATCATCTGATGATATTGAAAAATTTATTAAAGATGCTCCAGATAACCAATATATGGCTACAAAGGTTAGTTAAATTAATTTTAATTAAATATTTAATAGCAGCTTGTGTTGTGTGTTGACCTTAATTATTGTTTCTTTTGTTTCAGGTTGCTTTAATATTTGGTGTAACTGGTGCCTGTAGGATACAAGAATTAACAAATATAACTGTAAAAGATATAGAGAACCATGGCCAGATGCTTTTAGTGAAGATACCTATCACGAAAAATAAAATACCTAGGTCATTCACCATACACGGTCCATTCTATGATATTGTTAAGAAGTATGAAAGTTTGCGTTCGCCAAAAACAAAAAATGACCGTTTCTTTCTAAATTACCAGAATGGTAAATGTACCTGTCAGCCTATAGGTATAAACAAATTTGGTTCTATGCCTAAAGAAATCGCTAAGTTTTTGGGTTTAGTAGATGCTGAGAGCTACACTGGACATAGTTTCAGAAGAACTTCAGCTACATTGCTGGCAAATTCAGGAGCTGATATAATGACTTTGAAGCGACATGGCGGGTGGCGATTTAGCAATGTAGCAGAATCATACGTAGAAGATTCCATACAAAACAAGAAGGAAATTTGTGCAAAAATCACAAAAAGAATTAAACTTGATTCTGAGACGCATCCTACTGGCGAAATACCAAGTACGTCCAATGATTGGATTTCACCTACCTACACGAATAATGAACCATCACAAATAACAATAGAACATGAAAGTATTTCAATAAATAATCTATCTGATGAGACCGCTATGTCATCAAAAATAGTTAATTATAATTTTACTAACTGCACATTTACTAATTGTTTCTCTAAGTAAACTTTTTATCTACTATGTAAAATGGTTTTTTATTTAAGTATTGTTTTATTCAGAAGTGTGTTGAAAAACGTTGTATGATACACGTGTGTATTGATGGTTACCGTCCTCGGCTTCTTAAGACCCTCGCCTGACGGCTCGGGCCTCAATGCGCCTCAGCGGTAATCACCAACATTACACACTTGTACCATAATGTACTATTAACTTTAATTGATTATAACCTCATTTCAAACGCATAATGCATGAAACTGATTAAAGCCAAGTTAAATGGGTATAATTCAAAAATTAGTGCATGTTCCAAAATATATATCATGAAAATTTCAATTTCATATATTTAGTAATAAAATAGATATAAACAAAAAACCGAAACATGGGCTAAGTTTATGGTTATCCGACTAAATCCGAATGACCGCCAAAAAGCGACGATTTCATACATATTGATGACATTCTATTCTTGACAGTATTAAACAAAAGTTGTTGACGGTACACTCGCGTTTATAACGTAAATCCGCAATTGTGTTTTTGAGTTTATTATAATTAATGTATTATTCATGGCTATAATATGTACAACGAGGTTGTAATAGTACAAAATAATCTGTCGTGCTTTTATCATAAGATAAGCTATCCTAAATGGTTTAATTTTAATTAATAAAATATTCTTAAGTGAGTATCTTAATAATAAAATTAAATAAATTTGGGCCCGGCAGATAAAGCTTTAGGATTGTGATAAATTAAAAGATTTTTATATTTTATTGGGCAGGGTAGACCCTTGTATTATATCAAAATCAAAATCAAAATCAAAAGTACTTTATTTCATAGGCCCTTGCGGGCACTTAAAATCGTCAATTTTACACATTTTACATAATTATTAAAACATAAAAAATATTCTACTAAAATCAAGCTAACCCGTGCGCTAGTGGCAAGTACATCCGCGGAGTTGATGCCGCGCATGTAATCGCCAAGAGCGACCCGATTCCGAATGTAGGGGCTAACATGAGAAGAATCGGGCAAGAAACTCATGTGCCAAAACTCTTTTAAAATCGCCAAATGTCTTACAAATTGTGAATATTACAAAACTATTCAGAGAACGAGCAATTCATTTCTTTTACCGCCACGCTGCCTTATCATTAAAAAAATCTTTAACACTTTAATAAGCCTTTTTGCTTAACTGAGCTTTAATTAAAATTTTAAATTTATTTACTGACAAGTCATGCATGTTACATGGCAGCGTGTTGTACATTCGTATACAGTGATCTGCAAAAGAGTTGCTTATTTTATGGGGCCTATATGTGGGCATTGCTAGCTTGTCTTTATTTCTTAAATTTAAATTATGATAGTCACTATTTTTACTGAATTTGATATCTTTATTCTTGTGTGCATACAGTAAGTTTTCATAAATATATTGTGAATGTACAGTCATAATATCAATTTCTTTGAATTTTTCTCTTAAAGACTCTCGGGAGCCCATCCCATAGATCGCCCGCCCGAACAGCCCTCTTCTGCA
Source organism: Schoenobius gigantellus (assembly GCA_963935595.1). Taxonomy (NCBI): domain Eukaryota; kingdom Metazoa; phylum Arthropoda; class Insecta; order Lepidoptera; family Crambidae; genus Schoenobius; species Schoenobius gigantellus. The sequence continues at coordinate 47,964,645 of OZ012541.1, forward strand.
GTACAAAAATGCAGCCAATATCGGCGGCATTTCCCCACAGTAGTATCCCGTATGACATAATACTGTGAAAGTAGCTAAAATAGACTAACCGCGCAGTTTTCACATCTGTTATTTGACGAATCATTTTAACGGCGTATGCTGCAGAACTTAGTCTGTTCGATAGGCATTCAATATGAGGACCCCATTGTAACTTAGAATCTAAAGTTATACCCAGAAATACAGTTTGATTGGCCAGCTCTATTTCTTCATCCCTAACCTTGACTTTGGCTTTAACTAATCGAACATTTGGCATAGTGAATCTAATGCATTTTGTTTTACTTTCATTTAACAACAAATTATTGGCGCCGAACCAGTGAACGACCTTGGAGAGTGCAATGTTTACTTCGTCAATATTAATTTGTCCACGTTTAACTTTAAATACTAAAGACGTGTCATCTGCAAACAAGACTATCTCATGGTCGTGTCTTACAAGGTCATTAATATATACCAGAAATAGAAATGGACCTAATATTGAGCCCTGCGGCACCCCCATTTTTACAAATGATCCAGGTGACTGCTCTCCATTGATGATCACCTTTTGAATCCTGTCACTTAGGTAAGAAGTGAGAAAATCCAAAGCGGTACCACGGATACCGTAATAGTGTAATTTCCTGATTAACGTTTGATGTTGGACACAGTCAAAAGCCTTCGATAAGTCACAAAAAACACCATAGGTATCCTGCGACTCCTCCCAGGCCTCATAAATGCACTCTAACAATTTTATTCCAGCATCAGTCGTGGACCGTCCGCGGGTAAAACCAAATTGTTTAATATGCAGTAAGTTATTATTACTAAAATGTTTCTGTAATTGCTTAAGCGCGGTTTTTTCAAAAATTTTACTGAATGTTGATAGTACGGATATTGGACGAAAGTTAGAGGGATCTGAAGTACTACCAGATTTAAACAATGGAGTTATTTTGCTAAGTTTCATCAAATCAGGAAACACACCACTATCAATACAGTTGTTGAAAATTAAAGCTAAATGTGTAGCAACTATTTCAACAACATTCTTTACCATATATACAGATATTCCCCAGAGATCGGCAGTTTTTTTAATGTTCAACGATTTGAAAGTGTCTATGATGTCACGTTTACTAACATGGTTAAATTTAAATACAGTATTACAATAAGGAACATTTTCTTTCAACAAGGATTCTGCAATGGGGGTGGAAGAGCCTAAAGTGCTTGTCAAATCTACAGGAATTCGAGTAAAAAATTTCTCAAATTCATTAGCAACATCCGAGTCTGAACTAATAAATTTACCATCAATTTTAAGTTTATAATTATTTGCTGAAGCTTTTGTTTGGCCAGTCTCTGCATTGATAATTTTCCAAGTACATTTGACTTTGTTTGTACTGTTATAAATTTGAGCACTAATATATTTAATTTTCGCAGTTTGACAAACCTGCTTAAAAATTTTTGAGTATGACTTAACATAATTTTGAAAAGATTCAGTTCTATTAAACCGTCTTTCTGAGTACAGCTCATACAATTTTTGCCTACTTTTGTGTATTCCTGCAGTGGCCCATTCGCTAAACACTGGATTAACAGTAACAGTGATCTCTTTGGTTTTGAAAATTTTGTTAAATTGGTTACAAAATGTCTCAAAAAATAAGTTATACATATCATTTGGTGACATATGCGGTGATAAAAAAGGAAGTTTACAACATAATTCAATTCCAATACGTTTCAATCTGTCAGCAGTTACTGGTCGACATATAATTTTACGTTTATTGACTTGTTCTGTGTCAATTTTGAAGCAAGCTAATTGCCCGCAATGGTCTAAATCTAAGTTTGTAATAACTTTCTTACTTACAGGTACTAGATTACTATATATATTGTCTAAACAGGTTGATGTTGTGTTACAGAATCTAGTGGGCTCCATAAATAAGTTGGAAAGATTGTGTGATTTAAATAAATTTAAGATTTTATAGGTTTCAGTGTTCTTTTTAAGAAGATCAATATTAAAATCTCCACACACAATCAAGTATTTTTTAGATCTACCCAATTTGTTCAAGGCTTCATCTATGATTTCCTGAAACCTATCATAAGCTGAGGAACCAGGTTTGTATACACATACCACAATGAGTTGCTCAAGTTCTATACATGTTAGTTCTATTATGCATTCTACAGAGAGAGACACAATATCTTTCCGTTCTTTAAATTTTAAGCTTTTGTTTAACAGAATCAGTGACCCCCCATGTACTGTGTTGACTCTGCAGAATGAACTACCAACCTGGTGATTATTGAAACTAAACATGAGTTCACATCCCTTAAGCCAATGTTCTGTAATACACAAAATGTCAATTTGTTTTGAATTCATGAATAATTCCATCTCTAATTGTTTGCCCTTTGATAGTCCATTACTATTTTGATGCACCAGGTTAATATTTTTTATTTTATTTAAATTAATACATTTATTTTGAGGGCATTTTTGAACACATTTTTTTTTATTTGACTCTAATGATAATGTCATATTAAAATCATTATTTATGTATTTATATTTGCAAGAGGATACCTCTTTTGTCTCTATATCTAATTTAAATAGCTTGGAACAGATTCCACTGTCATACTATTATTTAAATTATACTGCTCAATAGAGTCAGTTTGTTTAGCCAAGTTCTTGGCTGAAGTTAATAAAAAATATGATAGTGAATTTGCTATCTGTCCTTTATAACATTTAGGCAGGTAATATCTACCTTTAGTCAAAGTATATACATTTTTACTAACAATACTGTTAGAGTCAATTACAAGGAATTTATTATTATACTGACTGAATAAATTCAGAGTCATATTTAAATTAAACCTATAATTATTTTCCGCATCTGGCAAATTTTTTATGTAGGGGAATGTAAACATTACAATTTTTTTAATCTCTAATTGTTTTAATTTTTCAAAGTAATAGGTTAACTTTTTTTTGTTGACATTACCCCTATTTCCAATAAATATAATTAATTCATTATCCTTACTAAATGTGTAGTTAAATATTTTGTGCATAATTTCATGTAAATTAGCACAAGGAAAACAATTATTTATAATCGACTGCTCCGGTGAATTTATCTTTAAGCGCAAATTTGAGCCCATGTCCTTACCAATATTATCGCTGAACATAATTATATTTTGAGAGGAACTGACGTCATGTATACTGCCACACAATGACGATGGAAGTAAAGGAGAGACCTGGGACTCTGAGGTTACCGGAGTGCCTTGTCTATCTGGTGACTGTGGAAGATTGCCGTTGTTACAAATACAACACTGATTTTTAACCAGTGAGTCAAAGCGCTCAGAATTATCTTTGGATAACTTTAAAATTTCATCCACTGCCATAGAATACTCCTTAATTGCCTTTTGAGACAATTCATATTTCTTTGTAAGATTTTTTAAGTCATTTTGTAAACTTTGTATTTTTGACTCTAAGTATTGTGTGTCAGTTTCATATTTTTTCAAGTTATTTTCTAATTTAAAAGTACATGATTGAAGTTGCTCTCTTAATTCAAAATTTTCCTTTTTTGTTTTAATATTTTTAGTTTTAATATTTTTAGTTAAGGATTTAAAATATTTCATAGCTCTTTTTGATTTTTTTATGAACTTATTTATTTTAATATATTTTTTTAGTTTATTCCTACTGCAAAATGCTATTCTTGACTTTTCATGTACTGAGTCCTCTTTGGTGAGGTCTACAATGGTCAAGTTAGAAATTGCAGGAGCAACCAACTGCGGGGCACAACTAACCAATTCTTGGTATAGGCTGTCATTCTGCTGAGCAGTGACTTTCAGAGCAGTCTCCTCCAGATCTGAGATGTGATGATGGGCCTCACGTAGTTCCTGTTCCAATTTGGAAGTTCTTCTAAGGGTCTGCTCGTACTCATCACTGCATTCATCGAACCTATCAACTATTGACTGGAGTCTGTCCCGCTCATCAACAATATCATTAAATCTAATATGTAACGATGCCAATTCACTTTTAAGCCTACTGTTATTATTCAAAACCCCTACTAGTTCCTTCTCATTATCCTCCCTTTCATTTTCCAGTTGGACACATTGCTCCTTTGCAGCCTTAAGTTCCTGCAAGGTCAGTTGAAGTTTAGACTCCTCTTGGCGTGACAGGGCCCTTCGTGTCATCATTTTAAGGTTGTAAATTACAAGTAACAAAATTGATTAACGAAGGAACAATTTGTCAACTAAAAATGGGAAGCGGTAATTTCTAAAATTACCGGTTAATCACAATATATTTAAATGATTATATCAAGGTAGAAACTGACTATATCTTCATTGAATATCCGCTTATATACGAGATATAATAATAATATTCAAGAGAAACAGTCAGTCAATACTTACTTTGATAAAATCAGCTGTTTCGAGGTTAGCGGTATCGACACTTTTATTTCATTTAAAGTCACAAACAATCACAACCATTAATTATCTTTCTATATTTCATTACCATATTGAAACTGGGGTAACGTTACTGGGGTAACGTTTTGCAGAAACAAGTTTCAGCAAAAAGTTACCCCAGCAGGAAACGAAATATCTGTAAAACCCGAACATGCACAAATTTCATTTTTGGCGCACATTTATGCACAAATATAAGCTATCCGGTCATATAAATTATTTATCTCTCGGATTATTCGTTTAAAATCTTCCTACTGGAAAAACGTTACCCCAGCAGGATTCGGATTTCTCATTTTTTCCAAAACGGAAACGCGCACAATTTTTTTATTTCGCGTACATTTATAGCAAATTACGCTCTAATTATTCATGAAACTTAATTTAGCCTAGGACACAATTTCCTGCTGGGGGAACGCACACACACCAATGTCATAACATGGCCACAACAGCCTATTGTTCGGCGACTTTTACCCTAGGGGTGGTAAAGCAATATGTCTATGTTTGTTACTGCACCCACGACACAGGAGAAAATCCTAGTGTATGCCGTCTTTTTTTTTTAAAAACAAACAAAACATCAACAAGTGGTCTTGTAGGAAAAATTTTATCTCAAAAGAGATACATCATTATCTACGCAGGGTAAGAAAAGGGGTTTTTGCTTAATGCTTTTTCTGTTTCATTTCAAAATCCGCATCAAAATCGATTCAGCCAAACGCGAGATAATCGCGAACAAACATACATCCTTTTTATTGAAGTCGGTTAAAAATGGTGAGACAGCAAAAATTTATTGACTCAGTTCAAATATGAAAAGTTCAGTGGATAGCTTGCAAAAACTAAAAAAGGTAACACATATTTCTACTGTTCTGCATGCGATTGTGATCGGAGATGCGGTATTCATGAACTGACTTGGCACAAAAATTCATCTAAAAATTAAAAACTAAAGTTGTACTTGTTATACATTGAGATCTACATAGCATATGTCACAATTTTAGAATGCTTTATACAACCGGTTTATTAAGAACTAATGGTGGAAGAGAAAAACAATGCCAAAGACCTTTCAAATGCCAAAGAGCAGCATTAAGGCCGGTATTATAGGGAGCGGCATCGCCGCTTTGAATGCGAATTTCTATGAGTTCGTATGAGACGAATTATAAGAGGCAGCGCACAGAGGGACACGCTCCATACAAGGGCGGTCATAAATAGTTAAAGTCCTGTTACTATCAATACATTGTATTATTTTAGTGACTTATAGCTGTAAAAGTGTTTTAGGAACATTAAAATGAAAGAAGTACATGTATTTACGGAATAAAAAACGTTTACTTCAGTAAAAAACAAATATAAACAATAACATACTTTTACCTAAATTTATCATGAACAAACACTTAAAAATTGGAATGTAAAACATATATTTTAAATAAAATAAGAGTCAAAACATTGATAACATTATTTAATTATAATAAAATAATAGAAATAAATAAATTAAAATTAATTAAATACAAAAAAAAACAAAACAACTAACAAAATACAAATAAATTATTCTTATTCTAACAATATTAAACATGTAACAATTCTATTACACTTTGTGACAGAGTATTTTTCTTTTTAGGGGGAAGTTTCCGAAGACTTGTAATATAAGGATCTGAATGTAATAATAGTCGTTGTATTAAATCTTGATTGGTAACTTCACGTGACATTTTTCGAGTGTGACTTCGTCTATAAATTTTGATATACTTATTTGTCGCTTCAGCAGCTTCTTCGGAAAGTTCTCCTATAGATAACAATGCATAACTTATAATATCTGATCCATGTACGAGCACCTTGTGGACAGAAGCAGGAAGACTATACCACGGATATTCCTCGACCAGGCTGTATGCTGTTTGTAATGCATAGTCTTTAAACTTGCATTCATTAATTTTATGTCCAGAAGATAACGTTTGTAATATTACACAACAACGATCTATGAGATCCTTATTCAAACCTGTAATTTCAGCAGATACAGCTGATTCCAAAAAAAACTTCCTGGCCGTGTTTCCGTCGTTAGACGTCCCGCTTCCACCACTACGCGGCTTGTCAACTATTAAACCTAATCGTTCCCTAAACTGGGACTGTACATATTGTTTTTTTATTTGATAACAATTGTTTATCACTATCTAGCCTAACTTGCCATTTTTTTATGTCTAATCTATATGAAAGATGAATAAAATATTCGAAGAAACGTATCCAAGAATGTAGTGGTGATAATCCAAATTGGTATCTACTCTCTATTACAGGTTTTTGTAAACATTCGTCTATTTTATTCATCTCTTTAGGGGTAGCATTACATATATAACATCTACTTGTAGATGTTTCACTTAAAGCACTACAAATTTTACCATCTACCATTGAAAGCTGCAACTTATGAGAAACGACCAATTCACGATTGTCGATCTGAATAAAAGTAGGTTGCAAACTTTCAATTTTATCCTTAAAATAAGCTTCCTCTTGCAAAGACACTGCTGTGCTTTCTTTCAAAAATTGAAATCTAATAGGACGGCAGTACCTAGTGGAAGAGGGTCGAGGATTTTTCCATAAAATTTTACAATTATCTTCAGCTAATTTTACAATAATTTGAAGGGGTACATAAGATGTTACAAACAAACTAGTAGGTGTATATTGGGCATTCTAAAACAGTTTTCATCAAAACACCGCAAACGAACGCAGTGAGATTTGAGCTACGCTTCGCTGCGCTCTAGCTCCGCAAATCTCACTGCGTTCGTTTACGGTGATTTGATGAAAACAGTTTAAGATTGCCCAATATACATTATATAGGGTTAAATGGAAAAGAAGATTTTTTATTTCATTTCATTTCATAATGTTTCTATTGTGTTGTGTTGTTTGACTGTAAACAGTATACTTTTGATTGATTGCGATTTACTAGACACATTTTCAAGGTTTTCTATCTCAGAATATTAAGGCATTCAACTAGGTAGCAGTGCAATAACAACAGAAATTAAACAGGTTGAGGTTTCGTAGCTTCAGGACTCAACTCTCGAATAAGTATCTGTACCGTTCGACACTCTGCCTGCCATACAGTTTCAAAGCATTCCCACGAAATTCATTTATCAGCAATAAATTTATTGCACATTATTCATATATCCAGTTACGAGTGCTTACTCAAATAATAAGGCTTCTTTCACACGTTAATACTTTTATTTGTTTATTAAATTACTTCAATTAAATATATTCTTTATTATAAAACAAAGTATAAAATTGTTGATTTTTACAAAATATTTAAAAGGGCGGGCTAATCCCTGAAAGATGTGTTCCAGTCATCACACGAATAAAAAATAGAAAATAAATATTCCAATAATTTAAAAAATGAAAATATAAAAAATATTAAGAACATTTTAACTACCTACCTTGGCTGACTAAGGTCTTAACATCCTAATTAAATAGGGTAGTGCGGTGGGAACGTGTATGAGATGCTACCGATGAATACCACCTATGTATTATTACAATAATTTTCTTAAACTTCTATGGTTCTGTCGTCATGTCGTATCAATATCGTTATGCTATAGATACATTCGGTTCGCCTAATAGAACGATATACCTATTGTTTATCTGTTTTAAATAGTAGTATCGAAAAATGAAAATTAGAAATCGCATCCGTTATTATAAAGAAGACTTTTTAATTTGGAGATAATATTCCTTAGTAATTGTAAATATGTATGTACATGTATAATTTAAATAAATATAATAAACCCGAAATGAAAAAAAAATTGGAGCATGCAGCCTTACACGAGATTTCTGCATCAGCAGAATTAAACGGTAAACAATTATTTTGCTGTATATGCACAGTATTGTATTGCAAGTTTGTGGAAATAAACGACAAACAATTAATTTGCTGATTATTTCCGCGTCATATTGCACATTGGTAGAATTATGGGTAAATATCAAATTTTGCTAAATATCATGAAAGTCAGAGGTGCAAAACGTTATTAAGTTTTATATTTTGAGTATGTAACCGACTTTTTGAAAGTAAACTACCAAACTATAATCTTCTTTTAGATGTTGTGATGCTGAATAACGATCTACTACTACCTCGAAAATAAAAATCCAATACACGTAATTGCGTCAGTTCGTCGTTTTGTTTCTTTCTTGCTACGTAAGTACTTTTTTTTATATAGCTGACGAAGTTCAGCCGATGATCGGACCGTTTTTGGATCATACGCAACTGCGGATCAAAAATTTTGTTGCAGACCTGAGAACTGCTCCACTCACACGTCCCGGGTACCATAGTACCCAGAGCGCTTCGCGTCTCCTTTGCCTAAAACGCGCGGTGTGATAAAAAAATCACGAAAAAAAAAAAAATTTTCTCTAAATAAAGTGTCAGTTCTTTAGTGTTTGAAAAACGAACACTGACCATGGAAGTGGAAGTGAATGCATTAGGATTCTCGATAACGTATAGACATCATATCCGTGAATGCATATTTGTTTTCTTATAAATATTTTGTGTGGATATGATTTGGACGGAAAATAATAATTTTGTGATTATATATATAATATTTTATAATATTACTTACTTATTTAACAATATAAAAATTAATGAGCATTCTTTTTTTAGATTAGTCATGTTAAATAAAAATGATTATAAAGATAAGGTATAGGTTGAGAACCTCAGTAAAATTATTACTTGCATTGCACTTTTCTTGTATAAAATCCGGAAAAACTGTAGTCACAGTACACTCCAGTGCTATCTCTGACCACTAACAGTGCTTCAGTACCTCCTCATCAAAAAATCTCAAGACCAAGACAGCTGAAAAATGTTCGTAAGTTTTTATACTTTATTGCTATACTTTATATCTATTCTTTAATTGTCTATAAGTGGTTGATCATCTTCATGCTTCAACAAATTGAGCCGTTGGACCAGGCTGTATATGACGTGACCTCTCCAAGTGCTGTCTTCACGAGGGACCATCAAGCCCAGCAGTGGCATGCTGATTGACTGATGATGATGATATTTTTTTTATCTTATGAATTGAAGATGTGAATCTTCAACTCGTTTTCTTGTAACCACTCTTAATACTAATATGACATTTGTTGGGGATAGAACCATTATTAAATGTATGTGTGTAGTTGTAAGTTTTTTGTTTATTCGTGTTAAGGTATATTAATTATTTAAAAAATGTATTTAATTATGTTAGACGGTATTATATAAATTAAATTATTGAAATCTTATAAATAGGAGCACAAAAATTTGTAAACCACTTCGATTCTACCGACTGTGCTATTTGTGTCTCGACGTATTAAACCTCTAATCACATTCGCCACCGCAGTTTTTTTTTCATCAGCCGCATCCGTTACAACATTTACTATTTTCAGGTTGGATAGCAAGCAAAACAAAAGGTCAGCCAAGAAGAACTGTGAATCTGACCTTTTCTTTGATACCGACGACGAAGACATCAGGTACTTTTATTGCTATATTTACATATATCTAAATTTCAAGTGTTTAATGTGTACAATAATCGTGTATCCTTTTTCTATCTCCCTAGTCCAAAGAAGAGAAGCAAGGCGATAAAGTGCCTATCGAAGGCGAAGAGTGCAGAAGTGAAGAATACATCGTCGTCCAATACTTCTGAGTGGTTGTTCGACTCAGAGTCGGACAGCGAGGTTTCGCGGCCGCCAAACCTGCCAAACAAGACCACCAGTATCCTGACACGCCGAGTACCTGGTGGTGTAACGCGTCGGACTGCACAGCTCGACGGCGACTTGCTAGTGGAGCTACGCCTCTACAACCAGAAGGAGGTATCTAATCTCAGCGGCCTTGACCGGTGCGAGCGCGCTATCGTTTGGGTACGCTTGCAAGGCGAAGCAGAATCTCCAGAATTTGACGCATTAAAAAAATTTGTAAAATTAGCTAAGGCAAAGTTTACCACAGAGGGGATATTTTATAAAGATAAAGTTAAAAAATAGGTTCTCTTTTGTTTCTCTCTGCGTAAATTATGTTTTAGCTGGTTTACTTATTGTTTATCGTTAGCAAACTCAAAGATTAGGTACTTACATACTTAAGCCTTTATTACTTTAACTTTGAGAATTTGTACTGTCCAAATCATAATGTCGAGGTCTACTTTCTGTTCAGTTTGTGACGTATCCGTAAATAACAAAGTTTTCTCTGCACATTTGAAAAGTATTTTACATAAGAACAACAGTTCGGTCGTTGATAGTGAGGGGGTTGAAAAAGTTCATAGCGCTTTTCGTAATCGTATAGCATCGTACCGTGTTCGATATCAAGATGAGGGTCATGATAGTGCGCGTGTTCGCCCGCCCGCCGAGTTTTTATGGCACTTGCGCTCTCGCGTACGCCTATTGCTCATAGCGAAAATTCAAGCTCACACTAATGTTAAAGCTAATTTTGAACTTTTCTGTGAATTCTTTCTGCTTAGTAAGTATGATTCGATTTCAATCAAGTCATTTGCAACGGAAAACTTCATCTTGCATCAAAACTTCAATTTTGAAGATATGTTTTCAAAAATTATTCACTTAATTTGTAAAAAAATTGAAGAATTTGAAGAAAGAGATAGTGGGTGGGCCTATTTACAAAGCCTATATCTAGAAGTAAATATAAACAAATATAACCCGTTAAGAGGCTCCAGTTTTATAGAATTACCAAAGTCCATAAAATGTAAACGAGCATGTATCAACATTCAAAATTCTGATAATTATTGTTTTTTATGGTGTGTCATGGCAGCACTATTTCCTATAAACAGAAACGCACATCGAACGTCAGCTTACCCACACTTTAAAAATGTACTCAATATCAAAAATATGATTTTTCCAGTTGGGTTTGCGGACATCAAAGTTTTTGAAAAGAATAATCCTCGCATAAGTATTAATATTTACGGCATTCAAAAGAATGGTAACATTGTCGGACCTTTATACAAAAGCGAGATTCGCAAAGATCATCACATTAATATGCTTTTCCTGGAAAACAGAAAACGCACCCATTACTGTCTTATTAAAGATTTATCTAAATTACTTCGTCTTCAATTAACTAAACATCATTCTAAAATATATTTATGCGAGGATTGTATGATATTCTTTGATAGTAATGATAAACTGAAAGCTCATGTTTGTGGTGGTGTATCGACAATATTACCCGGTGATGGAACACGAATTCAATTTAATCATTACGAGCGAATGCATGACATGCCCTTCGTCTTATACGCAGATTTTGAATCATTATTAAAACCAACTGAACTCGATTCTGGATCAGGCTGTACAAAGATATTGCAAAAACACGTACCATCAGCATTTGCTTATTACGTTGTGTGTTCTTATGATAAGTCGCGTAATAAATATGTATCTTATCGAGGTCCAGCCTGTGTAGAAAAGTTTTTAGAAAGTCTATTATTGGATATAACCGATATTTATAACGTTTTGCAGTCGCCAGTGGCTATTTGTTTAACAAATGAAGACAAAGCGAACTTTGCTCGGGCTACAAATTGTTTTCTTTGTGATAAAATATTGTTTGACGATAAAGTTAAAGATCATTGCCATCTTACAGGACGGTATCGTGGTGCAGCTCATTCTTATTGCAATATTAGATATTGTTTGCCTAAGTTTGTTCCTATATTTTTTCATAATTTAGCGGGTTATGACAGTCATCTTTTTATACGACAGTTGGGAAAACTATCAGGAAAAATACAAGTAATAGCAAAAAATAAGGAAAACTACATATCTTTTACAAAATTTTTTCAAATTAATGATAAAGATATCATACCTGTTCGATTTGTTGATTCTTTTAAATTTTTAGGCACAAGTCTAGAGAAACTTGTCGCAAACTTAAAAAATGACGACTTTAATCATCTGCGGCGTTATTTTCCTTCTCATGAGCATTTTGCTTTAATAAAACGAAAAGGGGTGTATCCATATGAATACATGACTACTTGGAGTTCATACGAAGAAAAAGTACTTCCGCCTCAGGAGTTCTTTTTCAGCAAATTACGCAATAGTAATATATCTAAAGTAGATTATGATCATGCAAAAAAAATCTGGCAAACGTTTGAATTATCGAATCTCGGTGAATACACAGACTTGTATCTTAAGTCAGATGTTCTTTTATTAGCTGACGTTTTTGAAAGTTTTCGCCAGACATGTAAGATGAATTATAAATTAGACCCAGCCTTTTATGTTACAACACCGAGTCTCAGTTTTGATGCCATGCTATTAAAAACAGATGTTAAATTAGAATTAATACACGACCTGGAAATAATAAGAATGATTCAAAAAGGTATTCGCGGTGGAATATGTTTATGTTCGACAAGGTATTCAAAAGCCAATAACAAGTATTTAAAAACTTACGATCCAAGAAAAAGTAATAACTTTCTAATTTATATCGATTGTAATAATCTCTATGGATATGCAATGTGTGCTTATTTGCCTCATTCCAATTTTAAGTTATTGAATGACTTGGAAATCGCTGGAATAGATTTTATAAATGTGCCAACTAACGGAGACATTGGTTATATACTAGAAGTAGATTTAGAATACCCCGAACATTTGCATAATGATCATAACGATTTTCCATTCTGTGCTCAAAAATTTACTCCGCCAGGGTCTAAAACTTCAAAATTGATTCCAAATTTATACGATAAATATTTCTATGTCATACATTTTGCTCATCTGCAAACATGTATAAAACATGGTTTGTTGTTAAAAAAAATACATAGAGTTATTCAATTTAATCAGAGTCCTTATTTAAAGCAGTATATTGACATGAATACTGAATTACGAAAAAAAGCTAAATCTACATTTGAACAAGATTTCTTCAAACTTCTTAACAACAGTATATTTGGCAAGACGTTAGAAGACACAGAAAAGAGGGTTAATGTGAAATTAGTCAATAAGTGGAATGATGATAGTAACAAAACAAAGAAAAGTTTCTGTGCAGAGCAAATGATAGCTCGACCAAATTTTCACAGTGTTACAATTTTCACTGAAAACTTGGTAGCCATTCAAATGAAGCCTGAAACAATCACTTTGGATAAACCTATATACATTGGTTTTTCCGTTTTGGAAATATCTAAGAGTCACATGTTTGATTTTCATTATTCTATTATGAAGCCTTTTTATAAGGAAAAGTTAAAACTTTGTTATACGGATACTGATAGTTTTTTGTATTCAATAGAAAGTAAAGATTTTTATGCTGATTTAAAATCAAATTTTCTTCCCTATTTCGACACTAGTAATTATTCTGTAAATAACGTATACGACATTCCTAGTTGGAACAAAAAGGTGCCAGGTCTCTTTAAAGATGAGCTAGGAGGAAGTTTGATTTCGAAGTTTGTAGGATTAAGGTCCAAGTTATACTGTATTAAAACGGCAGAAGATGAATTAAAAAAAGCAAAAGGCATACAGAAGCAAGTATTAAAAGATGTACAATATAAAGATTATTACAAGGTATTAAATGAAAATACATTTTTGAAGAAAAAAAATATCATATTTAAATCTCTTAAGCACGAAATATTTACTCAAGAACAGAACAAAATAGCTTTGTCAGGTAATGACGATAAACGTATCATATTAAAAAACAAAATGTCTACTTTATCATGGGGTCACTGGGATAGTTTAGTTTAATATCATTAGTTTTTCTTTAGAAGCACCGTATTGTATAGTTTATTATTATTTTAATGGTAATCATGAATCAAATTGTAAGTTGAGAAATATGTTACCCCATCATCTATTTATTTATTATATGACTTAAGTAATGAATAAGTTAATAGAATAAAAACATACATGAAATTGTATAGTATGTACCGACACGGCACTTTATATTGTAAAGTTATTTAATTTTAATATTGTTATCCATCAGTTATTTGTTTAATAGTATTATACATTGTTTTTTAATGGTAAATAGGTAAATTAATTACCTAGTTTTAATCAAATACTTAATGTTGTATTGTAACGATGAAAATATATAACGCTATAAACCAGCTACCATGTTTTTTTTATTTCATAATCCATAAAATATAAAACTATTAATAAAATAGCACACGCAATGAACAATTCGAAACTGGTTGGGACATGTTATTGCTGATTTAGGTATTCCAACTTATAGTTCATTAGTAATTTGTCCAATTGCGATTCCGTGCGAATGCTTTGTTGTTATGTCAGCATTATATTTACACTATAAATAGCTATTAAAGTCGAATGTTTTTAAAATTTGTTTCACACATAATTAATCAAGTGACAACTACGGTCACCCAAATACATCATGGTAAGTCGTATAAATTATTTTTCTTCAAACTCTTTTCTTGTGTAGTGGTTAGATCACTAGTTAATGTTTATTTGTATATTTGATTTAGTTGGAAGATAATGTTGTTGTTAAAACCTTATGGTTGTGATGCTGTTATCGTGATTCTCATATTCTATCGGTTCCGTATAAGATAGTCAGCCTCCTTGTGGATCCTAGATACTCTTCTACCTCCGCCACTATATCAATCATTTCTTCGATGTGAAATTATTTTTGTTGCATAATAAATTAAATTTCAGAATACCCAAGAAATCTCGCAGTCGCTACTCATAAGCAAGGAGGCAACAGAAGATTATGCTCCTTGCTTTGAGCAAAATGCGCAAGATATGTTGGAGGGCTTCTCTGAAGAATTTCCACATTGGAATGCTAAAGATTCACCGCTGCATGCCAAGGTGGTTAAAAGTCTTTTTAATAAAAAGAAGCCCATGAAGAGGAGAAGCAAGTTACTGCAGAATACGAAGAGGAACGAACCTTCTTATTTAATTAAAACAATACCTACTAAAGGGCGGCGATTAATTAAATTAGAAATATTAGATCTGGAATCAACCAGCAATGATCCATTAATAAAAACACAATATGTGGTAACCGAGCATATTGATCCAATAATGGATCAAGCAGAAAATATTATAACTAATATCTCTAAGAAAATATGTGGTTACAGTTATAGTTTTTAAATAACTATTGCTGACCTAAAACATTTGTAGATGTATATTAAAATTCTCTAATGTGCTAGATGCGTACCTACTATCTTTAGTTACGTGTACACTCACGGAGATACATTATTTCAACAACATTATTCTTCTGAAAAATTATAGTAATGCTTATAAATTTTACTAACTAAGACTTATGTTATTTTAAATAGTTATGTTAGTTTAAGTCTTGTATTGTTTTCAATAAATATTATTTAAAAATAAAAAGACTTGTATGAAAATATTTGTTTTTATTTTAACACCTCTATAATGTAATCAAATATTTTGAAAAACATTCATTCAGAATTACCTCTATAAATAAATCTAAGATAAAATTTATTAGAATTCAAATACATAGTTTAAAATAATGGTAATAAAATTAAAAATATAGTTTTATTTATTAAAGAACGCAGTGTATTACTTTGTTAAAGTAGGGATGCAAGTAATTAAACAATGTTTATTTTTAAGCATCGATTCCTTACTCATATCATTTTTTATTGCACGATTCGAGAGGGGTGAGAGCTCTTTCTTCTCTCTCCATTCTTCTCGATGCTTTAACATTGTGTGTTCTAGACACGTCCAATAACTTAATATAATGAGTGGTAACAGTATCCAAATTCTTCTACTCCTTGCTATTGTTACCGCCGTCGAATGCTTAGTCTATATGGTGGAGTGAGTGCATTTACAAGTAAATATACTGCTAGTTCTCTTATTATTACGAACGCAAAGTGTTATATCCATTTTGTTAAAAGCCACGAATCAAAACGGACAAGTTGCTATGAAGTTCCTCAAACAAAAGGAAACGTTAAAATTAGATTATAATATCTGTCCTGCATCATTATGTGAAGCAAAGCGACATGGCAACTTATTGCCGAGCACTATACGATGTATTGTTTGTGGACCATCAAATTGCGGCAAGACAAACTTAGTAATAGGTTTGTTATTACATGAGAATGGTGCTCGTTTTCGTAACTTATATGTATATTCTAAATCATTATACCAACCAAAATATGTGTTCTTAGAAAAAGTATTAGATTTAGTTGCAGATATATCTTATAGTAAATATAACCATAATAATGATATCATAAGCCCACACGAAGCTTTGCCAAACTCCATTATAATATTCGACGACGTAGCTTGTGAAAACCAAAATAGCATTCGGGATTATTTTGCTATGGGTCGACATAAGAATATTGATTGTTTTTACATTAACCAAACATACAGTAAAGTACCTAAACAACTTATAAGGGACAATTCTAACCTTATTATTTTATTTAAACAAGACGATGTAAATTTAAAACACGTTTACGATGAGCATGTAGGTTCAGATATGTCGTGGTCTCAGTTCCGTGAAATGTGCTCAACTATTTGGAATAAACCATTTAATTATGTTGTGATCAATAAAGACTGCGAAAGAAATAAAGGATGTTATAGGATGGCATTCGATACTTTTGTAGTAGTAGATTAATATACATAAGTTATTGTTTCATCAATACACAATCACTATTACTCTGGATTTTGCATTGAACGGAATCCTTGTCAAAATGGAAAAGCAACTTAAAAAACAAATTGTAAAAGCTGCAGCTGCTGTAAAAAGAAAGGTTGAAATGATAAAGGATATGAAAAATACAAATGATGCCACTCTGGAATCCATATTCAAACCTATAACCGATCCATTGAAACAAATAGCCATTAAGAACAATGAAATTTCTCATGAAGATGAGGATGAGTTTGAACATTATACAATAAAAAAAAATAAACATAATGACAGTGAGGCAACAAATTTTTCTGATGACGATTTTAATGAAGAAGAGGAACAACAGTTCTATAAAAAATTTAATTCCGAAAAAACCCTTGTCGTATCACCTTCTGACAACAATAATATGAGTGATGCTTCCTTTAAGTCCTTTCAATCATCACCAAATGTTTCACTTAATAGTTTATCGTGGTGTGCTTCACCCGACGCAAATATCCCTTTTGGAATAAAAAATGAACGAGGAAAACTTATGCTCGGCCAAACACGTGTTTTCGACGACGGAAAAATTATAAAAATTGGAAATCGAAGTTTAAACAAAACTCTTGGATTAAAAGAATTACTATTTGAAAAGACACCAAATTTGGATGTTATCACAGATGAAGATTTGCAAAATTATAAAGAGCTTCTAATAGAAACGAATGCACATAGGCGTAATTGTGATCCACGCAAGCCAATTAATAGTAACAAAGGGTTTAAGTACATGCATATTATTAAACCACTGTTTAAGTTCTCTAGAAATAAGTATGACAGCACAGAAAGTCTTACGGTAGGAAAAGGAATAAATCTTTTAAAAAGTGTAAAGAAAGATATAGATTACGTTTATTGGGATGATCCAAATGAATTAGTAGATCGATTGAAATTACTGTTTGCATCTCGTGATGCTGGCAATACCGGCTTAGATAATGAAATTATTGCGATTATAGAAGAGCTGTACGAAGCAGGCATCATTAAAAACACCAAATATAAGGAACCTAATTTTAAAAAACTGATCAGTAGTTATACAGCAAACACCGCATAGATACGGAAATGAATGTAGATAAATTTGGTCATCACGTTCATAAACGTTTACGATTAGAGGAATATATTGGAAATCTCAACGATACATTAGTGAAGTCAGAAACAGGTGAATATGATTTAAAATCATCAAGATTAAAAGGACTTATATCGCCAGGCAATGATGACGAAGCCGCAAATAAAGCTTACGTGGATGAAAAGACACACGAACTAAGAACTAATATTTTAAGTGATGTAAATATTCATTTAAATGATTTTGAAAATTCAATACTTAATAAGCTAACCACCTTGTTTTACACAAGGACAGAAATTGATCACATGCTTCAAGAGAAACCAGATAATAATGAGCAAACAAGACATAGTGAATGAGCTTCACAAAGCAGCAAGAAGGAATTTTTCCCGGCGATGTACGATCATAAAAGGAATAGATGATTTATGGCAAGCCGACCTCATAGATTTGCAAAAATATTCACAGTATAATAAAGGGTATAAATATATTCTTATCGTAATTGACACTTTATCAAAATATGTATGGATCAGACCTTTAAAATCAAAAGCGAAAAATTATGTTACAGATGCAATGCAAAGTATTTTAACTACATCATTACGAAAACCTAAAAATTTACAAACTGATTTAGGCACAGAATTCTACAATGATAATTTTAAACAATTAATGAAAAAGTATAATATTAATCATTATTCAACATATTCTATTAAAAAAGCATCTATAGTAGAAAGAGTCATAAGAACAATTAAATCTCACCTTTACAAACTATTTAGTTTGAACGGAAATTACCAATGGTATAAAAATATTTTAAAGGACGTTGTAGAACACTACAATAACACTTTGCATAGAATAACAAAATTTAAGCCTGTGGAAGTTAACAAAGTAAATGAGCTTATAGTCAAAGGTTATATTATGAATTCTCAAAAGAATAAAACAAGTCGGGGATATACATTTCGTGTTGGTGACTATGTTCGCATAAGTAGATATAAAGCAGATTTTTACAAAGGCTATACGCCAAACTGGTCCACCGAAATATTTCGTATAGTAAAAGTTAATCACACTAACCCAACAACTTATCAAATAGAGGACAGACGCAATCAAAGAATCCTCGGCTCATTTTATGCATACGAGTTACAAAAAACTAAGTTTCCAGACCTATACCTCATTGAAAAGGTTATAAAAAGAAAAGGAAACAAATTGTTTGTAAAATGGTTAGGATTAAGTAATAGCGAAAATAGTTGGGTTGATAAGAATAAATTGGTTTTATGATATAAAATAGCTCAAGATATCTTTATTGATTCACTTTTTGTTTATCAATGAAGAAAGGAAGTGGTATCATAAACAGCTTAATAAATAAGATTCCGTTTGAGTTACATTTACCGGGCTACCAATATTGCGGACCCGGCACAAAGCTTCAGAAACGATTACTTAAGGGTCAGCGAGGAATTAATAAATTGGATAACGCTTGTATGCACCACGATATTGCTTACATAAACAACGACGCTAACGTAAGGTACAAAGCTGATCTAGATCTATTAAATATGGCTCAAAGAAGATTGAAATCAAAAGACGCTGGAAAGAAAGAAAAAATTGCTTCATGGATAGTAAAAAATGCTATGAAGGCCAAATTAAGAGCAGGTGCAGGTGCTCGGTCGTTTATGACAGCTGTGAAAAAACTCAAATCTAAATTAAAAAAAATAAAATCTAAAGACACAAATTCTACTATTAAATATGCGGTCGCCGCTGCAAAAAAACTATTTAGAAATAAAAATAAAATGAGTTTACCTCGTTGTATTCCTATTCCAAAATGTGGAGGACTGTTACCGTTAATTCCTATTTTCGCGGGATTATCAGCTTTAGGTTCACTGGCTGGTGGAGCAGCTGGCATAGCAAAAGCGGTTAATGATTCAAAAGCAGCTCAAAAAGCTCTTCAAGAATCGGAACGACATAATAAGATGATGGAGGCGGTTGCTCTCGGAAAAGGATTATATATTAGACCTTATAAAAAGGGTGCAGGTCTATATTTGAAACCCTCAAAAAACTAATAAAACGGCTACCTAGGCGGGCATTAACTAATTGGGATATATTAGAACATGCTAGTGATATTCCATTTTTTCGTGGTGTTTTCATGAGGGATACGTTGCCCTCAAAACCTAGGAAGATAGAATGCGGTATTATAAATTTAGATACTTCAAATAACATTGGAACACATTGGGTAGCCTACGTGAAAGAAAATAAGTATGCTGAATATTTTGATAGTTTTGGTAATCTGAAACCTCCGTTAGAACTACTTGATTACTTAAGAAATGTTTCTTTAAATTATAACTATGAGCAATATCAAACATTTGACTCTGTTAATTGCGGCCACCTTTGTATAAAATTTTTAAAGGAGTATTGGAAAACACATTTATATAAAGCTTGAAATAAAATTCTTTATCAGTAGTAAAATGTCTTTCACTGTGTCTATAACTGGAAAAGGATCCTCTCTGATAACAAACTACTCACCTACTTTGGAATTAAGTGGATACTATGAGTGTGGATTGTTGTATTTTTCAACATTTAATTCTATACCCAACATAGATAAAAGAAATAATAAATTCTACTATGACGATAACGAAGTAATCGAAATACCTGAAGGAGCTTATGAACTTCAAGATATCTGTGATTATTTAAAGACATACATTAGAAATGCAATGTTAAAATTAACTTGTAATAATAATACCTTAAAAACTACAATTTTTTGTACTAAAGATGTTCATTTTAACAAAAGTGACTCACTTGGAAGGATTTTAGGTTTTGGTGGAGAAACAATAAAGGCATTAAAAAGGACCGAATCTCTGTATCCTGTCAGTATATTGCCAACAACCATTGTGCGCATCGAATGCGACGTAGTTAGTGGGTCATTCGTGAACGGATCTGCAAGTCATATTATTCACGAGTTTGTTCCTAACGTACCACCTGGTTATCGGATCATTGAAGTGCCGAAAAATCTAATATATTTTCCTGTAAATAAAAGTTCTATAAGTGCAATAACTATACAATTATTAGACGCCGAGAATAAACAAATCAATTTACGAGACGAAGAAGTACAACTGTATCTACATTTTCGCAAAAATGATAAATTTCAATAAAAATCATAACACAGCTTGCATTCAAGTTAGTACTAGAAGATCACCTCATAAAAGCACACCGCTTCACATAAAAAAGAAGCTCACCAAAAACAATAAGGAATTTTTGAAGTTGATTGGCTTGTTAAAATGAATATTTTAAATATATCTCAATCAACATCATACGACAATAGTATTGAAAGTTTCGAATATCATTCTTATAAACCGTACGTAACAAGTTTCAACAAGAATGATGAAATAAGAATACCTATTAATCAACAAGATCTATGTCTGTTACCCTCACTCAGCACTTTGTATATTGAGGGTAAAGCCAATGTTTATAATAGTTCGACTAAAGAAAAAATATCAAATGTGTATTTTATCAACAATCCAATACTATATTTATTTCAAGATATTCGATATGAGTTAAACGGAATAGAAATAGACAAAATAAAAAATGCTGGCATAACTACAACAATAAAATCGTACCTCTCGTTAAATGATAATGAATCTAAATGCTCACGTGTATGGGGATGGTCAACTTCTGGTACAAACAATCTTAACGGAGGAATTTTTTCGGCTTCTGTGCCGTTGAAGAAAATTTTAGGTTTTGCAGAAGATTATGAAAAAGTTATAATTAACTCCAAACATGAATTGGTGCTATTAAGAAGCAATACGAATCTCAATGCTTTGAAATTAAATGTCGGAGAGGTGGTCGAAGATATAACTATTAGCAAAGTTGTTTGGCGAGTTCCGCACGTTAAAGTATCAGATCGTGAAAGAATCAATTTGTTGAAACATCTAGAAAAGGACAGGCCTATTACACTAGCATTTCGAAATTGGGATTTGTATGAATATCCATTATTACCGAAGACACGTAAACACACTTGGTCTATCAAAACTTCGTCACAGATAGAGAAACCAAGATTCGTTATTATAGCCTTGCAAACCAATCGCAAGCACAATGCGGAAATGTCAATGGCAGAGTTCGATCACTGCAATGTACGAGATGTAAAAGTATATTTAAATTCATCGTATTACCCTTATGAAGGATTGAATGTCAGTTTCTCAGAGGATAAATTTAATTTATTATACGAACAATATGCAAGATTCCAACAGTCTTATCATGGACGGCGACCAGAGCCGTTGATGAGCTTGAAGGAATTCAGAGACGTTGCCCCATTATTTGTTATTGATTGTTCTCACCAACAAGAAATGATAAAGGGATCAATCGATGTCAGAGTGGAGATTGAAACAGACCAAGAAATCCCGGATCAGACAGCAGCATATTGCTTGATTTTAAATGATTGCATTTTTGAGTACAAACCTCTGAGCAATATTGTGAAGAAAATATCTTAACTAAATAAAGTGCAATCAAAAGGTATTTGAAAGAACAAACTTCAACTTTATGTTAAACAGTGGAATACAACGAAACAATGAGTGCTGATAAGAGTTCGATACTTTTTGTTGATGTTCAAGGATTCAAAGACTGCAAAAATAATTTTATTATTAAGGAATTTGCGTTAGCCACAAAAGAGTTTACGCAAGTCTTTTTAATAAAACCTCCATATTCGTATCTAAAATTATCTGCCGAAGAAAAAAGAGCAGTCAATTGGATTGAACGCAACAGAGGAATATACTGGAGTCAAGGCAATATAGATTTCAGAGAATTTAAGAGATTAATTATTCCAATTTTAAAGGACCAAACCATAATAATGAAAGGTGTTGAAAAGCAAAAATGGATTAAAGATTTGTGTTCTGACTGCTTTTTGATAAATGTTGAAGGCAAAGGTTGTCCTAATTTTGCAACATTGCGCAATAGTTATGCTAAAGGTGGAGCTAACTTCAATTGTATAACTCATAAAAAAGAGTGCGCTCTAAGGAATGTTTTATTCATAAAAAAGTGGTACTTAAGCACATGTAATTTATGACTTCAGTAAATTGTACTTGAATGAAAATTTATATTAAAAATATTGTTCTAGTTTAGCTATGATGATATTTGTTACTTGCTTTATAATAAAAAAAAAATTTAACAAAAATTTCTGCGTTTTATTAATGAAAACAAATATGGTGATTCAATATACTCGCATAACTCTTTATTTATCAAAAATTACAATTTAATGGTATGAATAATTTAACCCTGTATAATGTATATTGGGCAATCTCAAACTGTTTTCATCAAATCAGCGTAAACGAACGCAGTGAGATTTGCGGAGCGTAGCGGAGCTAGAGCGCAGTGAAGCGTAGCTCAAATCTCACTCCGTTCGTTTGCGGTGTTTTGATGAAAACTGTTTTAGAATGCCCAATATACACCTACTCAAACTACTATCTTCTAAAGTTGAATCTGAAAAAAATTGTTTGTATTCACTATGTCCAGTGCTGCCATCGAATCCCCATTTCCCAAGTAAAGAGATATTAGACAAACAATCATCAGGAATCTGATCTAAGACCTCTTTTTGAGATTCAAGGATTCGAGAAGCTGTGTGATCAAAAAGACTTTGTAATTCAACTTCAGCTGAAGACTCGGAAACAGTTATATTAGAAGGGTAACATCTCTGTTTCGCTTTAGTAATTTGTTGGTAACATGGTAATACATTAGGAGAAATCTTACTATTAACAAAGTTTTTAATTAATAAATACTGATGTTTTGTCAACTGAGCATCAGTCACAAGTGACAAGACATCATCAGTGCTAACTCTAGATATACACGAATCGAATGAACAGTCTGAAACATCAAGCAATGCACTCACAGTAGAATCATCAGACTTTGACAAATCAGCTACTCTCCGACGTTTAGTCCTTTTACTACATTGCGTAAAAGGTTTTCGAGGACGACCACGTGAATGACACGGCGACGTTTCAGATGGAGTACATTGCTTATTGTTTTTCACAAGTTGAATTTTTTCAATAACATTAAACCAATCGGAATTCTTATATAAAAGCTTGGTTTTATCCCTATTACATTTTTTCCAGAATCGAGCAATAAACATAAATTATTAACAATTTTCTCTAAATAATAAATATCAATGTTCTCAGCATCGTCGTTCAGAGTAGTCAACAAACTTTGTAGGACTTGACGACACTTTTCCGAGTCATTATCGGTATTGACAGTTAGCCATATTTCAAGAATATGCATTCTTGAAAACGAGCATATATATAAATTACCTAAAACAAAAAAAAACGGTTAAAATTCAGTCACAAAACCTACACAAAGCACTAAGACTAAATAAACTAATTTCGTAGCAAATGCTACGAGATAATCTGGCAACCGTAGCACCCTTGTCATCGCCAAAAGGGCAGATAAGGGCAGCCAAGTTTTAATTTTCCTAAGATAAGAAAGTCTAAAGATTATGGTGCAATATACCTCCATAGTCGGAGCGAGTGGGAACATATTTAAAAGTTTATTCAAACTTTGAATATTAAAATATAATACTCCAAGAAAAGTCGCCTCGTAGCAATGACATACTAAAGAAAATATATACTAAGATACAATTAAAATAAAAATATTAATTATTACATACCCTGTTCTTGGATATCCATTTCAGAAAAAACTCACACAGCACTCACAGGTCCCGCAATGACAACAAATGACGTCACGCTTTTTAATGACTCACTGATAACAGTATTTACGATTGGCGATGCGCTCTCTTTGAATGCACAATAGATAATGAAGGCGCACTCTAATTACTGACCTATTTATAGTTTCAGAAGGTACCGCAACTATCCAATGTAACGACAAGGAATAAAATGTAAAACAAGAAAGCAGGTTTTTAAGATTTATGACCTATGGATGTCCCACAGTGCAGCGGTGGCGTCGTTCTTTCGTCTCATACGAATTCGCATCAAAGGCGCTGCCGCGCGGCGGTGCCACGCCCTGTAATTCCAGCCACAGTGTCTTTTCACATGCACACGGTTGCCGTCTAAACGGTACGGCGCCGTGCCATGCAAGGTCTCACAGGTACACGGTTTACGCACGGTCGCCGGGCGGTGGCGAGTAGTGGTCGCAGTATCGAGGTACAGTGCGCGGCACGAAAGTAGAACCTGCGCAGAAACCGAATTATAGGTGTCAGCCGAGGTGCGGTGTGCGGGGGCGGGTCGTAACCATAGCAACGGGGTAGCGCGGTGCACCGCTTCGCCCGTCGTCGCCCGCGCACGCCCCTCTGCCGTCTTAAGTACGCTCAGGAACATAAGTGATTAGTTATTGATTACGTAATTAATTACGTTATAATAATTTATTACCTTAAAGTTGTAGTTTGTGTATTATTTATTTGATAAAGTTAAGGCAATTGAAGAAAATTATAAAAAAGTCATCATGCGGTGGATAGCATGACCGACACCAGAGGGCCGGCAATTGTTGATCTGATCGGATCGGAGCCACATTTGTATGTAGAATCCTACATTAGATGAACAAAAGTCAGGAAAAACCAGTACTTCTTAAATGTCATACCAATATATTAACAGTGTATTAGTGAAAGCATACAAAGTTAGAGACTAGTGTGTTTAATCAAATTTATGTGTTTTTAAAAAACCTTATAATGAAACACAGACGAAATAAAAAAGTAAAAATTATTTGTTTCACTTAGAGAATATAATTAATCACTGTCACTTAAAGACGTGAATCCTTCGAAGAAAGAAGAAAGTGAAGTCGAGGTCCCTTGGCTGGTACTTGGGACGGGGTCTTCAGGGTCGTCTTCAAAATCAGAATTACTGCTACCGCTATCTGAATCTCCCACGTGAACAATGAATTCATCTGTTAAGCCATCTACCACATGATCGCTTTTACGATACTCTTTTTCAATTGTCTTCACCTTTTCACACAATTTTAGCCATTCACCAGCTCCCATTTGGTTTACCTTTTCTTTTACCAACTCCATAACGGTATTTACATTCCACTGGACATATTTTATGCAGCCACATAGCCTTTGATGTCAGCCCACGCCATTTAAATGGGATTTAGGTCTGGGTGATAAGGAGGCAAACGAAGAACAGTGTGATGGTGTTCTGCTAGTATTCTGTCTATACTATAATTTCTTAAATTTTCTTTATTGACTTTTATTAATTCATATAATTGTGGCTTATACATATTAGGATGAAATGCTATTCCTTTATCTGACAGCCAAGCTTGCATTTCACTCTTGTTAGCGTTTGAATTAGGCGCTGCATCGTATTGTTTATTGTGGTACGACGCATTGTCGACCACTACGACAGACATAGGTGGTAAATTCGGAATTAACATTGTTCTAAGCCATTTAGAATAATTTTCATAGTTCATGTCGTCGTGGTAGTCTCCGCTTTTAGTACCAGACTTAAAAACTAACAATGCGTTTGGGACAAAGCCGGTTTCAGAACCAGCGTGAACTATTACCACCCGCTGGCCTTTCGAAATTGGTTTCTTTAAACCTTTATTGGAACAATCAGACCAAGATTTTGACGTAGAATGAGTTGCATGCACATATGATTCATCTGTGTAAATGATAGGTCTTCTTTCCCTTCTATATTGATTTATTTTTTCCAAATATTGTATTCTTTGCAACCTAATGCTAGATTTTTCTAAAACAACTTTCCTATTATTTTCTGTTGCTTTCCACTTGATTCCCAAATCTTTGATAATACGTCGTAGACTGCGGTCAGATCCTTGAAAATTTATATCGGATTGCAGTTTTGTAAGAAGCTTCTTAATCGTTGGTAATTCTTTGTTGGTTAAATGAAAATTATGGATTGCCCTTTTAATGACACCTTGATCAAAGTTGTCTATACCAGTTTTTGGTTTGGATCGAGGCCGACTTTTTCCTGGCGTTCGAAAAACTGTCAAGAATTCCGACTTGGTAGCTTCTTTTATAACTCTCCAAACTGTACTAATTGAGGTCTTCGTTGCTTTGGCTGTTTCTTCTATGATTTGAGTTCCTGTCCGTTTAGTGTTACTATAAAACTTTTTAAAATAACAGTAAACATCGTAAATCATTTTACGTGTTTGCCTTCTTAAAACTCTATTCATGTTATTAAAAATACTAAATGAAAATTAATAATACAATATAATCGCTGTTGCTGAATTATATTATTCCTAATATAATAAATTAGGTAGGTAATTCGTAATTTGACCACTACAGTACCTGCGCAGAAGCCGCCATCTTGGTTCTACTTTCGTGCCGGGCACTGTATAAGCGCTCATGCCCAGGACGGTGTTCCGCCGGATCTAAGCCCGGCGTCAAACCGGGTCTACATCCGGTCGTCAGTCTTGTATGGAACACTATGAAGCCAACCACACGACGCCGGCGCTAGCGCCGGCTCACCGCGCAACCGGGTACGGTGCTCGCCGCGTCTACGCCCGACGCGCAGTGGAATATGGCAGTGTATGAGCGCATGTACACGAGACTGGACCTACGAGCGGCGCGTGCCGACTACCTGCGCGCAACGCAATAATTATGGAGATCAACCATGAATTATTAAATAATTAGGTAGAAGAGAGGCTAGTGTTGTGGGACAAGACTGCGGAAGTTTATAAAAACAAACGTCTCACATACGAAGCGTGAAAAAAGGTGTGCAAGCATATAAATACATGTTTTGATGAAATGGACCCGAAACAAAAAAACAATTTTGGTAAGTTAACTTTATTATTTAATAATATATATTATGTTTGTTCACGCTCGAGGAAGAGCGAGTGGCGGCACTGCATTCTAGTCTGTGCAGTGACAGCCTTTTTGGCGGCCGGCCGCATGTGATATGTCAGTTGAGTCGAGTCGAAATGTCATAATTTGTGGTTAGGATGATGTCCGGGCATCCATAAAATATAATACACAATATTCAAGCAAATAGTGATTTGCGCGGCGCACCTAATATCGGGGTGCGAAAGCCCGCTTTGTGTTTGTGTGTCAAAATCGCGTGTGTGAGTCGTGGTGGCCTAATAGGCCTTTGTAGTGCTCCGGTCTCCACCGGTGGATCCACTGCAGAACTTCGGGAGCCGCGACTTCCTTCGAGCTAGCTCAGGAAGTCCACCGGCTACGGAGGAGACGGACGGAGACAACGGGAATCGGGGTAAGCCACAATGCTTTTTATGAGCGGGTAGTAGGGCATCAGCAATCAACCCAAATTCCTTACTCGGTGAAACGCCGACGTGGTGGAGTCTACTTGGGGCACCACCATCTCTTGGTAGCAGAGCGTGGTTTTTAGATTTGAGTGGTTCTTAGATTTGAGTATTTGATTAGTATTGTACAATTAATATTGTAATTTTGTTGGTTGTCCAAACGGGCAATACATATTAATTGGTTTTGATTGCTGATTTTAAACCGACTACCAGCTCATTTGTGGACCGATCTCCTTAACTAATTGTCATTGTATATGAAAAATTGGGGTTAAATGTCTTTTGTTGTTCTAGTTAAGTTCTAGCATTTACCTATATTTGATTTTGGTTTGTTTTTTCATATCTTTGTTTTGCCCTTGAATATTTTGTTGTTAAGTTGTAAACTTATACTTGAATTTAATTTGTTTAAAAGATTTTGCTGCTAAATGACTTTGCTGTTGTTGTAATACACTATTTTGCTGTGTTAAGTTTTGGCATTTACATTTGATTTTGTTTTGTTTGCCTTTGAATATTATGTTTGTTAAGTTATTGACTTAATAGTTGAATTTAATTTGTTTGAAAAATTCTATTGTTAAATGCCTTTGTTGTTCTAGTTAAGTTCTAGCATTTACACTTGATTTTGGTTTGTTTATATATTTTGTTCTGCCTTTGAAGTTCCTCCCGATCTGTTTTATTGTCTGCGGTTGTCGGTCTGTTTGTCCGTGTATTATTATAGTGTTTATTAATTTTGGTGCAAAATGGTCCCGCCAGTCAGCCCGCTTAGTGGTGCCCGCGCGGGTGCACAAAAGATTTTGAGATGGTTTGCTAGTGCCGTCGCTTTGGTAGACCGACCAGACCGAGAACAGGCTTTGTTAATTCGGCATGAGGGAGTACCTGCTCGCTTGAAGGAATTGGAGCAGCTTTTCGTTCTTCATCAACAATATTTGCTCGACCACCCAGCCGAGGGTGCCGCTGAGTTGCGGGCAGTCGACCAATTTAATGCCGATTATGATCAGTGTTTTGAACAGGCGGATGTGATTATAAACAAGGCTCAGGCAATCCTATCCGCCCGGAGGAGTGAGTCGTGCACGCCCGGGGAGGTCAAGCCTACCCCGGCCGGCTTGCTGGGCAGACTGCCCACTTTAGACATCCCAACCTTTGATGGGAACCTGGCTTCTTGGATGGGGTTCATTAACCTCTTTGATAGCCTGGTTCACTCGAGGGACGACCTGTTCCCTAGCCAGAAATTGGCCTATTTGCTCTCTGCCTTACGTGGAGAGGCTGGTGTACTTGTCCAGCATCTACCTGTCAATGATGACAGTTATGATATTGCAAGGGCGTTGTTGACCGCCCGGTATCAGAATGTTCGCTTGCTAGCGGACACACATGTGGCTGCCATTTTAGGGCTGCCACGAGTATCGCGGGTCTCCTCATTGAGGAAGGAGATTTTGAACCCGCTGCTGAGCGCTATTAACGCGCTCAAACGACTTGATCTACCGGTGGACCAGTGGTCCTTTATTTTGCTCCACCTCATCCTCGATAAGCTTCCCATGGAGATGAAGGGACGCTTCGAACAAAGGTACGGGGGCAATAGTGCCTCGTACCTCCCCCCCTTCTCGGATCTCCTCAGATTTTTGGAGGATGAGTGTCGGATGACCGACCACTTGGATCTGGCTCCTATACCGGGACCGAGTACAGGTCGCTATGAGGCGACCCGGGCAGCGCCACGGAGAGAGCGCCGCCCGTACAAGCAGTATACTGCAGTGCGGCAGAACTCTCCACAAGGGGAGAGGCCGCTGCCTTGTAAGTGTTGCAAGCGCGATGGCCATCGTTTGCCGGCCTGTCCCAAATTTGTTGGCCTACGCACCGAAGGGCGTAGAAATATGGCCAAGCAGCGGAATTGGTGCTACCGCTGCCTGGGGGCCCATATGGCATCGGCTTGCCCCCACCCACGAGATTGCCACTGTTGTGGAGGGGCCCATCACCCCCTTTTGTGCTTAAACAATAGAGACACTCGTGGGGTGGTGAGAGAGAGGGACTCGCACACGGGCGGGGGCCCTCGTAGGTCACCCACATCTCCGAGGAGATCGGAGGGGCGTGCCACCCCTCCGCGGAGATTGGACAGGTGTAACGTTAAGCGTTACAGAAAGTTAGTACATAAGTTATGAAATAAAAGAAGGTGGGTCGATCACAGCCATCTAATTTTATTTGTTCCCCGCAGCACACAATATGACGAGAATACATATAGGTATTATTGATTCGGAAGGATAGACTGGCCTGAGGTTCCTCTACGCGCTGGAGCACGATGATGACGTCACAGGGGAATGTTCTGGCAGCGTGGAATTATCCCGCTGACTCCGCCAATTAGCGAGATAGATAGGTAGGTCTTCCGGTAGATCCGGCGTCTAGCTAGCTGAAGCTTTAGCTTGTTATTTTAACTGGAACCTGGATCCTGGAATTTCGAGAATTCCCAATGTAAGGCTAAGTCCAAACCGCCTGCCTCGTTGTGCCCGTAAACGCCATGTAAATAGGGGATACCTAGGTCAGTCTAGGTACTTAGGAATTTAGGATTTCAATAGTAACGCACTAGGTAATTAAAGCACTTACGGCGGCACAACGCATAAGCAGATTGCATAATATAACAAATGAGCACGCAAAAAGTACAAACGTATTTAAATAAGGTCAACTCACCCCAGCGGGAACAACAGGATTACAGTTTTATACGCTTATCGTCACCTTTTAGTAGGTACTAATTATAAGGAATTTTGTAAAATTACAATTATACAGTCGGAACAATGGCTCGTCGCCGTGGCAAAATTAAAGGCGAGCGATACGTCCTTCCGGGGCAAATGCTTAGGCTGTGTGTCTCTGGAGCTGCGACGGGCAATGCATTTATATTTTAAAACCAGTCCGATCGCTCTGTTGTTTTAGCGATCCGCGAGTCAAAACGCTTGCGAATACGCATTAGATTAAATTTACGGTTCCGTATATTTTTTAAGGTACGTATTAGTTTGTATATATTAAAATTTATAGGTTAATTATATTAAGTTAATTAGATGATTTTTTTTGTTATTACAAGATTTATTAGGTATTTAGTTTCTTTTTATAGATTATTTATTTATATATTTTTATATAATTTAGGCAGTTAATTCTATATATTTGAATAAAGTTAACGTGCAACGTTACAGTACCCCGCCAATTAGCGAAGGATTTTGCTACTGGAACAAAATCCGACTGAGACCTATCTGACGAATCAACTAATCATACATCCCCATTCAAAACTACATTCATACAATACCTAAAGAACAGAGTTAATACTTAGAAAAATACTACTCCAACACAGAATACATCATAATGTACACAATGTACTCTTCGATAGATAGGCTGGTAGAAAAATAACAGGGATACTAGTCTTTGTAGTTCACTAACTTTATATCTTTGATATGCCACAAACCGAGAGATTGGCCGTTCAAATCACCAAGCTCATATACCAAAGGAGATTTCTTTTCAATCACCTTGCACTTAGTAAATTTGGGAGCAAGTTTTTTGGTGAAATATTTATTTTTGTCACTCTGATAGAAAGTTCTTTTCCACACCGTATCACCGACATTGAACTCAGCAGTTCGTCTGCGTAGATTATACGATGTGCGGTTTTTCTCATGCGCTTGTAGAAGCGCTAGCTGAACTTTATCGAAAACGCTGGATAGGGTACCTAGGTTTTCAGCGTAGTGATCACGAGGCTGGTAGATAACCTCATCATCAAATTCAGCGTCAGCGTAGCGAGAGCCACACGTGATTAGCTCACGACCGTGCACTAGGAATGAGGGTGAGTAGCCTGTAACCTCATTCACAGAGTTGTTTAGGGCAAATTGTACTTTAGGTACAAGTTGATCCCACACACGTTGATCGTTCGAGATAAACGTGGAGATAGCGGTAACAATAGTCTTGTTATAGCGCTCAACAGTGTTTACGTGAGGGCTATACTTAGGTGTAAAATGCAAGTTGGGAACTTTGTACTTAGCAAGCATCTGTTTTAGGGTAGCGCTAACAAATTGTTTACCATTGTCCATGATGACAGTAGATGGTATGCCATGAACTAAAAGAACATTCTCCTCTAGGATTCTAGTGACCACTTCCGCTGTAGCTCGCCTTATTGGAAACAGTAAGCAGTACTTACTGAAGCAACAAGTAACCACGAGAATGTAACAATGTTGTTTTCTTGTTGGAGGTAGAGGCCCAACAAGGTCAACACTAATTGTTTGGAAGGGTCTGGAGCAGATTTTAGGTTCGCCCATTTCGCCTAAAGGAGAGTGGTTTTGAAATTTGAAAGACAGGCAGGTATCGCAGGATGTAACAGCTTTCACGACGTCAACATACATGCCAGGCCAGTAGAAGTTTAGTGAAAGACGTTTATAGGTCTTCATGACACCAAAGTGACCGGCAGTAGGTGAGGCGTGATTTTGTAGAATCACGTCATGTCTAGCCTCTGAGGGAATTACTTCTTTCCATTGGAAGTCATCTTGCAGAGAACATTTGGACTTCATAAAACGATATAGTCGTTTGTTTTTGACTACGAAGTTGGGAAAGGAAGTAGGGTTATTCTGACAGCCGTTAAAGATGTTACAATACCAATCGTCAGCAGTAGTCAAAGGATCGTAAGGTGTAGTGTTGATAGCAGAGACAAGACATGCACGGGAGAGAGCATCAGGGATGACATTTTCAGATCCCCGCCGATGTCTGATTTCAAAGTTGAACGCAGAGAGACGAATACCCCATCGAGCTAAGCGACCAGTGGGATTATTTAGATTTATGAACCATTTCAAAGCAGAATGATCAGTGTAGATGATGAATTTTTGGCCATTATCCAAATAACACCTCCAGTGCTCTAAAGCAACTAAGACAGCTAGGGCTTCGCGTTCCGTTATGCTATAGTTGCGTTCCTGAGCAGATAGCGACTTGCTCATGAAGGCAATTGGATGTTCGACACCATCGGTAGTTTGGGTCAACATCGCACCAACACCATAGTCACTGGCATCAGTATGCACTTCAAAAGGCTTACTGAAGTCAGGACACAACAAGATAGGGGCAGAAATGAGACACTCCCTTAGCTTGGAGAAGGAATCTTCAGCTTCTTTCGTCCACACAAAACCACCAGACTTCTTTGTAGAGGAAGTCAGCTTATTTAGGGGTCCTGCAATCGAGCTGAAGTTGGGTACGAAGCGGCGGTACCAAGAGGCTGTACCAAGGAAACGTTTAACTTCCTTTTTGTTAGTAGGAACAGGAAATTTTAAAATAGCGTCGACTTTAGATGAGTCAACCTGTAGTCCCTTAGCGTTGACGACATAGCCGAGGTATTTGAGCTCACTCCTGAAGAAGGATGACTTGTCAAGGTTAATGGTGAGATTCGCCATTTTGAGTTTTTGGTGAACCTTGAGAAGCATGCTAATGTGAGATTCAAAATCCGAGCTGACAGTCACAATATCGTCGACGAAGGCAAAGACAGAGTTCTCGAATTCTGGGCCGTA
Organism: Schoenobius gigantellus; assembly: GCA_963935595.1. NCBI lineage: Eukaryota > Metazoa > Arthropoda > Insecta > Lepidoptera > Crambidae > Schoenobius > Schoenobius gigantellus. Next base: position 47,998,294 of record OZ012541.1, read on the forward strand.
GAATAGACTATCGACAAGGCGCTGTTGGGTAGCTGGAGCGTTGGTGAGACCAAAGGGCATTGTAACGAATCTGTAGGTTCCACGGGTAGGAATATAGAACGCAGTCTTGTCGCGATGCTCCTCAGCGATTGGCACCTGCCAAAATGCCTTAGATAAGTCTATGCTAGATAGGTATCTGGCATTTTTCAGATTATCCAGGATAGCAGAGATGTACGGTAGTTTGTATGCATCCTTTTTAGTCACCGAGTTGAGTTTTCGGCTATCGAGGCAGAAACGTGGAGTACCGTCCTTTTTCTTAGCTAATAGGGCTGGGGAAGACCATGGGCTCTCACACTGTTCCACCACACCGAGTGCCAGCATTTCATCCAACTCAGAACACAGGATGCGGATTTTTTCGGGAGACATTCGGTAGTATCTCTGTCTCACAGGTAGGGAGTCGCCAGTATCAATGCGATGAGAAACCAAGGAAGTACGGCCAAGGCCGCGTTTTTGAGTTGATATGTCTTCAAATAGATGAATGACATGATCAGCAGAAGTACGTTGGAGATCGGTTAACTCATCATAGGAATGGATCATTTTAGATGACTGAGAGAGGGCAGAAATTTCAAAGTTAGTATCCTTAGAGAACGTTATAGATTTGGAAAAGGTTGGAAAAAGATTAAACGAGGACCAGAAATCAATACCCAGAATTATGGAAGATTCAACAGCAGGTATCACATAAAGTTTTAGGATGTGTAGTTGATCTTCAAAAGATACAGGTAATTCAATATATCCGATAGCAGATAAAATTTGGCCACCAGCAGCAGTAAAATTCATGGGCCTATCACAATTATGCAATGTGAAACCAGAGTCTACAAAGTGTTGGTGAAAGTTACTACCTAAGATAGATACAGCAGATCCAGAATCTAACAGTCCATACAATTTATCGCCACGAATTCTGATAGCAGCGTATGGTCGCAAATCGTTTGCAGGTTTAGAGTTAATAACTGAGGCAACAGAATAACTAGCAAAATAAATTTTAATAGTATTCAACCACTCATTCCATTCGTCTTCATTGAATTTAGTACTCATATTGCCACAGTCACTAGACGTATCTAGTTTTTTGACTGTTCATTTGATTTAGTAGACTGGCAAGTAGGACAATCTGGAAATTTAACATTCTTTTTGCCGCATTTAAAGCAAATCGGGAAGCGATCTTGCTTGCACTCGTGAAGCGAGTGGTTGTCCGTACGGCAGCGAGGACAGAACGTAGGTTTGCCAGAATTAATAGATGACACCGGCTTAGATATAGCTTGGGAGTTCACTGGTGTAGGTAGTTTGCCATATCTATTGTAGTTAGGATTATAGGTCGATTTGTAATTTTTGTTGTTATAGTTTTTATAGTTGTAATTTTTTAAGTCGAAATTAAATTTATTATTATTATTAGTTTTATTAGAATAGGGATGATGAAAAGCTAAGTCAGGTGCAATAGTACTACCCGATACTTTAGGAGGTTCACGGAATTGAGAGGTAAGGCTTTCAAACTTCTCGTAGTTACGGCAAACAGTACTTAAAGCCGAGATAGACTCAATGGCAGTCGGGTTGGACGCTAGGACATTCGCATAGGAAGGCCGAATATTGTGTAGCAATATTTTGAGCTGTTCTTTTTCAGATATTGGGTCGATTAATCGTGAAAACAATTGAGACATTATCGATAGATAGATAACAATGTTCTCTGTTTCACCCTGAGTGCGATTGTCTATTTCTTTTAGTAGTCGGTAGTCATGATCAAATAGTGTAAAATCATCAGTTAGCTTCTTTTCGAGGTCAACCCAAGATTTGAAAGAGTCTTTAGAACTGCGGTACCAGTGCAAAGCCTTCCCTATGAAAAACTGTGAAGCGTTATTTAATAGTTTTTCATCAGATATATTTTTAGCAGCGGTGTACTCAGAGAGCTTTTGTAAGAATACACGCACGCAACTATCTCCGTCAAATTTAGGTGATTTAGATTCCAAGGAATGGTCACAATTAATCACTATTGTAGATGTTGAAGCTTGCGGTTCAGGTTTAGGAGGTTGACTTTCAGGTGTCATAGCCTTAAGTTTAGTGTAAATATTTTTAAAAGTCATGTTAACATTTTTAAAACTGGTAGTTAACGTCGGATCAGATGTTGATGTTGTAATAGTACTAATGCGTTTTAGCCGATAGTATAAATGTGCAGCCAAGGCACGCGAGCGTTCAAACTGAGCGGAATCGAATTTGGTTTCAAGCGTTGCAACCCGCGTCTTAAGTTCGTCGACAGAGGCGGAAGCAGCAGCCAGATCGTCAACAATGTTTAGGCCAGATTCTAAAATATCAGAACTAGGCAGTGAAGGCACAATTTTAGAAATTTGCTTTTTCAGTTCAAAAACAGTTGAAGCTGGTTCAACGCCGCGAATCAAAACTTCGTACGTTAACTCATTTTTATTTAGTAAAAAATATGTTGTTGAAAGGGTGAGTTGCCATTATTTCAGAAAAATGGAAAAACAGTAGAAAATAAAATAAAATATTAGTACAAAATCACAAGTATTTGGTTAAAAAAAATACAACAGTAGATTGCAAAATACATGTGCAAAATCACAGTAAGTCTCACTATATAGGCAACAAAATAAAAATGCAACCAAAAATAAAAATGATATAAAATAAAAGGTAGATAATTAAAAATAAAAAGCGTAGCTCAGTATGCAGATCTTTACAAAGAAAAAATATACTACGTACGATAGGTGAAGAAAATATTTACGTAGAACGGTTTAAAATATTAAAGCGAAAAGAAAGAATAAATAGTTTTAGGAAACTAAATTAGGATGACTAAAATAAAATGGCTACAAACTGATACGTATTCCAAAAATTTGTAAATTTTTTTTTTTTTAAAAGGGTAGATATAAGAAAATGTGGTTACTAGAGGTTACACTTTAGCTAATTTGGAATACACACCAAAGTACTACTGATTGCAAGTAAAACCAAACTACTAAGAAAATACAAAGTACAAAATTAAAATAATTACTATAGCACCACAGAAAAATAAGAATTACGTACCAGTTATGTAGATAGTGTTCACCTTTCGTTCACACGTAGACGCTCGCCGAAATGCTAAAAAAATTTAGAACAGCCAAAAAAATTCCCACCATAAAAGTGAGCCTAGGAGAACAAAGAAACCACGTAATAAGGCGCCACTGTAACGTTAAGCGTTACAGAAAGTTAGTACATAAGTTATGAAATAAAAGAAGGTGGGTCGATCACAGCCATCTAATTTTATTTGTTCCCCGCAGCACACAATATGACGAGAATACATATAGGTATTATTGATTCGGAAGGATAGACTGGCCTGAGGTTCCTCTACGCGCTGGAGCACGATGATGACGTCACAGGGGAATGTTCTGGCAGCGTGGAATTATCCCGCTGACTCCGCCAATTAGCGAGATAGATAGGTAGGTCTTCCGGTAGATCCGGCGTCTAGCTAGCTGAAGCTTTAGCTTGTTATTTTAACTGGAACCTGGATCCTGGAATTTCGAGAATTCCCAATGTAAGGCTAAGTCCAAACCGCCTGCCTCGTTGTGCCCGTAAACGCCATGTAAATAGGGGATACCTAGGTCAGTCTAGGTACTTAGGAATTTAGGATTTCAATAGTAACGCACTAGGTAATTAGAGCACTTACGGCGGCACAACGCATAAGCAGATTGCATAATATAACAAATGAGCACGCAAAAAGTACAAACGTATTTAAATAAGGTCAACTCACCCCAGCGGGAACAACAGGATTACAGTTTTATACGCTTATCGTCACCTTTTAGTAGGTACTAATTATAAGGAATTTTGTAAAATTACAATTACCCCCTCCAGTAAGAGGATTGGGCGCCCCACCCCTGTGCCGCGGTTATTAGGGAGCCACGTCGGGAGCCGATACGCTTCTCTCCCCATCTGATGGAGAGACCCCGGTTGTCACGGGCTCCCCCAACTTTCGCCCATCATGGGCACCGCCCGGCCCCTCGATACAGCTTTGGTCGGGGTGTGTACATGCCGGATTGGGACCCGCTCGAGCGCCTTGAGCGCCCTATTCCTCCGCCGCGCACGCATTTTTCTTCGGACCCCCCTTCCCCCCCGTTGCGGGGAATGCGGGAGGATTTTCATTAAACCAACTGTCGGCTGCAACCCCCCCACAGGAGCAGGTGCTGTTACCAACAGCCTGCGTACAGGTGTGGGGCCCGAGGGGCACCTTTGTTTTAGTTCGCGCCCTTTTGGATACGGGAGCTCAGGGTTGCATTGCCTCCAGCTGGCTGGTCCGGCAGTTGAGTTTGAACACATCTCCATACCTTGAATCGGTACGAGGAATCGGAGACCTGCGGATCCCGGATCCGATCGGTCAGGTTTTGTTCTCCTTCTCCCCCCACTTCTCTTCAGCGCCCAAAATTGGCGCTACCGCGATTGTTTATGTGAAGGTTGTTGGTCAGCTTCCGCAACAGCACGTTTCGCGCGCTGTCGTTGATGCGACATCAGGATTGACCTTGGCTGACCCTTCCTTCCACCGAACCGGTCCGATTCACTTATTGCTCGGTGCCGATGTTCTAGGCCGCGTGTATTGTGGGAAGAGGAGAGAGTTACAGAAGGGTGGGCTGGTAGCCTTATCTACATCGCTTGGGTTTGTAGTGATGGGACCAGTTAGGCATAACCCACCATCTCCATCGGTGGACAGTTACATAACTGTTAGCTCCACCTTATCGGATGTCCTTCAACGGTTTTGGGAGGTGGAAGAGCCACCTACCGTGAAGCGAGTGAACCCCTTGGACGAGGAGTGTGAGTTGTTCTACCAGAACAATACAGGTCGCCTTCACTCGGGACGGCTGATCACTCGTTTGCCCTTTTTGTCAGTTCGCCCCTCACTTGGCAGCTCCCGGCCGTTGGCCGAGAAGCGGCTGCTGTCCATGGAGCGTCGCATGAGTAGGAACTCCGACTTCAAACAGAAGTATGTCGACTTCATGCGAGAATATGAGCAACTGGGGCACATGTCGGTCTCGCGACTGGACTGGCGAAACGAGGAACATAATTTTCTTCCTCACCACGCGGTTTTGAAACCTTCCACCGGGAAGATACGCGTTGTTTTTGATGGGTCAGCTCCCACGTCTACCGGAGTTTCGCTGAATCAATGTCTGCATGCTGGACCGAAGTTGCACCACGAGGTGGGTGATGTATTGACCAACTTCCGTCGCCATGCCGTCGTCTTTGTGACCGATATCCGGATGATGTTTCGGCAGACTGTGATTCACCCGGACGATAGGCGATATCAGCTCATATTATGGAGGGAGGATCCCAGAGATCCCATGCTGGTCTACGAGCTGAACACCAATACATACGGTTTGCGTTCGAGCCCCTTTGTGGCAATTCGCTCACTTGTGGAACTCGCTGAACGTGAGCGGTTACGATACCCTCGCGCATCCTTGGTTCTCAAGGAGGATGCATTTGTGGATGATATTTGTACGGGCTCCTCTAGTGTCGAGGAAGCCTTGATTTTGCGAGATGAACTAATTGCTCTTCTCGGGGCTGGTGGTTATGAACTGAGGAAGTGGATGTTCAACTCACCTCAGCTTTTTTGTGACTTGCCAGACGACCACCAGCAGGAGCCTCATATTTTTGAGAATGCCAACACTCCAGATTTACTGTCTGTTTTGGGAGTGCAATACAGACCTGTCCAGGACACGTTCACCTATCGATTGGAGCTGCCAAGCCCCAGGGTCTGGACGAAACGGTTGGTTTTGTCTACAGTAGCTCGTACCTTTGACCCAAATGGCTGGATTAGTCCCGTAGTGTTTTGGATGAAGTGCTACCTACAGGAACTTTGGTCAGCCGAAGTGTGGTGGGATGAGCCCCTCTCGGGCCGTTTGCTGCGAGATTGGGAGTCCTTCATGTCGTCTCTCCCCGACATTAACCGTGTTAGTATCCCTAGACATATACTACCTAAGGGACGGTTTACGGCCAGCCTTCATGGATTTTGTGACGCGTCTGAGAGTGGATACGCAGCCGTCGTATATATCCGGACGGTCGATGATAGAGGAGCTGTTAAGCTCCACTTGCTAATTGCTAAGAGTAAGGTTGCTCCACTTCGGACTCGATTAACGATTCCGAAGTTAGAATTGTCTGGAGCTACTCTTCTGGTTCGGTTGATGAACCACGTTGTTGACACCCTGGGACGTAGTGTGGACTTTGAGTCGCTCTTTGCTTGGTCCGACAGTCAGGTTGTCCTGTGTTGGATTAAGAACTCCGTCCACTCCCTGGAAGTATTTGTGGCCAATCGGGTATCCCAAATACAGGCCTCGAAGGCCACGTTGATTTGGCGCCACGTGCCAGGTGAAATAAACCCTGCTGACTGTGCATCACGTGGCAGCGAAGCCCCTCAGCTTATTGACCACACTCTGTGGTGGGGTCCCGAATGGTTGTTACAGCCGTCCTGGCCTTCCACACCAGCTGTGGTGAAGGTACCAAATCCGGGCTTGCGTGTTCACGCTGTCGAGACTATGGCGGCTCCAGAGCGGGAATTTTTATTAGACCGTTACAGTTCTCTGGACAAGTTGCTCGGCGTGACCGCTTGGATAAAAAGATTTATACGAAATTGTCGACGGCCTCAGGACAAAGATTTGTGTCCGGTCGTCTCTCCGCAGGAGCGCCAAGATGCTCTTTTGCATTGGGTGCGTATGACCCAGTCTAGAGCGTTTGAACCGGAACTTAAGATTTTCCGTACCGGGACATCCAAATTAAAGGGACCCTTGGTGCGTTTGACTCCCTTTCTGGATGATAAGGGATTGTTGCGTGTAGGAGGCCGATTGAGGCACGCTAACTTGCCTTATAGATCACGTCATCCCCTGTTGCTCCCCAAGGACGGACCATTGGTGCGATTGTTGATCATTGATCGCCATGTGAAGAATGCTCATGCCGGATGTAATGCATTGACCGCGCTCCTCCAACGGGAGTTTTTGATTTTGTCAGCGCGAAGAATAATCCGATCTGTTATCTTTCGATGTCTGCCCTGCTATCGTTTACGCCCCGAGACGATGCAGCCCCAAATGGGTGATTTGCCTGCTGATCGTGTGAATGAATCGATGACCTTCTTAGGAGTTGGAACTGATTTCGCGGGACCGTTCACTATAAAAACGTCGCGACTCCGTAATGCTAAGACTGAAAAGGCTTATTTGTGTGTGTTTGTTTGTTTGGCCACTAAAGCCGTTCATTTGGAGGTGGTGAGTGCACTCACCATGGACGCTTTCTTAGCAGCGTTAGGCAGATTTGTCTCCCGCCGGGGACTGCCTTCTCTAATTCGGTCCGATTGTGGGACGAACTTCAAGGGCACTGATAGACATATAAGAGAAGTTTGTGAATTTTTAGATAAAAATAATATTGAGATCGGATCCACACTCTCCCGTAGGGGGGTAACATGGCGATACTCCCCGCCGTCTTGCCCTCACTGGGGAGGGATTTTTGAATCTGTTGTAAAGGCCGCCAAGACTCACCTTCGCCGCGTTATTGGGGAGACTATTCTCACGTTTGAGGAACTCGCGACGGTGTTTCATAAGATTGAGGCGGTTCTCAACTCGCGTCCGTTATGTCCGTTGTCTACCGACGCGAACGATTTGCAGGCCCTCACGCCGGGCCATTTCTTGATAGTTTAGGTATTGGTTGGTAATGCACTCGTGTGTTTGGTGGTAAATAAAATATTGTCCACTTACGGAAACCAGATGTAATTTATCTCAGTCCACACGAACATAAACATTCAACACAACGACAGTCACAGAAGGAGAACAATTCACAAGCACAAGCACAGAGATAGATCACGGAGATTAGGACAGTACTATGAAGATATTAACGATAACAAATAGCATATAAATAAGCAGCGAGTTAGGGAAAAGTAGCGTGAGCTCCGCGTCGAGATAGGTTCGCGACTGGCGTACGTGACTTGCGCCAGCGCCGAACGGCCGGCCGGGGCATCGATTCTACGTCACCGCGTCGAACAAAAGATCCTATACCTAATGGATACAAGTACGCGCGTTTCCACAGCCCCGCGCAACATTACTAGGCGAACTGGCACGACAATAATATTACTTATAATAATGTTGAAAATGTACATAAATATTTGTGTTGTGTTTATAATATAAAGTAAATATAATAATATTATTAAAATATAAATGAAATATAAGTGTAAATATTAATAATTAATAAATGTAAATATTCATAATAATAAATAATAATTGTATTATAATATAAATATGTAGTAAGTTACCTACACCACCCCCCTCCAGAGACCGTCAAGGGCGATAAAAATCAGGGAACCGGACGCGACGTCCTGAACGTGTCACTTTTTCCTGTACAGTAGGTGCAGGGGGATCTTCATTACAATTGTGTAGAATAAATGCCGGTTTAAGCCTATTTATTGAAACGGTAGCTTCCTTACCGTTGAGGACGATCTTAAAAACTTTGTCCCCTCTGGCTAAGACTTTATGTGGGCCAGAGTATGCAGGAGTAAGGGATCCGTGTGATGCGTCTTCGCGAAGGAAAACGTGATCACTCGTGGCTAGCTCCTTGTAAATGAAGACTTTCTGGTTTCCGTGACGCGAGGTTGGTACTGGACGTAAGTTTTGAGCAAAATGCCGAACACGGGCAGAAAAATCGCTTACGTCAGTAGTGCCCGGTACAGTAGGCTCAAAAAATTCGCCTGGTAGTCTTAAAGGCTCCCCGTAAATAAGCTCAGCCGATGAAGACTGTAAATCTTCCTTAAAAGCTGTCCTCACGCCGAGTAGCACCCACGGCAAAGATTCAGTCCACCTACTGTCTGCGTGACAGACTATTGCAGCCTTCATCTGTCTATGGAACCGCTCCACTAGACCGTTGCATGCTGGATGATATGCTGTCGTTCGTTTATGTTCGAAGCCGGCTATTTTCGATAAGGATTGAAATAATGCCGACTCGAACTGTCGGCCCCTATCTGTAGTGATTACCACTGGGCAACCGAATCTCGCTATCCAGCATGACAACAGAGCTTTGGCAACGGTCTCCGCTGTAATGTCTTCTATCGGTATTGCCTCTGGCCATCGCGTAAAGCGATCTATGGCAGTCAGACAATACCGATAGCCTTGCGAGAGTGGAAGCGGTCCAACGAGGTCAATGTGGATGTGCTTGAATCTTGCGCGCGGGAGATTGTAAGTACCCAGCGGTGCGTTAACGTGGCGGTTGACTTTCGCACGTTGGCAAGAAATGCAGGTACGTGCCCAATCTCTGCAGTCCTTTCTCATACCAGGCCAAACAAACCGTTCGGCGACTAACTTGGCGGAAGCGTTTGCACCAGGGTGACTGAGAGAATGCAGGCTGTTAAAGACCTGCAAACGGAAGGATTTGGTGACAAAGGGCCTGGGAGTCGGCGTACTGACGTCGCAGTACAATGAAATACGACTTCCAGGTACTTGTCGCTGCTCTAGACGCAATGATGAACCATCATCTAAAAGCGTCGTGAGTTCCGGATCCGAGATTTGGGCATGGGCTAGTGACTCGAGGCTGACAGGTTCGCTCAATTCCTCAATACGCGACAACGTATCGGCTACGACATTGTCCTTGCCGGATATGTGACGTATGTCGGTGGTGAATTGAGCGATAAAGTCCAAGTGCCTATACTGCCTAGGCGAACAGTTTGCTTTCCTTTCATGGAAAGCAAAACTGATGGGCTTGTGGTCAGTATAGACAGTAAAATGTCTAGCCTCGAGCATATGCCGAAAATATTTAATAGCCTCGTAAATGGCTAGCAATTCACGGTCGTAAGGTGAGTACTTTACCTGTGATGGGCTGAGCTTACGGGAGAAAAAAGCTAGAGGCTCCCATGTGTCCTCATTCAACTGCTGCAGCACTGCGCCTATCGCTTTGTCTGATGCGTCGGTAACCAATGCTAGTTTTGCGGAACAATGCGGGTGAGCTAGCAGTGCAGCATTTGAAAGGCTTTCCTTACTGGCCTCGAAAGCTGCTAAAGAGTCCCCTTCAAGTGTGATGGGTTGCGACCCTTTCACCGTACCTGTTAAAAGTGCGTGCAACGGAGCTTGAACTTGGGCAGCTTGTGGGAGAAATCTCCTATAAAAATTGAGCATGCCCAAATATCGCCTGAGTTGCCGCACGTTGGTGGGGGGAGGGAACTCTTTGATGGCCTTTACCTTGGTGTCAAGTGGTCTGGTGCCTTTCTCAGAGATATGGTATCCTAGGAATGTTACCTCTTGGGCCCCGAAAACACACTTTGATGTGTTTACCTGCATGCCATATTCCTGGAGCCTGGTGAAGATCTGGCGCAGATGCTGCTCATGCTCAGCCTGTGTCCTGGAGAAGACCAGAAAGTCATCAAGATAACAGTAAACGAAATCCAGCCCTCGGGTCATTTCGTCTACTAACCTTTGAAAGGTTTGACCTGCATTCCGCAAACCAAAGGTCATAAACGGGAATTCGAATAACCCGAAGGGCGTGGTGATGGCCGTCTTCGGGATGTCATCTGGGCTGACGGGGACCTGATTATAGGCCTTCAGAAGGTCTAGTGTGCTGAAGACAGTACAACCAGATATGCTGTGGGCGAAGTCTTGGATGTGCCTAATTGGGTACCTGTCTGGTATGGTGCGGGCGTTTAACATCCTGTAATCGCCACATGGTCGCCAACCGTTGTCCTTTTTTGGCGCCAGGTGTAAGGGCGAAGACCACGGGCTCTTCGAAGGGCGGGCTGTCCCATTGGACAACATAGCTTGGAACTCCTGGCGGGCAATCTTGAGTTTGTCTGGAGCTAGTCTGCGGGGAGAACAAGAAACTGGCGGGCCTGGTGTCGTGAGTATATGATGAAGTGTATTGTGTGGTGTAGTGCGGTGTGTGCCAGCTGGTCGAGTAATATCTGGGAACTCGTTTAAGATTTTATGGTACCGAGTGTCGCCAGTCGAGACCTTCACTGAATGCACATTTTTACATAAAGCAAAAGCAGCAACAGCAGATATAGATGTAGTGTTGTCTATCAGTCGCTTATTGCGACAATCTACAATAAGGTGATAGAAATTTAAAAAATCTACGCCTATAATTGGCTTAGACACATCAGCAACTACAAAGCGCCAAGCAAAATTCCTACGTAAGCTTAAATCTAGCACTAAATGTACATAGCCATAAGTAGCAATGGATGAGCCATTGGCAGCACACAACTCAAAGTTAGTCTTCGCACGACGAACACGCAGGGATGACCGAGGGAAGACGCAGAGGTCGCTACCTGTATCGACCAGGAACTGCATCTTCGATGACCGGTCAGTGACGAACAGGCGACCAGTTTGTGAAGATGGGCAATCGTCGGTCGCCATCACCGACTGCCCCCGGCATTTCCCGTCTTGTAGTCGCATGGGCGAACGCACTTCTTCGCCTTGTCCCCATACTTATCGTGGTACCAGCACAGCGGGAATTTGCGGTAGTTTGAACTCGACCGCTGTCTGGACGAAGATCTGCTACTCGTACGTCTCGAAGTTCGCTGATGGGGCCTGCGGCTCCTGTCCGATGCCAGGTTCTGTAGTTGTCTCCGTAGTTCAGCAACTTCGTTCCTGAGGTCAGTGAGCACGGAGGTAGACACGACGTCACTCACGGCGGCGACTCTCGGTGATGAAGCAGCCAGGTCGTTGACGCGATCTGCCAGGTCTGCTAGGTCATCAATGGTGGCTGATGATGGCTGACCGGCGAGCACTGTCTGGACACCGTGTGGAAGACGACTCATCCAGATGGTCCTTAAAAAGTCGTCCGGTACATCGAAACCAGCCAGACCCTTAAGATGCCGAAGGAACTGGGACGGCTTGCGGTCTCCTAACTCTTCATGCATCAGCAGTTGTTTTAACTTCTTCTCGTTGGAAGCTGTGAGCCGTTTGATGAGTTCTGCTTTCAACTTGCCGTATCTGTCTGTGGCTGGAGGGCTAATAATTATGTCCTTGACTTCCCTTGAATATTTGTTATCAAGTTGACTAATGACGTAATTAAATTTGGTCGCATCATTCGTAATACCGGATATAGCAAATTGTCCTTCCACCTGGGCGAACCAAATTTCCGGCTCCTCTGGCCAAAAGGGTGGTACTCTAACGCCAACTTTGTACACCTCTGCCTCTCCGTGCGAAAAATGACGTCCGTCATTTTTGTCGTTCGGGTCAATGGAAACGTGTCCTCTGCTGGTTTGGCCTTGTGCGTCTTGGAATTCCTTGTCCATGTTCAGAACGGGGTCACCAGTTTAGGTATTGGTTGGTAATGCACTCGTGTGTTTGGTGGTAAATAAAATATTGTCCACTTACGGAAACCAGATGTAATTTATCTCAGTCCACACGAACATAAACATTCAACACAACGACAGTCACAGAAGGAGAACAATTCACAAGCACAAGCACAGAGATAGATCACGGAGATTAGGACAGTACTATGAAGATATTAACGATAACAAATAGCATATAAATAAGCAGCGAGTTAGGGAAAAGTAGCGTGAGCTCCGCGTCGAGATAGGTTCGCGACTGGCGTACGTGACTTGCGCCAGCGCCGAACGGCCGGCCGGGGCATCGATTCTACGTCACCGCGTCGAACAAAAGATCCTATACCTAATGGATACAAGTACGCGCGTTTCCACAGCCCCGCGCAACATTACTAGGCGAACTGGCACGACAATAATATTACTTATAATGATGTTGAAAATGTACATAAATATTTGTGTTGTGTTTATAATATAAAGTAAATATAATAATATTATTAAAATATAAATGAAATATAAGTGTAAATATTAATAATTAATAAATGTAAATATTCATAATAATAAATAATAATTGTATTATAATATAAATATGTAGTAAGTTACCTACAATAGGCAGACCACTTAACGCCCTGCCCGAGTATCCTTATAGAGATATCAATCCCGGACGCCTTTCGCGGTTTGAGTTGCTCCAGCAGCTTACCCAGAGTTTCTGGCGCCGCTGGCACCTTGAATATTTACACATTTTGCAACAGCGCGTTAAGTGGTCAGATAAGACAAACCCACCGAGGGTTGGAGACCTCGTGTTAGTGAAGGACCCAAACCTGCCACCCTTACGTTGGCGTCGCGGACGCATTGTCCAACTTACTCTAGGGTCTGATGGTGTGCCCAGGTTTGCCGAGGTCCTAGTTGGGGATTCTGTTTTGAAGCGCGCGGTCGCTACTCTTTCTCGCCTCCCCTTAGACTGATTTGGCGGACAGTCCGGGACTGTCCGGAGCGGGGGGATGTTCACGCTCGAGGAAGAGCGAGTGGCGGCACTGCATTCTAGTCTGTGCAGTGACAGCCTTTTTGGCGGCCGGCCGCATGTGATATGTCAGATGAGTCGAGTCGAAATGTCATAATTTGTGGTTAGGATGATGTCCGGGCATCCATAAAATATAATACACAATATTCAAGCAAATAGTGATTTGCGCGGCGCACCTAATATCGGAGTGCGAAAGCCCGCTTTGTGTTTGTGTGTCAAAATCGCGTGTGTGAGTCGTGGTGGCCAAATAGGCCTTTGTAGTGCTCCGGTCTCCACCGGTGGATCCACTGCAGAACTTCGGGAGCCGCGACTTCCTTCGAGCTAGCTCAGGAAGTCCACCGGCTACGGAGGAGACGGACGGAGACAACGGGAATCGGGGTAAGCCACAATGCTTTTTATGAGCGGGTAGTAGGGCATCAGCAATCAACCCAAATTCCTTACTCGGTGAAACGCCGACGTGGTGGAGTCTACTTGGGGCACCACCAATGTTTAATATTAACGTAACTAAGCATTTTAACTTATATTACCTACATTGTAACTTTTCACCATAAGGTAGGTAAGCCGCGCGAACCATACCATTACAGGAATAATGTGCGAGTGAGAGGGAATGATAGTGCTGTTCTGAGATAGTGCCGCCATTTTAGAGACGTTTCTTTGTCTATTGCCACTGGTTATTCATGGGTAAAGAATATTATTGGTAGGTATTAGGAATATCGGTGTTGCCAAGGTATACTACCCTGTTCAGATACGAAATATTCTGCGAATTTAGTACGAATTTCATTAGCTAACGGACCACCGCGAACCAAAATGGAATTTGTTAATGGCCTTATTTCTGAATCAGGAGACAATGTAGCGTTACTAGCAACACTGAGATTCAGTCTTTGTTCTTTCTGAATAAAATTTTGCATGAGACTACATGCTTTCACGATGTCGCCATAATACCAAATAATAACGCCATAATAACTCTACGGTTTCTGGCGACTGGAGATTCATTTAAAAGTTTGATGTATCTGTTTAGAGTATCAGATGCTTCGATTTCTACTATCATTCCAGAGGTGTGTGCAGCTTTGATAGAAGGATTGAAAGAATACATCAAGGTAAGTTGACATAGGTTTAATAAGTATGCTCACATTATCATTTACAGTAAACGATACAAGTTCTTCATAAGTTATATTTGGCTGGGTTTGATCTTGAATGGTATCAGAAGTATTATCATCTAGAGACTCAGGAACCATCATGTACTGGTAATTATTTTGAGGGGATGCTGTGGATATGTCTGAATAATGGCTTTGTGAAGTGCCAGCTCCACCTCTGCTATTATTATTAGGACTCGGTTTATATGTAGACGAAGCTCGAGTTCTGCACATCTTCATATCACATTGAAACAGTATTTGGGTGATTTTTAATTCTGCCTGAGCACGCGTGTAGTCGTCGTATTTGCTCAGTTTGTTTGCTACGTGCTCTCCAAAAGCTGCATATTCTTACTTCGGTACTTGCTTCGGCAGTACATATACTAAAATTTAGGCTATTTCTGGTAGGAGTCGTGGAAGATGAAAATGCGTGTTGCGGTGTACTTGCGTATAATCGAAGTGAGCGTTAAAAATACAAAATTCGAGGGAAAGGGGTCAGGGAACAATGTATAGCCAATGGCTTTAAACATAAATATTAACGGTCGCATCTGGAGATCGCTAATTGGTGCGAGGCTGTGTCACGCTGTCAGATGATGTGTGACGTCGTCGTGACGTTGCAGCGACTGCAGTTGCGTAGCTTTTGATGCCTCCGCTTCTTGCCACTAGATGGCTCCAGGAGTATTGAAATCAATGCGCGAACATGCCCCCGGCCTTGAAAGAATCAACTTTCAAAAAAGAAAGATCGGTTGATCATAATTTGCGAAAAATGTCCAAGTCTTCACATCGCTGACGGTGCATTAAACTATGACTCCATGATTTCTGGTCTGCCACACATGGGACGCCATCGATAACTGCGAAATTTGTGCTTCATATGTCGTAATTGTATAATTATGTAGAAAATAATGACATGGCTTCAGTTGATTCCTGCGTTTGTCTCAACTTGCTCTAGTCGAACTTGTATCTGGTGGCGTTGAAGTCGATGCGTATGTTATCATAGGCCTGCGAAGTCAGTGGTCGACCAATTAAAATGGAGAAATCCAGGAATAAGAGAAAAGGTCTTGCGGAATTAAGGGAAGAGGATCAGGAGTGAGGACGGTTTCTATTACCGTGATAAACTCCTGAAAAGTGAGATGTGCGTTTCTCACTAATTTTTACTGCATCCCATAAACCGCCAAATGTGGAAAATAAAAGGAAAATAAAATTAAAAGTAACAAAAAAAACTGAATTTGAAAAACGTTAAAAAATATTTAATGTATTGACTAAATATATTTCTCTCAAATTTTTAGAAATTATAAAATTTCGACAATTATCGGAAAATGTTTCGATAGGACTGCCACAACCGGGGATTATTTTGCTCAATGCTAATAAATATGCCTGCGTTGAGAGATCACTAACCAATTCTAAAATGACACGAGTCGTAAAGCAACAAGCAAACATACCTTATTCGTTTATGCGCCCTACCATTGCGATTGTATATGAGAAATGGAGGAGATAGAGTATACCTACTCTAATTTGTTCTTGAAACGAAATCACAAGAAGTTTGCGTGGAGGTTTTCCATGAATAACCCTAAGTTATGCGCGTATATAAGTGACACATTCATGGACAACCTACCTCGATACATGTCATCAAGATAAACGCACTTGATGAATAAAACCTCTGAGCATGCGTGAATGAGTTATGCGTTCTTATGTCGAGACAAAAAAAAACAAAACTTTTTGCCCAACAAAATTAAACTTTAAAATTAAAATACTAAATTTAATTAATTACTAAATTTAAATTGCAGCCCCTAAGCTAACACGTATACGAGTACAATTTCCCTAATAAATAAAATAAAAAAGTTTATAAATTATGTGTTAAATTAATATAATTAATTGTGCGAACGTAAGAGCAATCAGAACTCGGTTCGATGTCAGCAACATAGATAGAAATGCGAATTAAATAAAGACTGTCTCACTGTGTGTAGTAAAACAAGAAACCGGTTTCATGCTCCCGGTCCCGCGAAGACGTTAGGTAGCATAGCACGCATCGTTCCAGACGAGTTTTACTACAACCGTTGCGTAAAATTTAAATCGTTACGATTTCAATCTCTGGTTAAACTACGTTATTAAGTTATAGAATGCCCAATGGATTAAAACAGCAGATAAAATAAATGCGCTATATAACTCTTTTACTGCTGTTGTCCAATTTGCGTATTAAAATAAATATCTGTTACTGAAATTGAAAACACTTAGGCTTCAATTTTCTTTTATTAGAACTGCGCGTAGTTTTAATACACATTCTATGTTGTGTATCTGAGTCAAAAGCTAAGTTGGAGTGAATATATTTTGTTTTGGGATTTGAATTGAATAAAGGGCCAGAAACAATCCACCCCAGCCGCGTATTCTGTAAGTATGGACCGCAAGGTAACCTAATGTTTCCTGTAGTTAGCAAATACCAAAATTTATCAGCGCCAATTAAAACATCTATATGGTTCGATTCCAAAAACTGCGGATCGGCCAACTGTATGTTGCCGGGAATAAGGTCGTGTATTTTATATTCACAGACACTAAGATCAGGCATTGTGGCTGTAATTTGCGGTAGAATGTAGCAATGAATATTTGTTTTATAATTGTTATTGACGCTAGACTTTATTTTTATATTACAACTTTGCGAACATTGAACAGTCGAGTCGCCTATACCTTTAATGCAATTAGTGGACTGTATAATTGGTGTATTTAAGAATTTGCAAAAGGAATCGGTAATAAAGCAACGTTGGCTGCCGCTGTCGAGTAAAGCGCGCGCTTTGTGATAAACACCGCACACATCGGCTACTTCTACAATAGCCGTAGACAATAGTACGGCATGGACACGATTGGCGTTATCTTCGCAGGTTTGCATGTGTGCCTTGTTTACCTGCACAGAACCGGTAGCCGCGGCCGTGGCGGGGGTCATATCGTATGGCCGAGGCGCTAGTGCACTCCCGGTTTGCTGGTCAGTCGCGATTGCGGAAGACAATGCCAATGAGTTGTTACAGTTGTTTAGGTCATTATTGTGCAGCAACGAGTTATGTTTTTGGCTACATTGTCGACATGGGCCATACCTACAGCTATCTAGTGCGTGTCCAGGACGTAAACAATTCTCGCAAAGTCGATGTTCGCGTACAAGTTTAAATTTTGAGTCTAAATCGCTATTTATAAAATTAATACACGAATAAAGTGGGTGATTTGCATTGCACTGATAACACTTAGCGCGGTTCGTGTTATTGTGCGGTTTCGTGGTAGAAACATTACAGTGCGTACTAGTGTTGCATACTTTTGAGTGCGTATTAAGTTTTTTACTGTTGAACATGCGATTGTCTGTGTTGTGCGACAGCTGTAATGTTTCTAACACGTCTGCGCGGTCTTTAAGAAACCTCAATAAGTCGTCGAGTTTTATTCGACGTTGAGATGTGTCACTACTCGAAATAAAACTACATTTATGGGTCCCCCATTCCCGCTCGGTGATTTTATCAAGTTTTGACACTATTATATAAATAATGAGTGTATCCCAGAAGTCCGTAGGCTCGCCTAATATTTTTAATGCGCGTAAATTTTTTAATACGGTGTCGATGAGATTCCTAATCAAAGATGGCGATTCTTTATATAAGGAGGTAATAGTAAAAAGTGCCTTTACATGGTTGGATATTAGCAGTCGGCTACTATTATATCTCGCTAATAACATTTCCCATGCGACAATATAATTATTCGCAGAGAATTCTACAGAATCGATCACTAGTTCTGCACTACCACTTAATGACGACTTTAAATAGTGGAATTTTTGTATGTTAGTGATCTGTTGCGAATTATGCACTAACGATAAAAATGTGTCCCTAAACTCCAACCACTTCTCATAAGAACCGTCAAAGGTAGGCATAGCGATAGTGGGCAACTTAACCGACTGCATTTCGGAAACATTGTGCGACATGTTAGAACTATCAGTGATCTCCTTATCGTTAAGCATATATTCAGCTTGTGCCATAGTGGTGTAGTAAAAATTCTCAAAGACTTCCCTTTGGTCTAAATGGTCGGACAATTCACTATCAGAAACATTTTCCTCTATTTTGTTCTGAATTTCTGTGAATTCAGTAAATAAAGTGGTGGCTCCTTGAACTCGCAATTTCAAATCGATGCGGTTCTGCGCGGAGGAGTCATCATGAGAATCTACTAATGTTTGCAAATAATTTGCGAATTTAGTAAGTCTACCTTTAATGATACCACGCTTTCTAGTGAGATCGCGAATTAGGCTATTGCCTTCTGCGCATAGCACATTAGGGGACTTAGGGCGAGAATATTCTACAGACATTATGGCGGCTAATGAAATAAAAAGTAAGTACTCACGGTTTAACGTACGAAAGCGGTGTTTGTGCGTAGGTACTCACCAGCGTTAGCACAGAATAGAAACCGAGAGAAGGATAGGAATAGACAGGATTGGTCCCTCCAGACTGCGTACTGGTTTTACAGACACCTGCTGATTTCCTTTTTGCGCGTAGAAAAATCTTGACTTCGAGTATCTTCCAACTGCGTAAACCTCCAGAAATGGCCTTGTCGTAGTTTGCGAAGTCGCTGGTTTTGCGTTTTATCCGGCTCGAAGGACCAAATGTTGCAGCCGCGTGCAAAATGCTGCTAAAATTTAGGCTATTTCTGGTAGGAGTCGTGGAAGATGAAAATGCGTGTTGCGGTGTACTTGCGCATAATCGAAGTGAGCGTTAAAAATACAAAATTCGAGGGAAAGGGGTCAGGGAACAATGTATAGCCAATGGCTTTAAACATAAATCTTAACGGTCGCATCTGGAGATCGCTAATTGGTGCGAGGCTGTGTCACGCTGTCAGATGATGTGTGACGTCGTCGTGACGTTGCAGCGACTGCAGTTGCGTAGCTTTTGATGCCTCCGCTTCTTGCCACTAGATGGCACCAGGAGTATTGAAATCAATGCGCGAACAATTTTTGTTTTCGCCAGTATTGCGTAAAATATTTTAAGCCTTTTCTAATAGTGGATCTGTACCTTTAGTCTTAGACCTACAGTAGTAGTATCAACGGCTTCCAAAGAGTCAGTTGATTCTAATTCCACAACTTCATGTCGTTCAGCACTGATGTCAGTATCTGTAGTTTCAGTCGCCTGTAAAATCATGAAATTGTTAATGTATGTAAAACTTTTTACAGATGCCGTCAGGAGTGACAGAGTGGAAACAAGTTGCGAAAGATTTTGAGGATCGTTGGAATTTTCTTCACTGTTTGGGTGCAATGGATGGCAAACATGTAGCAATTACCTGTCCACCGAACAGTGGCAGTCAATATTACAATTATAAGCATTTTTATAGTATAGTGCTATTTGCTGTAACAGATGCACGTTACAATTTTCTATATGTACATGCTGGAGTCCAAGGAAGTATATCTGATGGGGGAGTTTTTAGACATACAGCTTTTGGGAAAGCACTCCTGCATCAAACTCTTAACATACCAAATCCTGAATCCCTCCCTGGCCGAGAAATATTAACACCATATATTTTCCTGGCAGATGATGCATTTCCCTTAACAGAGAATATTTGCAAGCCCTATACTTTAGATTTCAACATAGGATCTCCAAAACGTGTATGTAACTATAAAATATCTAGAGCACGACATATTGTAGAAAACTCTTTTGGTATCTTGTCTTCAGTTTTCCGTATATTATACACAACTATTGATGTTAAGTTAAAACATGTACAAAATATAGTTATGGCTTGTGCATCTTTACATAATTTTTTGCGACAAAATACAAGAGCACGATCTCTATATTCACCACCCGGGACCTTTGACAGTGAAGATATTGGCGTTGGTAGCATAATGCCAGGCTCATGGAGAGATGACGAACAAAGTTTAACAGGTTTAAGAATTCTGGGAAGGAATGCAACCACAAGAGCAAAAGAAATAAGAGACGAATTTATGCATTATTTTATGACAGAGCAGGGGCGAGTGGCATGGCAAGATAAATATTTAGAAGGGACAAGTTCAAGATAAACATATTTAGAAGAAAGAAGTTCAAGTTATCGATACGACACTTAATATAAAGATAGATACATTTCCAATGTCTAAAATACTTTATTAAAGATACTTACGTTAGCTGTTGCGTTTTCACTGTCTAATCCTGTATTCGCGGTATTTTGAGTTAAGACAAATGATATCGCATCGAAAGCAAACCACTTCACTGTTTTACCACCGGCACTACCACTCTTCTTCTTTTTCTCCTCATTATTTGCATAAGTTCTTAAGCTATTGAATTTTTTGTAAGCCTCGTCGCTTGTTATGCTTAACTTTCCAGCGATTTCATTCCATGCATCTTTTTTAGCATTCCTGTCATTGTAGATTCCGCTTTTATATCCCACAACGCAGGGTGTAAATGTACCTCATTAATGAAATCAACAATTGTCTCGTATTAGTCATTTTTGAAAGATATTTATCAACATCATAACCTCGAAATAAACACGCAGCTGATCGCAAAACACAGAATATAGCAACACGGCGTCACTCACAGCAAACTTCATGTCGCGTAGAAAAGGATAGACTGCATCATAACAAAGAGAGCGACTGAAACAACAATAGAACTGGCCGAGCAATATTGCAGTAAAATCGACCGCCTAGCGATCGTCCGGCAACCCATCGGGGCAATGTTTGGCCATATGGCCGGGACCACAGAACAGAAAAAACAGTAGAAGTAGCATTATGACTTATTAGCATGAAAACCGGCGTCGCCAAACTCAACACCTAATGCAAAATACCGAGCTGTAATTGGTCAAATAGAATATCAAATAGACTGACTTATGTCCCGAAATGTATCAATTCAAATTCAATCTTAGTGCAAAATAAAAACAGCCCATAATCGATTACTTCCGTAAATAAGCAAACGCCAACTATTAAGTTCCAACTTCTAAGCGCAAGATGGCGTTATAAATGTTGCTTTTAAATCTACCCGTTTAGCAGTACAGTAATAGGTATCAGCACAGATAATATGTAACCTTTTTCGGTGAGCATGAGTTAGAATTTAAGTTAGGTCGTGGGTTATAATTTGTGAGATTTTTGATTAAGAGCTTACCTGGAGAAGAGTATGGATATATTTATGATGGGCGCTTCCAGACAGATGCAAGCAGACTTCAGATGTGGGAAGGATCTAATAAAGTATACAATTTATATAAATCATGCAATTTTATTCATGAAAAAAAATTGAGCGAGGGGTACCTACATACAGAAAGATTATTTAAATATTGTAGGTATAACTAAGTATTGCAGGCTTAAACCCGAGGAACCATCTTCTTCAGTCTGCTCTCCGATTGACTCCTCCAAGCAACCTCGAATCACATGAGTAGAGAAACGGAACAGAGACAAAGCTTCATAGAACCGCGCCGTTCGCAAGCCACTACTACAACCATACGGCGCATGTGTGTGTGTCAACTAGCCGCTGCGTCGCGTACGCGCCGCCACTGGATAAAACCGGTTTACGCTCACTCGGCTAGTGGACAAACGGAGGGCCTGCACAACGCACGTTTTCCTATTTGTTTTGTGCTCCCGCATATTTCTTACGAAATTGTTTACGTGAATTAAACCGTAAATAGTCATAAAAGTGTAAATAATTAGTTGTGGACTTGTAAAATGTTTGTTTACTGTACTTACCGTTTGTATGAATTATGAGCGTCGGTGACGCAGTGGACTCGGCACTTGCCTTCCAATCGGGGGGTCGGGGTTCGAGACCCGCCATGTACCAATGTGTTTTTCGTTTCGAATTTCATATGTACATTTGTCTGACGCTCCTACGGTGAAGGAAAACATCGTGAGGCAACCTGCATACATCTGCGAAGAAATTCAATGATGTATGTGAAGTCGACCAATCCGCAATGGGCCAGCGTGGTTGACTAAGGCCTAATCACCCTAATATAGGGTAGGCTCGAGCCCCTCGGTGGGGACGTATATGGGCTGTGATGATGATAAGCAGTGCTGCCAATAAAAAAATCTCGAGTCCCCGCGTCAGTCTTGTCGATTCCCCGAAATTCCCCGCTTGTTTTTGGTTCCTTCCCCACAACTTCTTCGACATGTTATTTTTGGAATACAAACACAGTTTAATAAAAAAATGTTTATTAAACTTCAATAAAAGACTACTAGTACTAAGACAAATAACAAATTCAACACATAGGTACATGTAGTACAACACATAAACATAGGTTAGGTACATAAATAACAAGTCTTATTCCTTATATTAAGTGCTAGACTAGTGGACGCCCGCGAGCTTCGCTTCGCCTTAAGAGTGATTCTAGCAAAAAACTCGATCCGTGGGATAAATGTTTTCCTGCGGGATAAAAAGTAGCATATGTCAGTCTCCAGTAGGCGTAGCACGAACCGTGGACAAAACGGTATAAGAGACAAATAAGATGTTCCTTCTCGCTCTCTCATATCACAATGAAGCGAGACGGGACCAGGGTTAGAAACTTTGTCTGCTATAGTCCACGCGCGGTGTTAGGCCTTCTGGTCTCTTTCTATCTCCACCATGAAAATCATGTCGATCTGTTGCTCCGTTTTGCCATAAAATAAGGACAAACAAACTTAACAAACTCACTTTCACATTTACTAGTATATATTTATTATTAACTAGCTGACCCGGCGTACTTTGTATCGCCATGTTTTTTAACTAAATTACTGAAATGTTTGTTTAAATTATTGTAATTTTTATATTACACAAACCTTATCCTAACAATAACAAATAAATAAAACCAAGAATCATCCAATTTGGAGCAGTCGTTCGAAAGTTATGGGCGTACATACATTTCGAAGATCCATTTTTATTTATATAGATATAAATATGATGATTCAAAACAAAGTCGGGGCCACGTGGTTATTAACATTATAATACTGTTACAAAAATCTAAAATAAATAATCTAAATGCTCACGTTTTATCGACAGAGATGACAAAGAAGCGTTTTTCATTTTTACGATCCTGATATAAAAATGGGTACATACCTACATAAAATAAGTTTTTATTTAAAGAGAGATAAAATGAAAATTATTTTTGCCATATTTTAGCTGTTATCATTTTTTGATTAGGTTCGAATTTTATTACATTTCCTGCTTTAGTTATACCTTGTTTGGTATGAATTATACTAGCAATTGTGTCATTATTTAAACTCCCACGATGCTGCGTTTTTATATTATTTAGATTACTGAAAACCCTCTCCACAGACGCATTTGAGAAAGGTAATACATATAAGCAGGAGACCTATTACTATTTCTAAATGTATAAACAAAAACATACCCGCTGCATTCTTAAGGCTAAAAACCTTAGGCCAGTACTCAGCGGTTGGCAGTGATTCTAAGCCGAATCTTTTATAGTCCAGCAGCGCATGTTCTCGCCACTCGTTGTCCTTAGTTTGCAGATCAACATATTTGCTTAATATAGGAAAACGTTTAAAAATTCCACTTAAAGATTTAATGTTGAAAGCCTGGGCTTCAGATGGTTCCACAACCGAAATTAATTCAAACAAAGGATCGCTGAAGTCAAACCTTTTTACAATGTCTACCGCTAGTTCAATATAAAAACATAAACAGGATTGATTAAATGCATCTAAATCAGTATTGGAAATAGTTCCATCCTTGTGTAAAGTAATAATACTTTCATTAGCTGCCATACCAAGATATATTTCTCGCAAAGGCAAGAAATTACTAGAATCTTGGAAGTTTGTAAGAAAAATATTATTGCACTGGGAGCGCAAATATGACATTTGCAAGTAATTGGCGCTAATAGATTTTAACAATCTTTCAACTTCGGGCTTTAATTTGTGTAATAAAGGTGCTTCAGACTGAAACATTACATTAAACGTTGTTAATATATCTAAAATGTAAGACATAAATTCAAGGTACACTATTGTGAATTTGTTATCCATGGTTTTAAGCATCTCCTCAGTAGTTCTTGATGGATCTTCAAACGTGCTCAACCTCAAATACGCTTTCAAGGGCTCATACTGCTCCAAGACTCTGTCTACACATGCTTTCACTGACAGCCATCGGGTTTGAAAAAGTGTTAACATTTTGTGAACTTGAACCTGGAAAAACTCTTGAAACTCTTTGAACTTTTGTTGTCTGTGGGAACTCCTGCTGAAATGGAATCCAATATTACGTAAGAGATCTTTAACGGATCTTGGAAGTTTCAAACACGCTTTTGAAGCCGATAAATTAATCATATGACACGAACATTTTATGCAGGCGATATGAGGCAATGCCTGTTTTAATTTTGCACACACCGAATTGTATTCCCCCACCATAACATTTGTGGTGTCTGATGAAAAGCCTATCAAATTATCAAGAGGTACACCTTTTGCATTCAACAACTCCAGAAGGCAGTCAAATAGGGCCGTTGCTGTACTCAAATGAACTTCTACCATATCAAGAAAGTGTGTTGAGACCTTTTTTGAGTCGTTACTGTAAAAAATAAATGTAAATGCGCATTGTTTCTTCGAACCATGATCAGTGGTTTCGTCCATAATCAAAGAGAAAAAATGCCCAGGTTCTGTAATTAAATTTATGGTTTCGTTGGCAAATGTAACTCATAGGACATTTTTCATGATTGTTGTCGATTTAGTTCTGTGGATGGATAATTGTTTTGCGATTTCGGAATCAGGAAATATGTTTGAACAAAGAGAACCTAGGGTATCCATCAGTGAGAATGGAAGATTATGAGCTGCTAAGAGACCCGTCAATTTAATTTCTGCTATTTTGACGTTACTATCAGTGGATGTTTTCATGTAATGGGTGACTTTACTGGAAATTGCAACTTGCTTCATGGAGGACTTATGGCATTCTGAATTTTTGTGACGGATCAAATCGCTTCTGTGTGGACGTAAGTTAGTGTTACAGGTTACACAGATGGCAAGCTCGGTTCCATTTTTTATTATATTGCTCTTTTTCAGCCAATCTTTGAATTCCGGTTCTTGCAGCCATTTATCTATAAATTTATCTTTTTTTGCTGTCTGGTTTTTTTTTGCGGATGTCTCTTCTGTCTCTGGCTCTAATTCAACTTCTGTCTCATCGTCATTTGTCTTATTTTTTTTTAAACACTATTTGGTTTATTTTTCTTTTTTTTGGTAGGCGGCTCATGCTCATTATTAGATGTTGATGGGATAAAACTAGAGGTGGCCAAATCAGGAGAGGTGCTTGTTTGACTTGCATGTCGAATGATGCCTTGTGCCTAGTAAAAATAAAAAAAAATCATAATCGAAAATAGTACGTACCAGTACGTATAATCAAAAGAACATGGAGTGTGACTGTTCCTTTACGAAAACCGCTCCTATTTCCTGCGAAATAAAGACGGCTCTCAAGGAAACTATATTTCTTGCTATTTGAGAATAGTACCTATTTCATATTTTTAATACGGATAAATTAGACAACCTACCTCTGAGAAGCACTCCGCAAATACCCAAGAAATGAAATTGGTTATCGATTATCTGGCAACACTACTAACAACGGGCGGGACTGCGCCACTCGCGCCAGTGTTGTTCCTGCGACTGCCGTATTATATGGCAATCCAGGATCTGAAAATCCTTGATACTGCAGGAAAATAAATCCTCTTAAATTATTTTAAATTGTATGGAAATCAAAGCAAAACTTACCTGTTTTCTCTAATATACGCCAGATTTTCAAATTTATCCTAGAATACGGCAATTTTCAGACATTAAATACGGCAATCGAGAATTCAACTGGAACAACACTGGACCGCGCGCTCTTAATTTTTTTTCAAGAATATAAAAGATTTCTAAGAATTTATTTCAAAAAAATTACATTTTTTTTAAAGAAATACATATTAACATGACAATACTAGTAACAATTTAATCGTAAATAAGTAGAAATAGTAGCTCTAAATAATTCTTATAAAATAAATTCGCCGTTGAAAATTCTTTATCGAATTTGGCGGGTCGGGACGGGAGTATTAAAATCACTTTAACAATACTTAAGTAAGTTTAGATAAGTAGATTGTTAGAATACCTATAATATTTTAATGCTGAACATGCAACTTACTTGGTTTTTAACCGGAGCTGCACTTTTTAACCACTTTTCCATTATTTTATTGAAAATATCAACCAACACTTCGCACCAATTTCAAAAATCGACAACCATAGACAGTAGTAGTAGTTTTTTTTTCATAGACAATAGACAATTAACTATCAACTATAGAAATGGATACGTTCAGAAATCAAAAATCGTGGTCACTAAAATTATTTCCAGTGGAGATTACAGTTGTGTCAGAGTGAAGACATTCCATTAAATTTAACCCATCGAAAAATTTGGTCTGGATTCCCCGAAAATCCCCGATTTTTGTTATTCCCCGCGCTCTCCCCGCGCTTACGCTCAATTCCCCGCAAATCGGGGAATTCCCCGCAAATTGGCAGCGCTGATTATAAGTTTCATTTGCCAGAAAAAAATGGTTTACTATATGTTTTTGGGCTATTTGTATAAAAAGTGTCTCGAATATCACAAATGTGACAAAATAAAATTATATGATAACAGATCTGAGCAACCTATTAACATGGGCAAAGATTCTTTATTTAGTCATTACAAAGAGTCGTCGGGATTTTTAATAATACCTCCTGACAATTTTGTCGCATTCTAGAATCGCTTGAAAAAAAAATTGCGAATATTTTGATCTCGACATAAATATTGGCAATAATATTTTGAAACGGGTACAGGTTTGTAAATTTAATATGCCATGTGATTGCTTCCCAATTGATTACTTGAAAATACTTTTTATCAGAGTCCGAATTTACCATTCTATCAAAAGGCACAACAAATTATTAAAAACCAAAAATTATAAAAAAAATATTTGTAAATATATTATTTCCCTTTATAATTATAGTATTCAGAACCACTGTTGGTTGGACAACGTATCCCGACATGTGTGCCATCAATGCAGCCCACACAGTTTAGAAATTTTCTGTAAAAGCCCAATTCTATCGCCAAACATTCATCTGCAGTCTGTGGCATCTGCAAGAAAATACATAATTAAGAATCATCATCGTAACATCATCAGTCAATAGACATTAACTGCGGGGATATGAAAAAATTAAAAGCGTTTATTTCGAACATCACCATTTTACAATATATATTACGTCTGCCAAACTGCAAAGCAGTTTGTTGGCAGACGTAGCTCCCACTATATTTTCAATTTAATTGCATCATAAATAAGTATATACTATATCTATTATGATGACAATAATTATTTAAGTTAATAGACTTAAATAATAGGAATGCAAAGCAAAATTAATCAAAAATTCTGAGGTTTTCATAGAATTTCTTAAAAAAGGAATATTTCTAATTTTGATTTAAATGCTGTTTTTGAAGCACATTTTCAAATGGCAAGCTGTTAAATATGATTGGTACTAAGTATTTTTTGCATCTTTGGCCATAGTAATTATTGTACATGGGTACTTCTAGCTTTACATTACCTCTTCTTCGAGACCTATTGCTATTAGGTGCTTCTTTGATTTTATATTCATTACTTAAGTATTCCTCTAATGCTATCAACAATATTACTTTATCGTGGACTGGCAGCATTTTACATTTCAAAAACAATTCTTCATAACTACTATTTTTACATACCTTTTTTGTATTTTTATCTATTAATAATTTCATAAATCTAATTTGTAACATTTTTATTTTATCTAAGTAACTTTTACTTTGACAGCCCATATGATATTAAAGAGTCCGCCAGCGCATAGTAGACTGTGTACAAGGTTGTTCTATCCAGCATAAAACTAAGGTGATGGAGTTTTACAAGAACCGATCTTAGCTTGTCACAGACGTGCGTTATGTGGCTCTTCCACGAGAAATTGTAGTCTATAACTAGCCCCAGGTACCTGTACTGCTCCACCACCTCAATTTCCGTACACGCACACTGCACAGCAGCGTGGGCGGACACAGCGCGGCCGCTCGCGGCGCTATGAGCGTGCAGGCATTCGTAGCTATGCCCCACTATGCGCGGTAGCCGCTCGTTGCCCCGGTGGTAGGGGGATTGTATAGTCATACATTTGGTTTTGCTAATATTAATTAAAATGCCATTATCATGTGCCCATTTCGTGATGTTCGTGAAATCCTCTTGTATTTTACTTTCAATTAATTCTATATTTTTGTCAGCATATACCAAACAAGTATCATCAGCATACATATATTTGCGACAGTGGCGTACTACATTGCACATACTGTTGACATGCATGATAAATCCAACGGGGCCAAACACGGATCCGGTCGGCACTGCACAAGTGACAGGTCTGGGCTCGCCCACCACGCCGTCGACCACTGTACGCAGCGTCCCGCCCGTAAGATAGGCGTGGAACCACTTATTAAGTGGTCCCGCCACTCCGCACTCCTCCATAGCCTGAAGCAGGTGGTGTTCCAAGGTATCAAAAGCTTTTTTAAAATCAATAAAGACCACCACCACCTGCTTCCGCTGGTCCAGGCACTGATTTACATCATCAGTAAACTGTGCCAAGGCCGTTGCCGTGCTCCTTTCCCGTCGGAAGCCATGCTGCACGTCACACAATATATTCTGGCTCTCTAGGAAAACAGATAACTGACTCACAATAAATTTTTCTACAATTTTATCAATTGTAGACAGTATAGCTATCGGCCTATAGTTAGAATAGTCACTGTGCGAGCCTTGTTTATAAATTGGTCTTATTAATGCTGCTTTTAATACTGCGAGATATATACCTTTTTTAACACTTAAATTAATAAGTAACGCTATTATTGAACTTAATTGTAATTTTAGTAATTTAATTTCTTTTATTCTAATTTTATCAATCCCTTCCGACTTATTATTATGCAATTTATTTATAATTTTAATTATATCTATTGCATGTGCTTTTTTAAATCGCATCGAAACATTGCTGCAGTTAACATATATAGATCTATCTAAGCACTTATGGTTACACACATGTTTCACGTGTAATATTTCCTGGGTAAATGTTTCAGAAAAACTGTTACATATCTTTAGTGTGTTGTTTGTACTCCCCATATATTTTAAAATAATATTATCTATGCTATTCTTTTCCGTCCCTATCCATGAATTTATTTTAGCCTAAATATTTCTTATATTCTTATTACAGTTTTTATCTCTTCTTGACAATATTTATTTTTAGCCTTATTTATACATTTATTTAGTATATTTCTATATTTATTATATTGTATTCTTAAATTATATCCTTTGGGTTACTTTTCCAGACACGAAAAAGCTTATCTCTATAATTAATCATGCTTTTAAGTTTTTTTGTAATCCAAGGCTTACTTTTTCTTTTATGAGGATATCTCAACTATATAAACCTTCACTTGTATGAAGTTTTAAATTAATATAGTATATGTGTAAATAGTTCGAGAATTAACTCGCCGCGAGAATTAACTAATTACGAAATCGACCAGAACTCTGCCAGATCAGAAAATTCTAGCAGGCAGGAAACCACTGAAGAGCAAAATAACACTAATGAAAACAACCAAGATGAATACCAAGCGGCCAGTGACAAAAAAAACTACCAGAAAGGAAGCGTGTGTATGCTGATTCAGAGACTCTCAGAATATAAATAACATAGTTTCAAACTTAAATAACATTTCATTAAATAAGAAGGAAAAGAATGAGTGTGAAATATATACCCAATTATTGCCTACAAGGTTACGGGAATATTCGAAACAATAACAACGCCAGATCATGCATTGGTTTGATGGAATTTTCTTGGTCAATCTACCCCGACTACAAAATGATATCTCAAATTTAAGTTCTACGCCATTACCGACCACTACCTTATCAGGTAATTTTTCTGTTCAAATTTCAATACCAGATTGTTATTTTCAAAGAACTTATTTCTTGCAACCTCAATCTCCAGTTCAGACTTCAGATATGAATTTCCGACCGTTCTTGCTGTAATTATACACATAACGAGTTGATCCATCTTTTGGTACAAGAAATGATAATATGCCTTCTCAGTCCATCACTTCCACCTCTGCTGGTTCCCGTATCAATATCCTTTCACAGAAAATTATCCAGCCATCTGATTCCCAAAGTATTGTTAATAAAGCGTACCTAGCTGCTCTAAATGAAGATTCATTGTAACGACACAACTATTTTTTTAAATTTTGTTTTACATATAGTAACACAGTTTTTTCGAACAAATAAGGAACACCGACTTGCGTTCGAGAATCCAAATAGCAGACGTGGGTGAGAGGATGGCTTTGCTGAAATGGGATTGGGCGGGGCATGTCGAGCGAATGCATCCAGATAGGTGGGTTCCAGTAGTCACACAATGGCAACCCCGAGACGGATGTCGACATCGGGGCAGGCCCAGAAAGCGTTGGCGTGACGACTTGGATGCTTTTCTTCCACAATGGCCGGAGTGCTGGGATCGTGATCTGTGGAGTGGATTAAGGGAGACCTTTACCCAGCAGTGCGACAATATAGGTTAATAAAAAAAAACTATCTTTAAAATTTTATCTACTGTAACACCGTTTTTTCTTAAAATTTCATAAAACACAAATTTTGCAAAAACACTGGTTTCACTGTTATTAAATACAAAATTCACAACTAAAATCATAATTACAACAACTCGGTTAATTAATTTCACAATGTCAACGTCAACGTCATTTCACATCACGTCAGTGACATTTACAAGTTTGCAAGTATATGTGGTCATTGTTCAATTTGTACATAAACAAAGTCCAGGCATAGTCTACAAAGATAGTTTTCTTTACTTCCAAAATCCCGTGCTATCGTATAATCCTTTAGGTGGGTTAATTTTCTGTACATTTGGAATTTGCCATTCAGTCCGTTTGTTTTGATCACTTTTAGAGAAATTTAATAAAATACACTTAAATATAATATGCATAAAATTTTAATTTGTCTCAAATATTTTTTTAGAATCTTTTTTGCCTTTACATTATACTTAAAAGGTATTTTTTTATTTAGTAATTATTTAAGCTCAGAAAATATTAACTAAACAGTGAAAAGTAAGGGAGGGAAATTCAAACTTGCAAAACGTGTAACTATTGGTCGAAACGGAATGTGACGGCAATGGTCACGTCACTGGATTTATCGGTGTCGATATTCATTCTGTGTTAGGAGTGTTTGTGAGAAAAATTGTTTAAAACTGTATTCCTGTGTGATTACTTGTGAATATATATTTGTGGTCAATCTAGGACGATGATAGAAACGTTTTGTCAAAGCACAATCGGATAATCTACCGAAAATAGATGCTTTTATGATTTCAGAAAATTTTGCATCAAATGTAGATTTTACGAGCGCAGAGATTTAAGGAGTGAATGCTGCAAAGTAATTATTATGTTAAATGGTGTATTTGAGTCCATAACATAGATTTTTATTCACAAATGTTACACACCAATAACAAAACATAACCTATACATAACCATTTGTTATTTAAATTGTTCCTAAACTCCTAATTTACGTCTATATCATTATAATTTACACGTAATATTATATTATTGAAGCTCACTATGAATGTTTATATACTTTTTGTAAATATTAGATATCTCTTTAGAGAAATTGTTAATGAACTTTTGTAAACTAAGCTAGGTTAGTTTTAGATCGAATCTTCTACTGCTTAATAGCGCTAATTCACACTAAGCTGGGCTGCTACTCTGTTTCTCCGAAACGAAATTTCGTCAACGACCAAAGATCAAAAGAAATTTCGAAAGTGTCGCTACTCTATTTCATTTTAGAATACACACAATAATTTCGTTTCCATAGAGAACTTTCGTGAACGAACGAAGAACGAATGGAATTGCCTTTAAGTTGGGTGAATAGAGTGAAACAAATAAGTTTCCGGGGTCAAAAGAGTGAAACGGAAACTTTTCCTTTCTTCGATATATGCGATTTTCTCGTCAATTTGTTAGAAAATAGTTAATTATTTATGGATAATCTCATTTTTTTTTAAAATGAATGAAATAGAAGATGAAGTGGTTTAGCAATGTTTTCGAGTGGTTTTTTTAAGTGTCCGCTATCCCTCCGTTTTTCGTAGAAATAGAGTAGACCCCATGTTTATAAATATAGCATACTTACTTACGTTAAAATGATCTTCACAACAAAATATAACCGATAATGGAAATGCATTATCACTTCTCATCATGTTACACTATGTTTTTCGTACTTTCGGTACTTTCGCATCGCGTGGAATACAAAAATAAACTATATCGGGTGGATTAATAATAGTATTTTTGCACTTCGGTACCATATCATGAAGAAAACCCAAATAAATTATATGAAATTTTTTTTCATACATTTTGTTGTGAATAAATATTTTTGTTCCAAAGACTATATCGGTTAATGGTACTTTAGCTTTTAGTGAATGGGCTACACCAGGCATTCACAAAAGCAGAATCAAACATTTTGAACTTTATAATGAACGTTCATTTAATACTAGCGATGAGTTTAAACTATATGTGAAAACTTATTCCAAAGTATTCAAAAAAGCATGCAGGCTTGCTAAATCTAATTATTTAAGTTCAAAAATAAAAAACAGTAATAATAAAATTAAAATGACGGAATATTATAAATAATGAAACTGGAAAAGCGAAAACTACTAATAATCAATATTGTTTGAATATTGACGGTAAGAAGGTAACAGTTGATACAGAAGTAGCTGCAGAACTTGAAAAGTTCTTTACTGACATTCCAGTCTCAATCACAAAGTCATTGGATTCCTCCCCCGCTATTGCTGAATCTATAATGAAAGATCATGTTGAAGCTTGTGGTGATAAATTCAAATTTGTACACATTAGTGGAATGGATATAATAAAGTCCTTTAAAACTTTGAATAAGAAGAAAACTGCGGATCTGTGGGGCAATTCCGTTGATGTTACTAAATCCGTAATTGAAACAATAGCTCCTATACTTGCTAACATTTTTAATGATTGCATTGACTGTGGTGTATTTCCTGATCTAATGAAGCTGAGTAAAATTATTCCTTTACATAAATCTGGTAGCACATCAGACCCCAGTAATTTTAGACCTATCTCTGTGCTACCTATTTTTAGCAAAATTTTTGAAAAAATAATGTTGGAGCAAATGCAAAGTTATTTTAATAGGAATAATCTTCTACACTGTAAACAATTTGGTTTTAGGAGGGGTCGCTCAACAACCGATACTGGTGTTGAGTTAATACAACATATATTTGAAGCCTGGGAAGACTCACACGATGCGTTAGGCATTTTTTGTGATTTGTCTAAGGCATTTAATTGCGTTTATCACGAAACCTTGATCAGAAAATTACACCACTATGGGTTTCGTGATACTGCACTGGAGCTTCTACTCTCTTATCTAAGTGGAAGGATTCAAAAAGTAGACGTCAATGGAAAAAGGTCCCAAGGTTCCGCAGTTAAAATGGGAGTACCGCAGGGTTCGATTCTTGGTCCTTTTCTTTTTCTTATATATGTCAATGACCTCCCTGATTTTGTACAGGACAGGCATGGGATAGTATTATTTGCAGATGATACTTCACTTTTATTTAAAATTAAAAGAGGATTGCAAATGAATGACAATGTAAATAATTCTATCTCAAGAATTGTTCATTGGTTTAATGTAAACAACCTCTCACTTAATGAAGGGAAAACAAAATGTATAAAATTTGTTTTACCCAATGTGAAAGAGGTTCACACCACTGTAAAAATAAAGGATATAGGTGTTGACCTTGTGGACACCACAGTATTTCTTGGGATCACACTTGATTCTAAGCTGCAATGGGGCCCACATATAGATAAATTGTCAAAGAGACTTAGTTCTGCAGCTCACGCTGTATGGAAAATACGTCAGTTGACTGATGTTGATACAGCAAGACTTGTATATTTTTCTTACTTTCATAGTTTGATGTCATATGGCATTTTGTTGTGGGGAAATGCTGCCGACATTCAGATCGTTTTTGTGCTGCAGAAAAGGGCTATTTGAGCTATCTATAACCTTAAAATGAGAGATTCTTTGCGAGAAAAGTTTAAAGAAATTGGTATTATGACAGTAGCGTCGCAACATATTTATGAGAATCTAATATATGTTCGTAAAAATATTCATTTGTTTTGTAAAAATAGTGATATTCATTCAGTTAATACTAGACAAAGGAACATGTTAGCTTTACCAAATACCAGGCTCCAAAAAATGAATAATTCTTTTAGAGGCCTGTGTATACGTTTCTACAATAAAATACCAAGTTGTATACAAGAACTTAGCTTAAACAAATTTAAAGTTGCAATCAAAGATATACTTATTAAAAAAGCATATTATAAAGTTTCTGATTACATGACGGACAAAAAAGCTTGGGTTTGAACTCTCATTTCTAATATTTAACAATGTGCTGCGTTTTGTTTCAAAGAAACATTCAGTGAGAGCAATTTATAAGCTAAGTTCACGCACTTCTCTCAGAGATAGCTTATATAATGTGAATTAACACATCTCTTCTTGTAATGGAAGTTGAGCTCAAACTTTTGCTTTGAGGTCAGCTTCCAATTGACGACTCTGTAACAAAACCAAAATTGTAAATGGCGATTTAAAAGAG
This sequence comes from Schoenobius gigantellus, assembly GCA_963935595.1. NCBI lineage: Eukaryota > Metazoa > Arthropoda > Insecta > Lepidoptera > Crambidae > Schoenobius > Schoenobius gigantellus. The sequence goes on from OZ012541.1 coordinate 48,033,288, forward strand.
GAGATAAAAAATTTTGACCTTTTGAGTTTCTTGCCTGTTCTTCTCGAGAAGGCTCTCCCAATTTCCGAACAGGTGTAGAGTCAACTTTTTTTTTTCATTCCTACTTGTATTTGCAGACATCTTGAATATATTCAGGATGTATGCACATACAAGATTAATATGATTTCTTTAAATTAGATTGTTTTGCTTTGTTTTGACGTCAATAAGTGCCTGTAAAGGCCTATGTTGAATAAAGATTTTTGAATTATGAATTTTGAATTTGAATTTTTGAATTTGAATACAATACTTGTAAGAAGGTTTTTTGACTTCTTCCATGACTTGTTTAACAATTAAAACTGAAAATAATTATGAAGTAGCTGAAATGCTATAGTAAACAAACACGTGACACAACCAATGACGTCATCAAAAGCGCGCGCAAAATGGTGACGTTTCAACGACTCAAATTTATTCAACGTTTTAAATTTCACTTTGAAAAATAATTTGACCATTTTCAAGCCTATTTATATTTTTTTCTATGTTATAAAGATGTAAATGATTAATTTATTAAATAAAAAAAATCATGCATATTCCCTATTATAGATCATAATTATAGTTCCGTCGAATAGAATTTTGAAAGCGTTCACATTTTTGTTTGCTGTTGATTCTAACTTAAGCTTGAAACACTTATTGTAATGCTGTAGAATTTCTTAAGATCCATAATTATGTTGACTTGATACATCTTGAGGCAAGTTAAAAATTTTACGAGTGTAATGCATTGAAATTGGTTGCATGGAAGATTTCTTGCCAATACGACGCATACGCCATCCAGTCCGTATTCCGCATTCGAAATACGGACCCCGATCCTAGTATGTGCTCATCGATCGTCTGTATTGATATGATACCATAGATACATAATTACTCGTTTGTTCTCTACTCTGTGATACACTGTTTGCGGTGCAAATTATCTAAATCGATAATTGACGAGAAAAATAATTAATATTGATTACCGAAGTATTTATCATATTATCTGCGTAAATTTAATTTTGTGAAATTGTAAAGTAGGTAGCCAATTAAAATAGTAGGATTTTGTTTTCAGCTCAGAAGCAAAGTTCAGGGCAAACAATTATAACTCCGGTTTTTCTTAAAATTTAATAAAACACTAATTTTGCAAAAACACCTTGGTTTCACTGTTGTTTTAACACAAAATTTAATCATAATTTCAACAACTTTGTCAATTAAATTCACAACGTCAGTGTCAATTGCCAACGTCAACGTCATTTCACGTCACGTCAATGACATTTGCATGTATCTTTGGTCATTATAATTTTTTTGCATAAACAAAATAAATCTCGCGTTTATCCTGCCTTAAAGGAGAATGCCCATCGTAGTATGGACTTTAGTATCGCTTAAAATAATTTTGTACCTTGATTATGTTACCATATTTTAAATTTAAACACACACACGCACGATTGCACACATCCACCCACACACATACACACGCACACGCACAAACTCATACATACTCCCACACCCACACACACTTATACATTTTTAAATAATTTCACACATCATGTATTTATAAGTGGTAACTAGGTACATTTCTTTTGTAATAAGTCCTAAGGGGGTGGAGACCAGGAGATCCATAGCACGGGTTTACCTATTTGGACTCCTGTTCTTCCACGTTATACTGCACTGTTAACATATTTGTTTGAAACATTGTAATGTGGAAGGAAAATAAATATATTTATTATTATTATTATTATTATTTTGTAGGTTTCTAAGTATAGATTCAGACATTAAAAATTGTTTTACTCTAGTTCGACGGGCAAAATAGAAAAAATCTACCAAAGTCTAATAAATTAAAAATCTTTTCCCACCGTCATTTTTGTGTTTTGACATTTGAAGTTTTATCTAATAACAAAATGATTGAATCTATTTACAAAATAATTGATTAAATTGAAAAATAAAAACATAAAAACTGAGCTGGTGCAGTTACATCATTATATCTGCCCCACCCCAGATACCACACCACACACATGACATAGACACAGCAACCTACTGTTCGATTGCCCACAAGACAATTGCAACAATAACCTGATAAAGCCTCAACACTATTGGTTACATTTTCATCTTTACTGATCAATAAATATGTATAATAAGTTTTACTACCAATATGTCGAGACTTTATTCTCCCTCTGAGTAAAAAATTGTTTGTGCCCAGACTAGGAGGGATATTTTCTTCAATTTCATTATTAATTTCTATTGTGTAAGAGCCGTTTGTTCGCACATGTTCTCCATAGTATGAAGTAGCTTGCTTTAGCTGGTATGTCCCTAATGCAAATCTTTTTAAATCTGGTATGGTAAGTCTTGGGAACTGATTCAAATGTGGGTGGTAAGCATCAATGGTTACAAACATAGCTCGTCGCCTATTAAGATTTTCTCTTTTCACAGTATCAGCTAGAACATTTTCCATATATAACCTGCGAACTGCAATTGACAAATATACTTCTGCTTCTGGTATGTCTTCAATAATCGGGTGGAATTTATTTGTTAAAGCATAGCCATTACAAAAATCAATCATTAAATGTTTTGCAGCTTTATAAAAAAAATCTTGACGAAACAGTTTAAAGTCACGTTTGAGACGACCATTGACCACTTCAACCACCCATCTACACATTGTTATAGCCCTTGACTTGTTCGCTTGCATTGTCATAAGCTGATGCTCACCCTGTGATAAAGACTCGGGCATATGAGCTTGATAGCCATATTCTAGCAGTTGTGGTATTACATCCCTGAAACCTCTATCTAGAATAAATACATCCCCTTCCCGGAAATATCTTCTCATTTCACCATCACTGTTTCTAAATTCATTGCTCATAATAGTAGCATCATTTATTGTCGCTCTATATGGACCTAAACATTCTAGAATATGACCATCACAACAAACTATCATGAAAGGCTTTACCAAATTCAGGTGTTTATGTAAGCTGTAGGATTCCTTTTGAAATAGGTAATTACTGCTGCTTTGTACATATACATATGTGGCATCGCAGATGACAATAGCAGGTCTTCTTTCAGGACAACTATTAGGAGTTCCAAACAGTCCTTCTGGTATTATTTTATTCTTAGCTGCAACTTCTTGAACTGTAATGTGACTAAGACCTAAATGTAAAGGAACCATTTGCTGGCTCATGCAGTTTCTTGCTTTATTCATATACCTTTCTAGTGTGCTTCGTGGCATTTCGAATAGGGAACTGAGCCTCTCATTACTATCGCCAGTACGCAATTTGGCCAAATAAATACTTAATGCTACACTTGCCGAAGGCACTTCATTTTGAAGACTTGGCATTTCTGATAAAAGTTCATGGAACTGAGCTGCTGTAAGTCCAAGCCAATATTGACAGAGGTTAGGTGGCATCATATTGATGTTATTGAAGTCCAATGTTCTTAAGTTAACTCTTTCCATCATATTCAGCATGTGATCCATTTGTGCTGCAGTAAAATCTCTACAAGTAGATTTTAACTGGTCCCAGCAATCATTTTCTAAATGATATCTGCATATACGAGCAGAAGACGGAACGTATATCCGATAGCGGCATAACAACATTTCCCTCACTTTCATTGCCAGCAATAAGCGTTCAACATTTTCACATCCAGAAAATATACAATGTCTTGTGGTTGTCGCAACACGTGTATGGGTCTGTGAAATTATTCTGGTGTTGTGGAACCGCAAGATTATGTGGAAGTGGAGGCGGTACAGGTATATGTGGTGGTTCTATATTATCAGTTTCTTCATTGAAGGTGTCAGCCGCAATCCAACAGGCAGTGCAAACTCTAGTCAAATGAGACACCTGAAATTAAAATATTTGTTACAACAAAGTAATATAAAATGTCTATAAAAATAGAGATATGTTAAATCAACTCTAAATATATATAATAATAATAATACTTTATTTGACCATCTTTAAAAGCACAAGAAAAGAAATAACAAAAAAGAAATACAAACGATACCGTAAAATGGGGCTTCTTTAATTACCGGGGGCTACTTTGATATCAACTTTCATTTATTATAAAATTAAAATTTTGCGTGAAACGGACCGTATTTCAAATATTTTTTTTTCAATATTGGCAACACAGATAGTCGTGCTATCGAAAGCGTCAAGGTATATACCGGTGCTGTAATTATTTATGTAATAACAGGTTTATTAAAGTAATTGTAGAAATAAACTTCAAAAAGTTGACGAAAAAACTCTGGAATTCATTTTGTGAGTATAATTTTTGTGGTTAACAACGTATTAATAGTGTGTTTGGTGCATATCTCTGATGTTATAAAGTAAGGTTATGTTTCGGTTAGACTAGGGATGCCATTTTTTTAAATAAATTTTCTACCTCGGGGTGACTTTGATAGCATTGCGGGGTTTCTTTGATAGGACTATCAAAGTTACCCCATAAAATTAATAACAAACTTTTTTCACTAATATATTGAGTTCTTTTTTGTTTTAGAATCATGGTGCGAACTTATAAAAAGCTATTAGGATCCAGGCAATATAAAAATTATAAACAAGATAAAATTGAACAAGCTTTGAAGAAAATTGCAGATGAAGGCATGTCAATAAAATTAGCATCAGAAACTTTTAATATTCCATACGGCACTTTATATAATAAATATAATGGACGGCATGTAAAATCTCCTGGCGCACAACCAGTATTTAGTCACAATGAAGAATTGTCAATTTTAAAAGCGGCAGCAAAATGTGGTGATTGGGGATACCCTCTTACAGTTATGGACTTAAGAGTTTTGGCAAAAGCCTTACTAGATCGGAAGGGACAGAATATTATTAAGTTTAAAAATAACTTGCCTGGAGTTGATTGGGCCTATAGTATTTTGAAGCGACATAAAGAAGCCTTTAGTAAACGAGTTAGTTCAAATATAAAACGTGCTCGTGCGGCTGTAACTAAAGAAACGCTCAATGAATATTTTAATAATTTGGAACGTTCAATCCAAAATGTTCCAAGTAGCAATATATTCAATTACGATGAATCAAATATGGCCGATGATCCTGGTAAGAAAGTTGGGATCTACCGCAGAGGTGTTAAATATCCAGAAAACCATACATAATCTACAAAAGCCTCCATCTCTATGATACTTGGAAGGAGAAAGGGCCCTGTGGTCCACCGTGTTGCAACCAACCTTGCTGCTCACAGGGCTCTCGATATAATCGGAGTTCAAGTGGATGGATTGATACAGCTTGTTTCAGGGATTGGTTTAACACCTGCTTTCTGCCACATGCAAAACGACTACCAGGCCGCAAAATTTTAATAGGAGATAATTTATCAGCTCATTTTGATGTGGATGTATTAAAACTTTGCGAAGAAAATCAAATAGATTTCATATGCCTTGTGCCTTGTTCTACACATTTGTGCCAGCCCTTAGACGTAGGATTTTTCAGGCCCTTAAAAAAGGCATGGAGGGATACTTTAAGCACTTGGAAAATGACCTATAGTCGGGCTGGCACAGTTCCTAAAGATACATTCCCGGCGTTATTAAATAAAACCTTAATAAAAATGGACGAGGTTCGACCAAACAATGATAAGTCTGATGTTTCAGCAATAAAAAGAAATTTAATCAGTTCTTTTAAGGCAACAGGCATTTATCCATTAGATAAATTTCAAGTATTTAAACGACTTCCTAACGATGATAACGAAGATTCAATGAACGTAGTTGAAAGCGAACTAACGAAGTTCTTAAAACAGCAAAGAACGAGTCATGTTTCCGAATCCAAGAAGAAGAGAACACGTTTAAATATTCCTCCAGGAATGAGTGCTGCAACTTACGATAAAGAAAATGACGCATGCAGTGAGACTGAATCAGAAGCAGGGCCTTCTACAAGAGAGGAGGATATAGATGATGCAGGTGTTACAGTTGGAAGATACCTATTGGCAAAATTTTATACTCCAAGAGGCAAAAAAACCTATCGTTATGTTTGCCGTATTATCGACACTGATAATGCCGTAGTTGTGGTAGGATATAAATCTGTTGGAAATTTAAGGCAATTTAAAATAATCAAGGACGACATTTCTGATATAGACCCAGAAAGTGACATTGTTTCATTTTTACCAAAGCCGCATGAAAAAAAGGATAGTGGTGGAAATGATATTATAGAGTTTCCTTTCGATATAAACATTTTAGAATTAAAGTCTAAATAAAAATATAAATTATATTTTATATTTATAAAGTTTTATATTGATTAAGATTGAAAACATCAGACTGAACTTGATATAATTATACCGCCTATTAACTGAGTACAAAGAAGTTTTTGTTAAGTTTTTCATATTTTCTTTTGATATTGTTATAACTTGTGTAATTTGACCTATTGAGTTTTAGTTGATTTAAGATAGAATAAAAGACTAAATAAAATTTGTTGTTTTATTTAATATAATATAATTATCAATAAATGATATTAAATATGAATAATAATTAAACATTTCGCTTTTTAAAATCAATGTAACCCCAAATATCAAAGTAACCCCAAAATACAAAATGGGTTGTGTTAAAAAATCTACCGATGGGATTAATTTTTGTCCTTATAAAAATATGCTATAAACGGGGGTTACATTAAGTTTATGTTAAGAAAACATGGGGTTTCAAAGTAGCCCCAATTAAAGTATAACATAAAAATTATATATTTTTAAAAATTTCAGACGAATCTTACATGGTAGATATAATTTGCTCGTGTAATTCCAAAGAGCAGTTTTGTCCAAATTTATATGTTTTCATAGTACATTACTTTCACTAAAAATTATAAAAATATCAGTAGCTTAATTTTTAAATCTATCAATTTCACCCCGTTTTACGGTACTTAAAACAAATTGATTAGATGTTATAGACTTGCTGGTCAAATAGGACCTGCTCTCAGCTATGGCTTCTGTGGTATATATGTTACTAGCAGCTTGTCCGCGGGGGCAAAACCGCGGGCGAAAGCTAGTTATAAATATAGCCTATATTAATCAGGGAAAATGTATCATTCCAATGGTGAGAGAATTTTTGAAATCGGTCCAGTAGTTTTGAGTTTATTCGTTTCATACATACATACAGATATGCGAATCTTTCCTCTTTATTAGTGTAGATAGAGCAGCCCGACTAGTAATGCAGTGTAAGTTTCAAAAGAAATTACATGTATAATTAATCAATACAAAACAAAAATACAAACCAAGTGAGGAACAGTCCATCTCATTATGACATTCCTTTCTGGACAGTCTGGATGTACTAGATGAGTGCGGGCCCGTAGAATAGATATACCACATGCAAAGCACACACTTCTATGTCCAAACATAGGTTGAGGTGCTGGTATACCAATGGGTACTTGTTGTAGCATTCCAAAGCACTCCAAGCACAGTCTATTTTCAGAAGAAACCTAAAAGAAATTACTATTCTTTAGACCACTTATGTTAAAGTACATAACACACTTATACCTATTCAATAGATAGTTTGCATTATAGCATATCAATATTATGCAATTAGTTTATCTTATATTATTTCTACTTGATTGCACAAAATAAAGATAGGACTGAGAATAGTCTTATTTTTGTTGTATATTGTGATATAAAATGTAAAAATACAAAACTTTTACATCCATAAAATTATTTTTGATATATCTTAATATTGGAAAAATAATTAATCTCTTTAGTTTAATATTAATTATTAATACTATACTATCCCTTTTTTTCAATTTATCTATTACAATTTGACAGTTCATGGTGACTTATCATTTATTATAATGAATGTCACAAAAAATCATACCTATAGAAAAGAGATATTCTTGAAGATTGCAGGTATACATAAAATAATTTGCACAGAATCATGACATCGTTTTCTCAGTTATACCTACTCTACGAGTCAACAATAGCAAGGTTGAATATGTTATAGGTAGTACTCCAACTTACCGGCGTGGGTGATATCCAGACACGGAGAATATTCACCATATGATCTGTTGCCTCTTCCAACGTGCGCCAGCGCTGGTGCCCCAATCTCATTGAACAATTAATGCAGCGGCGAGTAACCTCCATGGTGGTAACAATTTGGTTCACAAAAACACCGAAAGAGTCTCTGTCTCAAAAATATATTCACGGAGATGTACGAACTCAACGTAAAGAAAACAGAAGGAAAACACTGAAATAATATTTAAAAAGGAACGAGAGATAACGTCAGTGAAGTGCAAAAATAACAGTTGACTTGACACTGAATCTATACTGTATTGTTGCCAGTATTCTAAATTATGAATCGATTACAGTATGCGAATAATTATCGCACATAGTTTTAGATTGAATAAATGAATCGATGTTTTGAATATTTTGACGACCCGGTTTCAAGGTGTCGCCATTTCTGAGGTCCCGGGTTCGAGTCCCGGTGGAGGCAAATATGTGATGAACACAAACTAGCAAAAATATTTATCTATGTATAATATATGTATGTCTATCCGTTACCCTAGATCCCATAACACAAGCCTTACAGTGCTTACTTTGTGCTAGGCTAATTGGTGTGGGTGTAAGCAATATTTCATTTACTTACACACGCACGTACACATAAACACACACGCGCGCACACACATACACACACACACACACACCACACACACTCACACACATACACACACAGAGAGAGTGAAAGACATGTCCATGTGTTTAATAGTTGAGTTTCATAGTATTATTAAATCTGTTATCTTGTTGAATTGTTCTGTCTACATAATAAGATATTGTAATAAGAGCGGATCTCCCGACCACAGGCATTTTGCCTAAACGGAAGGTCCAAAGTGTGTAATAGTTTATATATAAGGCTACCAATAAATAATTTGAATTTGAATTTATAATTTTTTATATTTATATTTACATAGTATAAAATGAAGTCACTTCCGCTGTATGTTAACTAAGATCTTGTAGACTACTCAACGGATATTAATGCAGTTTTTAGCAATAGATAGAGTGATTCAAGAGGAAGGTATATGTATAATACACTAGCTTCCGCCCGCGACTTTGCTCGGGTTAACTTACCACGCGGTCATAGCCGCGGGCGGAAGCTAGTAAGCTATAAATTCTAAATTAACAGTTTATTTATTATACCAATTTACATTATAATATAACAAACTGAGGCGCGTTCCGAGGGTCAGAGTAATGCAACCGAGAGTGTTTTTCACACTCGCTCCGAGGTTCAGAACGGGTTGGTTGCTATCTTTTTTTTAGTTTGTATCTTGCCGATCAAGATCAAGCAAAGGGCAAAATATTACTAATCCTTACTATGAAATTAAGAGTCAATATCCATTTTCTGCTTAAAAATAAATAAAACACATAGAAATCACTATATTTCCCTTGTATTAGGCTTAAAAGAGTTAATGTCGTGTTATTTAAACAAATAATATATATTTAGCGTATTTTTGACACTTTTCATCCTACGCTTGAGCTGGTTGTATGGTTGCATCGCTTCTGAACGGCCATAGAGTGTGCTAACCGTGTGGCAGGCAGAGTGATTTTTACTCGGAGGTTTTGAACGGCTCGGTTGTTGTCGGAGCGCGCTCGGAGTGCGCTCGAGCGTAGGTTAGGAACGTGCCTCTGTTGTAGTCCCTAGACACAGAAGATATAATAGTACTACGTACAGAACGGCCACTCACCTCCCCGCACTCATTTCAAATACTTCTCCCCACCCGGCACTTCGTTGTTGACATCACTGACACATAAACAAAGTCGCGCTCCATCGCTCGGGTGCGGCGACACTTCACGTTCATCGAGTAGACGCGAGCGCCGGCCAATAACAGAGATAGCGCTATGCGGGTAAAAGAGACGGTAGTCGCTGCACTTCTCGTGTCATTTCGATTGATAGCCACGCGCTCAGCCCTACTAGATTCCACGCACACATTTGCGCGTGTACAAACGTCATTTGTTTAAGTAGTAGTAATAGGTAATTGATTTGCGAACGTTGTATGGAGTGTCCGGGGTGTGCCCTAGACCAAGGGGCAGCATCACATGCTTTGCGTGCTGTCATGCATGTAGGTATGAACTTGTATATTGATACCTATGAAATGCAGAGTACGGGTTGGCATTTTTGCATGCATTACCATTTAGAGCCATATTAAGTAAATTACGTACATTACGTACTCGTACATCGAGTTTTTAAAGAAACAATATTACATGAATTTTTAATATTTTTTAATTATTTTTTGTAAAATATGTTTCATTTTTAACTTTTTAGTGAATAAAATATATATGACTAGATATTTATAATCATGTATGTTTATGTACAGATACATCACAGATTGGATTATTAGTTTTGTAATCTATATATCTATATTCCTCCATAAAATATAGTCCTTTTAATTACATTATTGATAAATAGCTCAAGAACGGCTGAACCGATTTATATGATAACCTGTTAGGTGTAATTGTCTCCGACAAGAATAGCAGACTAAGTATTTAAAGAAAAGACATCATGAAGAAAACTATTTATTTATTATAGTTTCGGGATTCTGCCATCTTCCGCAGTTGACAGCTCACATCTGTGTCCGTGTCCGGAGCATGTGGTGTGATTATAGGTATATTATTTCACATAATTTGGCTAGTAAACCGCAAACTCAATAGGTATTTTAAAAAAATAAGTGAATCGATTATAGTTTGGTAAATCGATACAATTGTTAATAAATGGCAATACTGAGGTTCAAGAAGCATCAACAAAAATACCTAGTTGGAGATTAATAAAATGGAAGTGAATTAATTACTAATAGTTATGTGGAATTTAGTCCGGCGAAGTTATGGCTTGGTATTTTACAGCGTATTGTGAAAATTAGTAACTTAATTTTTGATATTAATTTGGTTCAGGCACAAGGACGAGTAAGGGTAATACCACGAATGGGCAATCTCCTTTATAAAGGCCTTATAATTTATCACTTTAGAGTAATTTAAAAAGATACACTTAGAGATGTTCCAGAATGTATGAAGCCTGGCCCATAAAGCTGTACAGTTATTTAAAATATAGGCAATAATTTAACAAACAGTTTCTACGTGTTAAATTCTTATTTAATAGCACCGTTTTCGGGCTCATGTTGTTTGAAAATTGTTTTAAGTTGCAACACAACTCGACTTCCATCATGGCGGAAAATGTCACTTCACTTATCTATTGACATGACAATCGTGACATTGACATATTTTTAATTTTTCTTTGTAAAAATATATTTGTAAATCTGTCGCTGGATATTAAAGTAAATGTATATTGTCCTAAGTATTTCTAGATTTAGTTTGTGTTGTTTGTATATTTTTGGGTTACCTTGACTTTTGAGATCATTCTGTTAAGAATACATTGACAATATTAACGCGAGTTTCCAGTTGCTTTTATTGCGACCGAAGAGTTCATATTATGTATTTTGGATGAAGTAGGTACAGTATAGCTCATAATGTCACTTAATTACCAACCGGGAACAAAAAGTAGGTAACTCGTATTAAAAATCCTACATTTCCGTGGATCATAAATGCCTGCTGAGAATTATGTCACACAAGCCATGTACTTCACTTATATGAATCCTATGCTGTAAACTTACAATCACAACACTGAGCTTGAAACTGCTCATGTATTTCACTTAAATGGACCACAATATGGAGAACAATAACATTTATCACAGATCTTTTATGGACCATAACGCTGGGGATTGCAACTTAAACAGATCTTGTAACTGGTCATGCATTTTTTAAGCCTGAATTGCAACTGCACAACATTGAACTTGTAACTTTGATACAAATTCAAAAGAGGTGAACAAAGCCTAACCTTACCTAAGACTCATTTTTAATGTCAGTGGGTATTCTGTGATATAAAATAAAACATCATTAGTAACATTATTTTTATTTTTATTAATATTCCATTACAAGAATATGATCTAAGAAGGAGGCCGGAGCAGCAATAATTGTTTGATGCCGAGCCCAAACCAAATACCAAATTATGGTCATTGTATGAGCACAGCAACCTACTGTACGTTGTCCTGATATGCAGGTGCAATAATAACTTATTATTTTATCCTCCCAATATGTACCATGTCTGTTTATTAATAAATATGTATAATATATTTTGCCTGAATAGTGGCGTGATTTTATTCGACCCCTAATTAAAACATAATCTTGTACAGAGGTTGCTTGTGGTACAACTTCCAGATGATCAGATATTTCTACCTGAAATGACCCATGTTGCCTCAAATGTTCGCCATAATAACTTTTGGCTTGTTTTATTTGATAGATGCCTAAAGCAAATATTGTTAAATCTGATAAAGTCATTTCAGGAAAAATATCTAACTCTGGAAGCTGTGAATTTATACTGGCAAATTGGGCTCGGAATCTGTTTATTCTATTTTCAATAATTAATTGTGCTAATGTATTGGGCATTTCTATTCTTTCAATCGCCCTATTTAAAATTATTTCAGCATCCGGCCTGTTGATTATTGCTGGATGAAATGCATTAATAATGCTTGCACAAATGCGGAAGTCCTCCATCAGATGGCCAGCAGCTAAATTGAAAAATTCTTGGCGGAACAATTTAAAATCTCTTTTGAACCGGCCATTAACTACTTTTACTGCCCATCTGCAAAGTGTCACACATCTTGACTTGTTCGCTTTTAAAGTTGGCAACTGCGTCTCTCCATGCTGTAATGATTCTGGTTTATATATTTTATAACCTAATGATTCCAAAAATGGAATACAATCCCGAAAGCCCCTGTCCAAAATGAAAACATAATTTTCCCTTAAAAAACTTCTCAACTCCCCGTTTTCATTCTGGAAAAGTGCTCTCATAATATTTGCATCAGAGTCAGTTGCCGGGTAGGGTCCAAAAACATCTATAATATAACCATCACTTGCTACAAGTAAAAATGGTTTCACTAGATTCCGGTATTTGTGCAAGCTGTAAGTATTTTTTTGAAACAAAAAATTTGATGATTTTTGTAGATAAATGTAGCTACCATCACAAATAATTATTGGCACCCTCTCCTCCCTGTTTCCAAATAATCCTTCCGGTATGATTAGATTTTTATTTATTATATCTTGCCTTGTTATGTGGTTTACACCCAAATGCAAAGGCACAAATAAATTAGTGAGAGCATGCCTGGCTACCGTAATTAATCTTGTTACAGAGGATATACTTAAACCTAACAGGGAAGAGATTCTACGATGGGAGTCTCCAGTTCGTGCTTTGATTAAATAAACGCCCAAAGCAGTCTTGGGGCTTTTACAAGTCAATGCTGGACTAATATGATTTAAAGTTATATCATAATTTTCTTTGCTTAACCCTGTCCAGAATTTAAAAACATTATCATCTTTGTCAGGAATATGTTCAAAATCAAAACTATGTTCACTTTGGCGCACACTCATTTCCAGCATTGACTCAATCTCAGTTTTTGTAAAACTGTTTGAAAATTCATGTTGCTCCAAGAACTCCCAATTATACAGAGATTTGTGCTCACTGCAGACTCTTGCGTTGTCTGTAACAAATACTTTTTGTGATTTTAAAATTCGTTTACTGAGGTAATCTGGCACATGGTACCATTCCCTATTTGTGCACGAAAGCACAAAACAATGGCTACTGGAGTTAGTTGTATGTCTGAAATCATCAAGCTCCATTGAAGATGTTAATTGTTGTGGGTCTAAGATTTCTCCCTGTACTTGGGCTGTTCTTCTGGAATTTAGTTCCCAGCAGTTTGTGCAAAGAAGCTCTCCAGATAACTAAAAAAGTCCAAGAAATTTTTTTTAGTATCAGATCAGCACATCACTTCAGACTAGGTTTTAATTTAATACAAAAAATTCAAACTACACACTAAACAAAAACAAGTACTCATTACTAGATTTGTTTCTGGAGTAAGAATTGTACTACAACTCATATTAAGGTCAATTTAAATTAAGGGTTGTAATTAAATTAACTGAGTAATACTTTTAGCATATCATAAAGTATTAAAAAATATATCAAATAAGTATTATATTTATAATTATACTACAATAATAAAGCCTCTAAAAATAAAATAAGACCAACACATAATCCGTTAAATACACTACTTTCCAGTTAGTATACAAAGAATTAGTTAATTAATCATAAACAACAAGAAATCACTATTACCTGACGGGGATAAATGCTTGCTGCCAATTCGTCTCTATCAGGCCCCCTAGGCAAAATATGTGTTCGTCTTCGAAACAAAGACGCACCGCATAATGCACAAGATACATTATGATGGAGATGTGCAGATTCTGAATTTTGCTGTACCTCATCAACATTTGCTCTTTGCACATTTCTACGTGCAGAAACCCAGCATGCATAACACACTTGGCCACCAGCTGGTATCTGAAAAAAAATGTTAAGTAAAAATTGATGTATAATAAACTTTTGTATAACTAAAACAAAAGTAGAATTAATACTATTTTGCTAGTGTATCTCATCTTGTGATCTACATCTCATGCACTATACAGGAAATAAAATTATTATTACTTCTCTTGGAAAAATTCTTGAAATTATTTCATTTCTTTCTGGTCCTTCTGGCAAAGAATGTCTTCTAGTTCGGCCAAGAGAACGTAAGCACCACACACATGTATTCACATGAGCTGCTGAGGGATCTAAAGTCTCAGAAGGCATTTCAACTTCACCTTGTCCTTGTTGCCGTCGCACTCTTAGCCAACATCCATGACAGACTAAACTACCATCAGGTACCTAAAAGAGAATCATGGAAAAGCTTTAGAGAATTATAATTATTATTTAAAGAAAACAATTATAAACAACTGTTAAACTATTGCTGTTAATAAAAAGACGGTCTTACATTTCGTGGTGAAATATTTTCAGCAATAAACTGTCTTTCACGGTCAGGAAGAGCACGGGTACGCCTCATGTACAAGGAGCTCTGACACCATATACAAATGTTAACATCATAAGGATATTGAAGCTCATATTGCTCCTGGTCAGTGTCATGAGGTGATGCTGACATTATTTCCATTATGTTTGCAAAACATTGTTGACACATAGTTCCATTCTCAGCCACCTAAAATATAATAATTTGTTATTATTTACTATGAATTTAATGAATTAAAACACTCAGTGCAGATACATGATCTTAATAGACCAAACAGCCATAATCACACATCATATTATTATAACAAATAAACTGTAAAAATAGTTTTTTGCTTACTTCATAGCCAAAGGTGTTTTGAATTATAGATATAATTTCAGGGCCCATATCACAGTGCCGATAATACTGGCCATCTTCATCGATGTCAGATGAACACGATGTACAGAGCATTGTATTTACCTAAAAAACAATCAATAATAACTTTTATAGATAACAAGTTTATTTTAAATCCTTGGGTATGAAAACAAACAAAATATGCTAAAGGACTTCACACGGCAGCTATAATATAAATATATAATATTTTTCCAGAGGGAGAGTCTATACCGGGGTCATTGGCCACCGGGTACCTCCGTTTTACCTATTTCTGCCCCAAAGCAGCAGCGCTTGCATTGCTATATTCCGGTGTGAAGGGTAAGATAGGCAGTGAGATTGCTGGGTACCATGACTTTGTGACTTTACATCTTATGTCACAAGTTGGCAACATACCTACACTTTTGTGGGGGTTGCAGATTTTCTGCGAATCTCACAGAAACCACATGTACTTAAGGCGATTGTAGCCACTTACCATCAGGTGGCCAGTCTGCTTGTTTGCCAATATATAGCAATAAAAAAATATTACTTTACAGCCCGGGATCTATAGCTTTATATTATCTTAAAGTATCACACACACAAATATCTTTCTCTTCATTCTATTGCTGTATCACAAACTTTTTGATCAACCTTTTCAAAGACAGATGAATTCTATTATATGGAAATGTATTGAGATGTATCAAAATGTAAATGTATATTTTCGAATCGCTCTGTATCTTAAGATATGAAAATGTAAAAATATACATTATAGCTGTTGTGTGTGGTCTATTGTCGATTTCTATGGAAAGGTGTAATGAGATGTAGGTATGATGCTATAATATACATATTTACATTATAACTGCCGCGTGAAGTCCTTAAATGTAAGATGTGAAACATTAAACGAAATCAAGGAAAATAAATAATAGGTGCTGCTTACCTGACGATCTTGGTGTTCTTTTATATTATAAAAGAAACCAACGCAGTCCAAGTGAAATCAAAGTCCTATTAACAGAAGCCGGGTCAACAGAGAGGGTACGTATCAGGTCCAAAAACGAAAGCCGGGTTGTTATGTTATGTTATCAAATCGTGTGTTACTAGACATTGCTAAAAGAACGATTCGGACCGCTTCACTCTCTCGATAAATAAAGTTGCCATAACAAAGAGCATTTAGAAAAAATCAATTCTTTTCTTATCAATGAGCCAAAAAATAATGCATATTTTAAAATAATTTAAAAGTGGTCTTGAATCAGTTATTTTTTCTCGATTTTTTGATATACTGTACAACTACATGGGCCAAACTGGAACATTAATAGTCCGCGATGGATCCTATCTCACTACTAGCACGTTTACCGTGGAGCTCGTTCTATATATAGCAGTGAGTCTCCAACGTAGACAGTTAAATTATAAACACAGATTTTGCGCAAGTAATAAAATAAAACATCAGGACATGGAATTTGAAGCACACTCTGCAGATCAAATGTACACGTAACATATGAAGAATCCTCGGGACATCTTAATTTATCTTGAGCTCAATACTCCGCCTCAAGACTGCTTTAATGTCAACATTAGGTGCCTTTTTATATTTGTAACATAACGCACAGAGGTCTTTTTGGGTTTGAAAAAAGAATAAAATGTAATGATTACAAAATATCCTTCTGTATGTTTTTTCACTGGCAGGATTAGCCATAATTGTTGTTAGTACAGAAATCATTTTTATATAAGTCAAACGTCTTAGTAATGGACAATGTACGAGTAGAATTCAGATACAACTTTTTTGTAGACTTTCCTGAATAGTGGAATTCCATGACAGGGAAGCTTTCAATATGTCTTTTAACCATATCAATGTCGTGGCCAGATCGTAAAATTGACGACTTCATGATGTGGCCAACCATTTCATGAAATGGTTGTATTTCATGAAATGGCTAATATCGTCCAGCCACATCATGATGTGGTGTGGCCGGATTAATGAATAATCAGACGTTTAACGATTGGACAGCTACGTTTGGCTAATTCATGAAATGACCAAAAATTTGGTGATCATATCACAAAATAATTACATTATTCACCGCTAGAGGCGCTGATATCATTTTGTTTTGGAGATGCATCATGGCGGCGGACAATTGTTTCGATAAATGAAATCTGTAGGTAAGGTTAGATATTGTGACCACATACTGCATGTTGCATACTTGCTTTTACGTTGCAGGCTTGTTTCATACTTATTTGGGATGTTTATTAAGCCTTGGATATCATGAACACTACATTAACGATATGGCTAAACGTGGATGAGCATATCATTAAACATTGACGTTTAAGCGATATGGTCAGTTTTAGTTGGCCATTTCATGAAATGTAACCATGAAATTGCCAGCCACATCATGAAATGGCGAATTTTACGATATGGCCACGACATCGATACTATCTTGGCTAGTTTTATTACCAGGAGGTTTGTGTCCTCTCATATCTATAAGATCATAGATACCAAAAGCATTAAAACCATTAATTGCTGTATTAACAGGCCCATTCGAAATGTTTTTCGAAATTCATTCAAATTCGAAATTCATTTTTTTTGCACAAATATAAAAAAATGAAATAAGGTGCGATGCTATTATTTTTTCAACAATAATTGATTTGCTTTGTTGTAGACTAGTAAGTTATAGTAGTGTTCCTTCGTTAGCTCACAATAAGGTCGATATTTGAATGGCAGGTATGTTAAGTAAAACACACGTTTCTCTTGTACGACTATGTAATTGCGACTACTTGACAAGCATTCACACGATCATATATAGTGACATTTTAAATCAAGATACACCGCCCACCATAAGAGCACATAGCCTTTATACAATTATAAAGTATTATTTATTAGATTTTCATGACTAAGGCCCACAAACACAAGTAATTTATATTTATTGTATGTACTTAAGATATTACATTTTTAACTAGGGCCCAATTGACACCATAAAAATTACAAATTATGTAGTAGTTACATACTCAAAATACATTAAAGTCTGGACACCTTTATAAACAAACTAAAAAATGCCAGTAACAATCACAAATCATGAACAAATGTGCACCAATCACTCAAACATT
The DNA here is from genome assembly GCA_963935595.1 of Schoenobius gigantellus. Classification (NCBI taxonomy): domain Eukaryota; kingdom Metazoa; phylum Arthropoda; class Insecta; order Lepidoptera; family Crambidae; genus Schoenobius; species Schoenobius gigantellus. The sequence goes on from OZ012541.1 coordinate 48,051,551, forward strand.
TGTTCCGCCAGGACTCGAACCCAGACCGGCCGATCATTGACTGCTCCACCGCGATGGCGTCAACTAAAATTTTGTACTGAGCTATATTTCATTAACATCAATCAAGGGGCACAATTTAGATACACATCTTTTTGAGATATTGTTACCGGACTTGACGCTGTAGACACGAGTGACTCCATCAGTTCCTGAGTGCTTTGTTATGATGCGTCCTAATAACCACTTTCCGGGAGCAAGGTTTTCTTGTTTGATCAGTACTATGTCATGTATATTTAATTCGGGCTTCTTACTTATCCACTTAGGTCTATGTTGCAACCGAGTTAAGTACTCAATCTGCCACCTTTTCCAAAACGTTTGGGTTAGTTTTTGGGTATATCGCCACTTACTCAAGTGGTTTGTACTAACATTGCTTATATCTGGACAAGGTATTACAGTAGATGTTTCTCCTATTAAAAAATGTGCAGGTGTGAGTGGGCTTACATTATCTATGTCGGTGTCATCAATTGCTGTCAGTGGTCGAGAGTTCAGAACTGATTCTATCTCACATAGTAATGTTGATATTTCTTCGAACGTAAGATTTGTCGTCAAAATCTTTTTCAGGTGCCTTTTCACGGATTTTACTCCGGCTTCCCACAGTCCTCCGAAGTTTGGGCTATACGGCGGATTGAAATGCCACTGTGTACCCTCCAGTGCTAGTGTTTGTGAGATATGACCATTGAAGTCTACTTGCGCGGCTTTCCATGCTTCAATCAGCTCTTTATTTGCGCCTATAAAATTACGTCCTTGGTCGCTCAAAATATGTGCGCATCTCCCTCTTTTTGCTACAAAGCGACGAAAGGCTCCAATAAATGCTTCAGAAGTCAACCCTCCAACTACACTCGCGAGCAAAAGTTTGGAATCAGTTACTTGAAATTGGTCCCGCGTGATCTTGCTTACTAAATAAATTTTTAATAATCATAAAAATGACATCATGTTAAAGGTGCAACTGTCCACTTTAAATCGATATAAAATTAATTCATATCGAGCCCGTAATTGTGGAGTTATCCCGGATTAAGTGAAGGATGTAGGAAAACAAGGAAATAGGGAAAAATAATGAATGAATAAAACAACAAAAATTATTAAATAAAAATTTTATTTATCTTTAAAAATAAGTGTCAATATTTTGTGTTCCCTCCCCTCGCCCTAATAACTGCTCCAAGACGATTCTTCATAGACCTGATCAGCTTCTGAATTGATTCTTGTGGAATACCTTCCCACTCCTCAATCAACGCTGATTTCAGCTCATTCAGACATGAAGGAGCTGGAGTTCTGGAACGAACCTTCCTCTTCAGTTCATCCCACACGTGCTCAATGGGATTCAAGTCAGGGCTGAGCGCTGGCCAGTCCAATGTGGCAATATCGACTTCTTCGAGGTATTCCGTTGTTACACGGGCAGTGTGACAACGAGCGTTATCGTGCATAAGGAGGAAGTCATCACAGATGTATCCCGCATAGGGAACGACATGTTCCAGGAGAATATCGGATATGTACCGGTCCGAAGTTAGACCGCCTCCTCGTCCCCCGCCAGGCACGAAAACAAGCTCGGTTTTACCATCGAAGGAAATACCGGCCCACATCATACAAGAGCCGCCCCCATAAGCCACTGTTTCAGCGACACAGCACTGTGCAAATCGCTCCTCAGGCCGCCTGTAGACCCGTCCTCTTCTGTCGCTACCGTGCAAACACATCCTGCTTTCGTCGGAGAACAGGACTTGCCTCCATGGCTCAACCTCCCAATCAAGATGAGTGCGAGCAAACTGAAGGCGTGCTTGTCGGTGAGCTGCCGTGAGTTTCGGGCCTGTGGCAGGCCTTTTTGGAGTCAGATTCGCTTGCTTGAGTCGTCGACGAACTGTCCACTCGCTGGCTGCTACCCCACGAACATCTCGGAGCTCCTGTTGGACGTCGACACCAGTCAAATGCCGATTTCGGAGAGAGGTTGCCACGATAAAACGGTCATCCCTCTCCGATGTGCACCGGCGCCGTCCAGATCTTGGTCTCGGGATAAAGCCACCAGTCTCCCGAAAGCGCTTATAAACTTTCGAAACACAGGATTGGCTTATGTGGAGCCGACGAGCGACAACCCGCTGGCTGAGCCCTTCTTGCAATAGGGCTACGATTTGTGCTGCTTCTGTAGGTGTTGTCTCCATTGTCGTACAAGGTAAAGGGTCAAAAGTGGCGGAGATGTGTACCGGTCAACGTGTGAAAGTCGACTGATAAAGAAAATCCGATAACAGGTGCTTTTATAGGGGGTCAATAGGTCGCAACTCGTGACGTATCAAACAATTGAAACACGTCTTTTTCGATACACCTTCACTTAATGCGGAATGGCTCCATAAATACTGGCTTGTTTTTAATGAATTCTTGAAATTATTTCATTTCTTTCTGGTCCTTCTGGCAAAGAATGTCTTCTAGTTCGGCCAAGAGAACGTAAGCACCACACACATGTATTCACATGAGCTGCTGAGGGATCTAAAGTCTCAGAAGGCATTTCAACTTCACCTTGTCCTTGTTGCCGTCGCACTCTTAGCCAACATCCATGACAGACTAAACTACCATCAGGTACCTAAAAGAGAATCATGGAAAAGCTTTAGAGAATTATTATTATTATTTAAAGAATACAATTATAAACAACTGTTAAACTATTGCTATAGTTAATAAAAAGACGGTCTTACATTTCGTGGTGAAATATTTTCAGCAATAAACTGTCTTTCACGGTCAGGAAGAGCACGGGTACGCCTCATGTACAAGGAGCTCTGACACCATATACAAATGTTAACATCATAAGGATGTTGAAGCTCATATTGCTCCTGGTCAGTGTCATGAGGTGATGCTGACATTATTTCCATTATGTTTGCAAAACATTGTTGACACATGTTTCCATTCTCATCCACCTAAAATATAATAATTTGTTATTATTTACTATGAATTTAATGAATTAAAACACTCAGTGCAGATACATGATCTTAATAGACCAAACAGCCATAATCACACATCATATTATTATAACAAATAAACTGCAAAAATAGTTTTTTGCTTACTTCATAGCCAAAGGTGTTTTGAATTATAGATATAATTTCAGGGCCCATATCACAGTGCCGATAATACTGGCCATCTTCATCGATGTCAGATGAACACGATGTACAGAGCATTGTATTTACCTAAAAAACAACCAATAATAACTTTTCTAGATAACAAGTTTATTTTAAATCCTTGGGTATGAAAACAAACAAAATATGCTAAAGGACTTCACACGGCAGCTATTGTTGTACTTTCGGTGTGGAAATAAAAGTAATATATTAATTAATAAAAACACTTTAATTGACTACGACTAATTACACTCAAGTCAGTACAAGCAAGAAGAACGGGAGGGGCAAAAATGGTGTTGCCATGCAGGGAAACGTGGTGGTGTGAATGTGTGTTTCACCTCTGTGCTGTTCCGCGAGTGTTGCCTACCGGTCGTGCCAGGAGTGCTCCGAGCAATCGTTGAGCCCCTGCACCCGCGAGCCCCCCCCGCGAACGCACCGTACCGCGCCGCGCGCATTTCGCGCTCCGTGCGCCGTCCTGCTCCGTGGGTGGATTCACATCTACCCACGTCGAGTTTTTATTACACCGCGACATAGACGCTTATACCTACCCGCGATATTGACGCTTTTTTTGTTTGTGTTGTGAGTGTGTTGCGTATACCCGCTCCCTATTTTGATAAATAGGGAGGGGTGATCGCCCTCAGTTTTACTGTGCGTATATACTGTATATCAAGTGCTGTCCCGTAACTTGTACTGTGTCACCATGCCAGGGGACAAACCCCTCCCCCCGCGCGACCCCCGCGCAAGGAGGCCCTTGACCGTCGCCGCCGTCGCCACGGCCGCCGCGGCCGCCGCCACCACCACCACTACCACCACCACCGCCGCCGCGATTGCCACTTGCCGCCCCGAGCCGTCACTGCGGCCTGCTGGGCACAGGGCTGTTGCGGCCGCCGCGCAGCCGGTTGCTCCGGTCCAAGCCGCGCCGCCCACTACCGCTGGGGCGTTTCTAGGCGAAACACCTCCCGCCGGTATGAGCAGCGGCAGAACCCGTGAGCCCCGGCCCAGGAGCCCCACAAGCAGCGAGGACGGCGGGGATGATAAGCGTCCCCGCACCGGGCCCTCGCCCCCCCAACACCACCAGTCATCCAGCTCGCCCGAGTCGAGCTATTACATACAGTCGACATCCGACTCACCTACCGACGAGACCGGCGTAAGTACCGCCGCAGGAGAGGCAATGTCCGATCCGCCACCACTCTCACCCACGCCATCGACGTCGTACGCGACCTTCGCGCCGACGTCCAGCGAGCCGGAAGCCGTGGCTTCACAGTCGGGGCCGGCGACCTACGCCGCCCTCGCCGCCGCACCCTCCCAACCCAGCTCTCGAGCCCCCACGCCACCACCTGTTGCCGTGCCGACCACCCAGTCGGCTACCCCTGCCGCCGACCAGTCAGCGACTCCAGCCGCCGCCCGGGCCCGCGGCTACCCGCCGATAGTGGTCGAGCGTCTGCCGGATTGGACCCGGCACTTCAATGTGCTGGCGGGGAAACTCGGCAAGCCGCCTAACGCCCGTCCTTACCGCACCGGGGTGCGATTTATCCCCACCACCCCAGACGAGTACCGCGTAGTGCAGCGATACTTGGCCGAGGCATCAGAGCGCGATCCCACCATAACGTGGTACGCCTACACGCCGGCGAACGAACTCCCCTCTAAGGCAGCACTACGAGGGCTGCCCGCAGATACCCCGCCGGAGGCGATCCAGGCGGCACTCCGGGAACGTGGATTTGTGGCCACCCACGTTCGCAACATACCACCCCAACGCGGCCGCTCCGGCTGCCTCTTTTATCTGCAGCTGGAGCACCTTGATGCCCAGGAGCTCTCCCGCCTCTATGCGGTGACCGAGCTTCTGATGATGCCGGGCATCGTCATCGAGGGATGGCGCGGCCGCGGGGGACCCCCGCAGTGCCACCGATGCCAGGCGTTTGGGCACGCCTCGGCCAACTGCCACCGGCCCATTAAGTGCGTGCGCTGTGCGGGCGACCACATCGCCGCCGACTGCACGCGCCCACGAGACCAGCCGCCCACCTGTGCGAATTGCGCCAAGCCGCATCCGGCCAACGACCGCCGCTGTCCAGCCTTCCGGCGGGAGGCCAGGCAGAGAGGCATGAGAGTGCCACCCCCCGTGCCGACCCGACCGCAGGCGCCCCAGCGCCAGTCGGCGCCCCAGCGCCAACAGGCGCCCTCGCACCAGCAGGTGCCCCCGCGCCAGCAGGCGCCCCCGCGCCAGCAGGCGCCCTCGTGCTATGAGGCGCCCCCGCGCCAACAGGCACCCCCACGCCAACCGACGCTCTCTATGGTGGGCGAACCAGAGGCCCACGCTGGGCTGACCCTGGCTCCCCCCGCCAACCCGCCGACCACCAGAGGCGAGGCGGTGAAGCGTCGCAGACGCCGTGGTCGTGGTAGGCGCGGCCGTAGAGCCACTGCCTCCGACCAACCTGCGGCGGCCTCCACTCCCGTGCCGCCGACCCGCCCTCACCAGCCGCCCCGCCGACACCCAGCCTCCCAGCAGGAAGCGATGTCGGCCGTCCGCAGACCCCCGACAGGGCCCCACCCATACCAGGGCCCACCCCAAGATCCCCAAACCCAGCCACCACTCTTGCCGCCGGCTCCGCCGCGGCAACCACGCCAGCCCCACCAACCACCACCACAACTGGCCCCCCAGACCCGCCCGCTCCCGCAGGCCTCGACCACATCGGTGTTGGTCGCGGTGGCAACCGCGATCAGCCAGCTAACGATGGCCGCGGAGCTAGGCGACCACCGGGCGGCAATCAACCGGGCCATCGACATCCTGGTGGCCCTACTACAGGACCTCAAACATTGAGAGTTCTCTACTGGAATCCCGGGGGGGTAAGGAACAAGGCGCAGGAGCTGCGCCTGCTCGCCCAGTCGCAGGATCTGCACGTGATCCTCCTGGGTGAGACCTTTCTGCTCCCGCACAACACCTTCCGGCTGCCCAACTACCACGTCTACCGCCGCGACGAATCAACACCGCAGGGCCGCGCCTGGAGAGGCGTGGCGGCCCTAGTTCGTCGCGACGTGGTACACGACCAACTCAACCTCCTCCCATTCATCTCCACCCGCACCATCGGAGTGAGGGTGAGTGCAGCCGGGCGGGAGCTACACATCTACGCAGCATACCGCCCCCCCGCATCCAGAGTAGAGCTCTCCGACATCCAGGGGCTCCTCGGCGACGACACGCCGACTCTCGTGGCGGGCGACCTTAATGCGAAGCACCCCCAATGGGGATCGCGTTGCATCACGCCCGCCGGGAGGATGCTCCTGGATGCCGCCACCGGACTTGACGCCGAAGTGGTGGGACCTGACGCCCCCACCCACATTCCTACCACCGCCAGGTATCAGCCAGACGTCCTGGACATCGTCCTGACGAAGAACATCCCCTGCCCGGTCTCCGTGGAGGTGCTGTACGACATGGACACGCAGCACCTCCCCATCCTCATCACCACCAGCATGGCGGCCGACTTCGTCCAGGCGAGAGCTCCGCGCCCCCGCACTAACTGGGGCGCCTTCAGCTCGGCGCTCAGCGATCTCGCGCTCGGCGGCCCCCTCTCCTCCCCGGAGGATGTGGACGTGCATCCGCGCTGCCGAGGAGGCAGCCTCCACCCGCCCCCCTGCGAAGTCACGCAGGGAGGAACTGCCTGCCCACCTGCGCGCGCGGATGCGCAGGAAGCGCGAGCTGCGCCAGCTGTGGGCCCGCACCCGGTGCCCGCGGGTCAAGACGGAGCTCAATCGCCTCACCACCCAGCTGTCTGAGGCCGTGAAGGTATGGCGCGGTGCCACCTGGGAGAGTCACCTGGACCAGGTAGCCGATAGCACCGCTGACCTCTTCCGGCTCAACAGACAGCTGACGAAGTCCACCGCCCCCGTCTGCCCGCTGCTGGACAGCGCGGGCAGGCGATGCTACGCCGCCGCTGACCGGGCCAATATTCTGGCTGATCACCTGGAGGAGGTATTCACCCCACACCCAGCGTCCACCGACTGCGCTGTCGTCGAGCACCACAGGCACGTGCTGAGCCGCGTCGAGGAATTTCTGTCGGCCCCAGCGCCGCAGCTGCGGGGTGACGATTTCATCTCCCCCGCAGAGCTGCGCAAAGCGGTGCTCCGCCTCAACAGGCGGAAAGCGCCCGGGCCCGACAACGTTTCCTCCGCGGCCCTCAGGCAGCTGCCCCGCAGGGGCCTGGCGACCCTCGCCAGGCTCTTCAACGGCATCCTGCGCACCGGCCACTTCCCCGTGGCCTGGAAGATGGGGCGTATCATCGTCCTGCCCAAGCCGGGTAAGGACAGGCGCCTCCCGTCCAGCTACCGACCCATTACGCTGCTGTCTCACGTGGCCAAGCTGTTCGAGCGACTGCTGCTGCGGAGGATCCGCCCGTTCGTCCCACTCCGGGATGAGCAATTCGGATTCCGCAGCGGCCACTCCACCACGCTCCAGCTGGCGCGCGTGCTCCACCACCTCGCGGCCGCCATGAACCGGGACAACCACACCGTGGGGGTCTTCTTGGACATCGAGAAGGCCTTCGACCGTGTGTGGCATCCCGGTCTCCTCTACAAGCTGGCCGCCACCAGCATGCCGCCCGCCCACGTGAGACTGCTGGCGTCGTTTCTCCAGGGTCGGAGCTTCGTGGTCTCGGTCGAGGACGCCACCTCCCAGCCACGCCCCATCCTCGCAGGAGTGCCCCAGGGCAGCTGCCTCTCGCCGTGCCTGTACGCCGCCTACACCGACGACATCCCCACCCTCCAAGACCAGCTCCAGGAGGGGCAGCGGGACGTGGTGTTGGCCCTATTCGCCGACGACAGCGCCTTCTTCGCCTCGTCGCGGAAGGTGAGATTCGCCTCCGCCCGGATGCAGCAACTGCTGGACCGCCTGCCAACATGGCTGGACAACTGGAGGATGGCCGTCAATGTGGGTAAGACGGCCGCCATCCTGGTCGGGTCGCAGCGCCGCATGCCACCGCCGCTGACACTCCGCGGACAGGACGTAGCTTGGCAGACCACAGTTGCGTACCTCGGATGCCGCATCGACCGTCAACTGCGCATGGTGCCCCAGGTTGACCATGTCGTCAACCAGGCCAAGATGGCCCGTGGCATCCTGCGCCCGGTGCTGGCATCCCGACTACCACTCCGTACGAAACTGATGGTCTATAAGAGCTACGTTCGTACGCGGCTCACCTACGCCGCCCCAGCATGGTATGCGTTGTGCTCCCCGACCCAGCGTTCCAGACTGCAGGTGGTCCAGAACGTCTCTCTCCGTGTCGTGACGAACGCGGGCCGCTACGTCAGGAATGACGTCATTGCCCGGGACGTTCGGATGCCGACGGTGGAGGAGTTCGTCGCCCGTCTGGCGCGTCGAATGTTCGACAGCGCCGACAACGGGCCCCACCTCCACCTCCACAATATTGCTCCTTATGTCCCCAGGCCTCCAGACTCTTCCGGACGAGCGCTGCCCCGCGACTTGTTGTCGCCCAGGGCGGAGAGAGACCAAGACCTACCAGCGTCACCACCACCATCACCAGCTGCATCCCCACGACGAGGCGACCCACCCCGGCCAAGACTCCGCTTCGTCAGCGACTTCGCTGACGACGCCACCACCTGACCAGACCCCGTGTCGCTTGGCTTGTAGTCTGCCGCGGGACCCCACCGCTCGCGCGCGTGACTCGCCTAAGCGACACCACCACCGGACATGACACCACCATCACCCATCAAGACCAATGGCCCCCTCCTCCCCCCACCGCTCCTCCGGGCGCAGAGTAAGCCGCGGCCTGCTCGCCGGCGCTCGCTGGGCTTGGGACAAGCCCCTCTAACCTGGTGTGCTTGACCGCGGAGGGCCGTGCCTCGATCCCGGAGTGGTAGCACAGGGGGGGTGGCGAAGAGGGGCCCGTCACTACGTGACGTGCCCAACACCGGCGAGCTACTGCTCGCCGAGAAGATGCCCGGGCAATGGGCGACAAATGCCCGAAGCCCGCACCCGCCCATGGCGGAAGAAACTCTGACTGACTGACCTCTGTGATATTACAAAATTGTTGAAATTCTGAGCTCGTAAATGATGGGCCATTATCTGTAACCAAGTGTACTGGAAAGCCATATCGTACATAAAGTTCTTTAAATTTTGAAATTGTCAGGGTTGAACCAATATTATTCATAAGAAAAACTTCTGGCCATTTAGAAAAACTGTCTACTATAATTAAATACATTTTGCCAAACAATGGTCCAAGAAAATCCGCATGTATTCTAAACCATGGTCCTGGTGGTATAGGCCAACACTTTGGTATAGCTCTAGGAGGATTATGTCTATTAGTCTGGCAAATGGTACAAGCTTTAGTTAAATTTTCTATTGCTTCATTCAGCTTTGGCCACCAAAAATACGATTTTGCCATGTCAATCATTCTAGAGCCACCAAAATGTGTTGCATGTAACTCATTTAATACAGTCTGTCTTAAACTAGCTGGTATTATAATCCGGTGTCCCCACATTATGCAATCTCTATCTGCACTAATTTCATGCCGTCTTAGATAAAAAGGTTTCATCTCAATATCATTAGATACAGACATTGTCTCCGGCCACCCATCCTGGCAGTACATTAATATTTTTGACAAAACTTTATCTTTTTTGTTTCGCTTTGTATAGTTTTTCAGTTTAAAGCTTGTATGTCTGAACTGTTTATATAATTAATATTAATATTAAACAAATTTTCATTGCAAAAATGATTAATTTCTGTGCTATCCATAACTGGTGAGCGAGAAAGATAATCTGCTGGGTTTACATCAGTCTTAATATGTTTAATTGTATATGTAAATGCTGACAAAAATATCGCATAATGTTGAAGGCGCTTGGCAGCCATCTTCGGTATTGCTTTATTAGGGCCAAATATTCTTACTAAAGCAGTATTGTCAGTTTCCAACTCAAACTGTCTACCATATGTGTAATTGTAAAATTTAGTAACACCAAAAACTACTGCCAATGCTTCCTTATCTAAAGTACAATACTTTTGTTCCCTGTCAGTTAATTTTTTACTGGCAAATGCTATAGGTTTGATAGTACCATCAGTATGCCTATTAGATATCACCGCAGCTACACCATAAGCTGAAGCATCACAGGTGAGTACCAATGGAAGCTTAGTGTCATAATGACTTAAGTTATTACCAGAAGAAAGTTTCTCTTTAACTAAATTAAATCTTTAACTAATTTAACTAAATTAAGTGCATCTTGGCACTTTTCGGACCATATAAATTTTCCTTTTTTTGCACATTCATATAAAGGATACAAAATTGTGGCTAAATCTTTCAGAAATCTAGCATAATAATTTATTTTTCCAAGAAAAGAACGCAACATTGTAATATTTTGAGGAGGTGGTAAGTTAAGTATCGGTGCAATATTTTCTTTAATTATTTGAATACCATTTTTACTAATATTATAACCAAAAACATCAAGACTTTTTCGAAAAAATTTACATTTCTCAGCTTTTAATTTAAATTCACAGTCTTTCAGCTTTGATAACACTTGTTCAAGAGTAATTAACATATCAGAATATTTTTTTCCACATAAGTAGATATTATCGATGAACACTATTACATTAGGTATATCTGCCAGTTCTTGTGACATTAAACGCTGAAAAGTACCAGGACCTGTGTTCACACCAAACGGTAAGTATTTATATTTGAATGTACCAACCTCTGTTACAATAACTGTCAGTTCTTGCGAAGCTTCATCTAAAGGTGCTTGTAAGTATGCTTCTTTCAAATCTAACTCACAATAGTATTCACAATCCTTTAATATGTCAAATATGTCCTCTATATGTGGCAGTGGGAAGTGGTCAATCTCTAAGTGGGGATTTAAGGTGACTTTGTAGTCTCCGCACAGGCGGACAGATCCATCTCTTTTGAGTATTGGAACAACTGGTGTTCCCCAAGCACTATAATTTACTGGTTCAATTCGTTTATTTTCAAGTAATCTTTTAATTTCAAGATTGACTTTTTGCTTTAAAGCAAACGGAACTTGTCTTACCGGTAAAAATCTCGGTTGTGCATTATCTTTTAACTTTAAGGTTATACACTGACCCTTAAAATATCCCCAACCTGGACTGAACACTTCGGAATATTTTTCTGTTATCATGCAAATTGGATCTTGAATTACATTTGATTTTAATTGCAAAGGCCACATACCAAATTTATTTAAGACATCTCTACCCAATATTCTAGGCTTATTGTTTTCAAACACAAATAAATTTACATAGCTTTCAACATTATTAAAAGACATTTTTATACTTTCTAAAATGCCGAATGGTTTTGATGTAGTCTGGTCATAATTTGTAAAACAAACATTACAATTTTGAATTTTATTATTTAAATTTAGGGAATCAACATCCTTTAACTTGATAGTTGTGGCTTCCGAACCCGTGTCCAGCTCATAATTCAAAACTAAATTTTCAATTTTTATATTTAAAATGCATGGTAGTATTTTGTTTTGATTTGACATATACACATACATATTATAAGTATCATCAGATTCAGGAAAAAGTTTATGTATACAATGTTCCACGTCATCCAATTCAATATTTTTTTGTTCAATACCACCAGACCCATCAACAACATCAACCAGACGCATTTTACGGTTCTTTGAACACATCCTAAATATGTGTCCCTGTTGCCCGCACTCTGAACAATATTTATTCTTAAGCCTACACTGTAATTTCATATGGTTGTTCTTGCCACAACAGAAACATAACAATTTAGTGTCCTGGAATGACTTAGTCATTTGTTTGTTGTTGTTATAATATGATCTCTTACCTTCAGAAACATACTTGTTTTTCACCTGATACATACTGTTATTCTGGATTTCATCAGACGATGATTCTTTAGAATGGAGCAAAGCACTTTCCACTGTTCTGGCCAAATTGATTAATTGGTCCAAACCTTTTTCATTACTTTTTAGTAATTCAAACTTTATTAAAGATGATGACACTCCATCTATGAATTTCTCTTTCACCTGGTCTTCAAAGTCCTTGAAGTTGCATTTCTTTGCAGACTTCTTGAGTCGAATGATATAATTTTCTATTGATTCACCTGCAGTCTGGTTACATTTGCGAAAGTCTACTCTATCCAGTGCAGAAGATACAGACTTTGTATATCTCTCTTCTAATATTTTCAACAATTCCTTAAAGGTTTTGGTTGTCGGTTTATTTGGAGAACAAATATGACACAGTGTATCAAACACTTTTGGGGTTAATTTTGTAATAAGTAGTGCTACTTTTTTATCCTCCGAAACGTCGTTCCTTTTCAATGAAGCGTTTAATTTCTAAATTACAATTAATTTATTTCTCCGTTTACAATCGTTTTAGAATTTTACAGTCGAGTTAAGTATTGGTTGCTTCTCGGAAGACGTTTAAATTTGAAGTGAACGAACAGTTCCGCCTTCTAGGGTAGTGTTGCCAGTTGCGATCCACAGATAATGTTTTGCTGTCCCATAGACGATGTTAAGTGGCGTAAACATGGCCCCGGCCTTGGAAGATCCATCTTCCAACGAGTTAATCGCTTACTTCAATCTTGTTGCTGCAGTAGTGGACAAATCTTAGAAAATGCCCGACGAATGATTCCAGTAGAAGTGCGTATATCTGCAACTCTTCGTACTCCATCACTCCCAGGATAAACGCGTACTATACGCCCCATCTTCCATTTGAATGGTGGTACACCGTCCTCCTTGACCAGTACAAGACTATCAATAGCAATGTCTTCTCCCTCCGTCTTCCATTTTGTTCTCGTCTGAAGCTCTGCGACATACTCCTTAGACCAACGCTGCCAGAAGTGCTGACGCAGCTGCTCGATTCTGTCGTAGCGTGATAAAGATGCAGCGGAGACAGTGGTGAGATCAGTACTTGCAGGCGCAGTCATCGATCGGCCTATAAGGAAGTGAGCTGGTGTCAAGGGATTAAGGTCTGAGGGATCTGAGGAAAGGGGAGAAAGCGGACGAGAATTTAGTATGGCTTCGATTTGTGCCAAGATCGTGCTGTATTCCTCGTAGGTTAACCTAGCGTTACCAACGATACGTCTAAGGTGATACTTACACGATCGTACCCCACTTTCCCAAAGTCCGCCAAAATGAGGAGAGTATGGTGGAATGAATTTAAATTTAATGCTATTGTTTGCTGCGTAATCCACAATATCATTTGAATTATTTTCAAAAAATAATGGCAATTCCTTTTCCGCACCAACAAAATTTTTGCCATTATCTGAGTAGATAATATCAGGTTTACCTCTTCGACTTATAAACCGTTTTAAACTTAATATGTAATCTTTAGAAGACAGACTAGTAACGAGTTCCAGGTGCACAGCTTTAGTTAAAAAACATACAAATACACATATGTAGGCTTTAGTTAGACGAGAACCTCTGCCCTTTTTATTTAAAATATATACCGGACCGGCATAGTCGACTCCGGTTCTTTGAAACGAGAACCCAGCATCAAGTCGATCCTTAGGTAAATCTCCCATAATAGGTGCGAGAGTTTTACCTCTCATTCGCGTACACGTTACGCATTCACGAACGATCCTCCTTACCAAATTTCGAGCGCTCAGCGGCCACCAACATTCACGAATAGAAGCTAAAAGCAGCTGAGGGCTGGCGTGTAATAAACGTAGGTGTTCGTGCCTGATCAACAACTTCGTAAATGGATGCTTACTACACAAAAGTATTGGATGTTTTTTATTAAATGAAAATTCTGTGCAGTTTTTCAATCGTCCCCCAACTCTTATAATATTATTAGAGTCGATAAATACGTTTAATCCAGATATTCGTTTACTTTTAATTGTTTTTAGTGAGTTACCTTTACTCAAGCAATCATAAACATCGGGGAATGATTGTATTTGCGTATGCCGTACTAACGAACATTTCGCCGCGTTGAGCTCACTTACTGATAAAGAACCGGTTTGCCAGCTTTGCTTGTTGCGCGTACGCACATTGTGAATGAAACGCAAAGCGTATGCGAATGTCCTTAATAATTTATTATATGACGAATATTTATCGAATTGAATTAAATTATTTTCTGTACATGAACTAGTTAAATTAATAATTGTATTTGACTTTAATTCGGGTAATTGATCTGGAATTGTAAATTCCGTATTTAATGATTCGAGACTATGCAAAAACGTTGGACCGTGCCACCACAGCTTGTTGTTTATTAACGAGTCGAGATATTGTCCGCGGGATACTAAATCGGCTGGATTGTTCTCACTGCTAACGTGTAACCAAACTGAGTCACCAGTCAGTTCATTAATTTCTACCACACGGTTCTGTACAAATGTTTTGAGCGCATGAGGTGACATTCGTAGCCAACCGATAACTATAGTCGAATCTGACCAGAAAAATGTTTTTGTAAAATTTAAACGTAACGATTTTTTTATTTTTTCGTATAGCTTTGCCCCAACTAATGCTGCACAAAGTTCTAAGCGGGGAATACTAGTAGGCTTTAATGGCGCAACTTTACTTTTTGCACACAATAAATGCACTGATACGCTATTGATATCGTTACTATTATATGTACGAACGTATGCACAGGCACCGTAGGCTGTTTGCGACGCGTCAGTGAATATATGAAGTTCAATTTGTTCTGGATTATCACTCAACACTCCACGGGGAATGTGCAACGTAGGCAATACGTGTAAGGATTTTATAAAACTATCCCATTCCTTAGCGATACTTGGAGGCACAGTAGTGTCCCAATCTATTTTACATATCCACAGCTTTTGTAATAATATTTTAGGTATTATAACCGCTGGTGAAATGAGACCTAACGGGTCATAGATTTGTGATATTACGGAAAGCATTACACGTTTAGTTAACGTACTTGTATTATAATTATTTTCTACCTCGGTAGTAAAGTACCATTGATCCGAATCACTCAACCAACCCAAACCTAGCGTTTTATTTTGTGTATGCTCACCTATAAAGTATTGTTCCGTATCACTTCTGTTACCTACATCCGAATTAAATGTCCACTTACGTAATGGAAACCCACCGCTCTTTAAAACCTTTGATGTTTTTTCGCAAATTTCGATCAAAGCGGCTTGATCGTCATGGCCCGTTATCAGGTCATCCACTAAAAAGTCATCGTTGATGGTGCGAGATATGACGTCGTCTCCACATTCAGCTGCTAGCTGACGTAAGCACCGCATACTTAAATAAGGTGCTGATGCGGTTCCGTAGGTGACAGTTTTTAACTGATACGTGTCTAACGAACTAGTAGGATTATCGCGCCAAAGTATTTTCTCTGATTAGGTTGTATGCTCACTTGGCGAAACATCTTCTCAACGTCCGCACAAGCGACATATTTGTATTGTCTAAACCTCAAGAGAATTGAGAAAATGTCGTTTTGCAACGCTGGACCAGGTAGCTGGATGTCGTTAAGTGATTTATTTGAGCTCGTTTTGGCACTAGCATCGAACACTACGCGCAATTTTGTAGTGCTGCTGCTTTCCCTCACTACGCCATGATGAGGAAGATAATAATGAGGCTGAATTGGTGGTTCGATTTTCACCATATGCCCTAAATCTATGTACTCTTGCATAAATTCGCAATATTTTCGTTTATACTCTTGTGAGCGTTCAAATTTTCGTTCAAGTGATAGAAATCTAGTTTTAGCCATCGTATAAGAATCCCCAAGTGAGTTTTCATTCTCCTTTAAGGGTATGCGAACTGAAAATCTACCATCTTTTTCACGTTTAGTGGTATTTAAAAACAAATTCTCACAAAAGCTCTCATCCTTTGTTAAGACATTTGTTTGAACTGGGTTTGGAATGCTTTCTAGCTCCCAAAACCTTCTAAGCTGAGTGTCTAAGTCTATATTTTGGGAAAAATTACACTGAATTTGATTATTAATGCGCAAATTCTTTGTGTAAATAGGCCCCGACAATAGCCACCCTAACTTAGATTCGCGTAAATAAGGACCCGAAGGCAAACGTATAAAATTCGTATCTATAAGATCCCAGAATTTGTCGGCACCTATTAACAAGTCAATCTGAGACGAGACATTGAAAGTAGGGTCAGCGAGTTCAATATTATCTGGAATGCTTAGTAATTTCGCGTCGATGTTCACTGCCGGTAAACTGCTTGTTATACGCGGCAAAACAAAACATTCGAGTTTCGTATTAAAATTGCAATGTTTAGAACGTATAAGTATTTCGCATAATTGATTTGATTGGGTTATAGTTTGACCTACACCCGATATAGAAACAGTGGACTGTATAAAAGACGTATTAAGACGTTTACATAATTCGCTTGAAACGAAACAGTGCTGGCTGCCGCAATCAAGCAGCGCCCGCGCTGTGTGGTATTCATGTTTATTGTCTGCCACCTCTACTAACGCAGTACACAATAATACGGGCGACGGCGGTCGGTTCCCTCCGAACGTCTCGTTTCCGCGAGTAGAATTATTTGCTTTGGCAGACAGTGATAACGTATGCAGCGATGACGTATATGGTTGGTGCACCCCACTCGGACTTGCTACGGGTTCGACCGGCAGCGGCGGCGTACACGCAGTGTTATCGAAGAAATGAAGCAAACTATTATGCTTGCGAGAACATTGTTTACATGGCCCGAATAGACAAACACTAGCTTCATGCCCTATGCGTAAACAATTTTTACACAATCCTTTACTCTCAACGAATTTCAGCCTTTCACTCACGGATAAATTAAGAAAACTGATACATGTGTACAGTGCGTGATTGTGATTACATAAAGTGCAAGTGCGTACGCTCTTATTTAAATTGGAAGATTTCGACTTAGTGTTACCTTCGTTATTTGTAGAAACAAAACTATGAACGTTATTTGTGGTTTTGTTCAAATTGTGACCTTTATTTTCGTGAAACACTGGCCTATCTTTTGACTTAGTGCTAGATACGTTAATCATTTCTAGCATGTCTGCTCTGTTTTTGAGAAATGAAAGCAGATCTTCCAATTTAATTTTAGAGTGTGATTGTTGGATAGATAACGATCCTTTGTACGTTTCCCACTCACGTTCCGTTACGGCGTCTAGCTTAGTGACAATTAAATAAATAACTAAAGTGTTCCATGACTGAGTAGGTTCGTCTAACGTTTTAAGCGCCCGTAAATTACGCAATATGGTATCGATTAGTTTTCTAATGAGTAAAGGTGATTCTTGTTTTATTGGCACAATATTAAATAACGCTTTTACGTGGTTACCGATTAGTAGTCTAGTGTTATGATATCTATTCTCAAGTAGCTCCCATGCATGAATGTAATTAGCCGATGTGAACTCTAAAGCACTAATTACTTGTCGAGCGTTTCCGTGTAGTGATGATCTAAGATAATGAAATTTTTGAATATTGTTAAGGTCGGATCGCTCGTGAATCATTGTAACGTATGAATTTTTAAATTCAAGCCATTGATCGAATGATCCGTCAAAACTTGGCAATTTAATTTCAGGCAGTTTAACGTTTGAAGTAACGGTATTTTTTAAATATTGAGCAGGTTCATCATTTCGCTAGCAATAAGACAATTTGCTACGGCCATACTAGTGAAATAATCAGATTCAACCGATTCTACGTATTCTAAATTACAAGCTATATCGCTTTCCGAAGAATAAAGTTCGATATCACTTTGCACTAAATGAAATCTCTGGAACACGTCATTAGCTGTCTGTATACGTAGTTTCATCTCCGCAATTTGAATTTTAGTCAAATTAGCACTCGAAAATGACTCAACGTATTTTTTGAATTGAGTTAATCTGCCCTTCAAAGTACCCCTCACTTTCCTGAGATCATCTACTGGCTTTCTTTTATTAGGAGAATGCGAAGGAACAGACACTTTAATGCTATCACTATCCATCATTTTAGCGGTCTTTTAGAAAAGTTAAGAGTACTCACGTTTAAGTAACGGCTTTTTTGGCTGGAAATTTGAATATTCCAGACACAGCAACACGACCACGAACACGATCCAAGACGATACTGAAATTTAACACGATTTTAGCACACAATCGTTTAGGATAGGATAAGAAAAGGAACAAAGACCTGACCGTTACTGCGGTGATGAAGTGATCTTCGCTTAGCTGCTTCAATCTGCAAAATCCGTCTCGATGGACCAAATGTTTAGGCAGGAGGGTTCCTTTTCAATGAAGCGTTTAATTTCTAAATTACAATTAATTTATTTCTCCGTTTACAATCGTTTTAGAATTTTACAGTCGAGTTAAGTATTGGTTGCTTCTCGGAAGACGTTTAAATTTGAAGTGAACGACCAGTTCCGCCTTCTAGGGTAGTGTTGCCAGTTGCGATCCACAGATAATGTTTTGCTGTCCCATAGATGATGTTAAGTGGCGTAAACACGTTATCAAACACTGTAATTGCGTGTCGAATGTGTCAAAATCCTTTCCATCGAACGGTTCAATATTGTAATTAAGAGACATTTTTGATTTATTCTGGTAACATGTATTTGTCAATATGGTTGCACTCCTAATATGTTCACGTAATATTTTTCTCAGGGAGTCCACTGTGTCATCAGCTTGCACAACTATGTCAAGTTCAGTGCACAAATTTAATAATTTTTCTTTGTTTAAAGTTTGTATAAATGAGGTTTTTCATTCTAATAAGTCACTACTGTACTCTTCCAATATCGACATCACAGACCAATTATAGATACATCGACATTGACGTTTTTTACAAGATAACAGTCGTGAAGTTTCACAGGTTCGCAATTTCGTAATGTTGGTACTCTTGCGATAAATCAAAGATGTCCGATGGCAGGAAATTGATCTAATTGTAACTCACTTCACACTGAAGCCTAATGTGCCGATTTCTTTTTTACCTTTTTTTCAGTTTTAACTAAAAGTCTTCAGCAAAATTATTAATCACGCGTTATTCGTTTTTGCCTCGTCGCCATTTGTTGTACTTTCGGTGTGGATATAAAAGTAATATATTAATTAAAATCACTTTAATTGACTACGACTAATTACACTCAAGTCAGTACAAGCAAGAAGAACGGCAGGGGCAAAAATGGTGTTGCCATTACTAATATTTTATTATAATAATAACCTGAGGTACAACATCTATAATATAAATATATAATATTTTACCAGAGGGAGAGTCTATACCGGGGTCATTGGCCACCGGGTACCTCCGTTTTACCTATTTCTGCCCCAAAGCAGCAGCGCTTGCATTGCTATATTCCGGTGTGAAGGGTAAGATAGGCAGTGAGATTACTGGGTACCGTGACTTTGTGACTTTACATCTTATGTCACAAGTTGGCAACATACCTACACTGTTGTGGGGGTTGCAGATTTTCTGCGAATCTCACAGAAACCACATGTACTAAAGGCGATTGTAGCCACTTACCATCAGGTGGCCAGTCTGCTTGTTTGCCAATATATAGCAATAAAAAAATATTACTTTACAGCCCGGGATCTATAGCTTTATATTATCTTAAAGTATCACACACACAAATATCTTTCTCTTCATTCTATTGCTGTATCACAAACTTTTTGATCAACCTTTTCAAAGACAGATGAATTCTATTATATGGAAATGTATTGAGATGTATCAAAATGTAAATGTATATTTTGGAATCGCTCTGTATCTTAAGATATGAAAATGTAAAAATATACATTATAGCTGTTGTGTGTGATCTATTGACGATTTCTATGGAAATGTGTAATGAGATGTAGGTATGATGCTATAATATACATATTTACATTTACACTGCCGCGTGAAGTCCTTAAATGTAAAGGGCTTCACACACAGCAGCTATAATGTATATTAATGTACATTACATCCCGGGATGTATAGCTTTAAATTATCTTAATGTATCACACACACAACAGGTAATGTAATGTATCTTTCCCTTCATTTCATTGGCATACGTCCCGATTGACACACTCTCCAGCTGCTAAAGTGTTATAAAGGGTGTTCTTATTTTTAATGTTATAATACTATGGACCCGTCGAGTTACTTACTATTAGATCTACTAGATAGTTCATCAGAAGATGATTCGGATTGTGATTTTGACGCGCGTATTACCACATGTGCCAAAAACAGAACGATGTGGATTGAAGATCACATAAAGTATAAGGAAATTTCCGGAGAGTTTAAAATATTTGATGAATTATCTGACGGAAAATTTTGTGATTATTTCCGGGAGTCAAGATCAACCTTTACCGAACTTCATGATCTAATTAAAGAAGATATTAAGAAAAATAATACCCACATGCGAAAAAGTATACCTTCCGAAGAACGACTTGCTGTGTGCTTAAGGTAAGAATGAAATGAAAGTATAAAATAATCCTTAAATTTTTAATCGCTTATTCCAATGACTGTAAAGTGCTTATTGTAATCATTACACTATTGATTATATTTTGTCAACTCAAAGTTCACAAGATAGGAACGGATGTCTTCATGAGTAGAAATGTCAGTTGTGTTCTGCGGTGTCATTAAAGAATTAGATTCCGGTGATGGATTTTGTACTGAATAAACTGATGTCCAGAGGAATGTGCGTCGGTAGACATATCTGTGTTTTGTTGTGAAAACTGTGTTTTGTTGTTTGTTGTGTTTGGTGGCATCATTGGAGTACTGGATGCCGTGGGTGGACTTTGTAATGAATAATGGACAGGCGAATTTAAATAATCAGAGCTTGCTGAGTTTGAGCGCAATGAATTAGGGCTAACAGCACGCATCGGCAAATTCAGAGAGCTGGCCGGCGACATATTGTAATTAGTAGCATGTCCTGGACTCGGGTAACTTGGTGTTTGCATCAAATGTTGCTCTCGAGCTTCCATTACTATATTGAATAGTTGTCTCTGAATCCTCATTTGAAGATGGTCAGGTAGCTCACATGTGGCATCACACATGCTCATGAAAAACTTTTCCATGCTTTTGTTGCTCGATGATACATTTTTATAATTACTCTCCAGGATTTGTTTCTTCAACATATCTCTCTCAACTGCTCTTTTTTCTCTTCTCTTTACATCCTGTTCTAATATGTTTACAATTGATTTGTTATTTCTTTTTCGAGGTTGAGAATTTTCATTGCCAATGACAGAAGCAGTTTGCTGTTCTCCACTGGTTGATGCATTAAGTAGTTCCGAGTCATTACTTGCTTCACTACCTTCATTCATTGTGTTTGTGAGTATATTTGTATATACAGGTCTATTTCTCATATTAGGAAGCAAAAATGACATCTGGTCTTCATATTTCCATTTTGGGGTGTTATTTGACGCTTGACCTGAAGTTGTTTTCTTTCTAGTACCCGTGGCTTGACGATGTCCATCCCTAAGCTTCTTCCATAAAGTTTTTGCTTCTTTAACTGCAACAAAAGTAAATAGAATTGTTTATGTTACAGGTACTTGTCAACTGGAGATTCATTCAGGAATATAGCCTTCAGTTACAGAATTGGAGAATCTACTGTGGCTAATATTATAACAGAAGTATGCGGTGCTTTATGGAAGTACCTTCAGCCCAAAGTTTTATCAGAGCCAACGCAAGAAACATGGAAAGATATCGCAACCGACTTTAAAGAAATGTGTCAATTCGATCATTGTTGCGGCGCGATCTATGGGAAGCATGTGACTGTGAAGGCCCCACCTATTCTGGATCTGATTATTTTAATTACAAAAAAACATTTTCTATAGTGCTACTGGCAGTAGCCGACGCAAGGCGAAAATTTACAATTATAGATGTGGGATCCAAGGGACGATTCAGCGACGGTGGAATTTTTTCGCAAAGCGAATTTGGAAAAAGATTACATAATCGTCAATTACGATTGCCTGAAGAGGAGCCCTTGACTTCTGGCGGACTAAATATGCCTTACGTTTTTATTGGCGACGAAGCCTTTCCGCTTTTGCCGCATTTAATGCGCGTATATCCTAAAGATATGCTGTCAAAGAGTCGTAGAATTTTTAACTACAGACTTTGTAGAGCACGTAGGATTGTAGAAAACGCATTTGGTGTGCTATCATCTCGTTGGAGAGTATACAAGAGACTATTAGAATATAAGATTGATATGGTTGATAAAATCATTAAAGCAACTTGTGTCCTACATAACTACTTTATCGAAAAACGAATAGATAGGTATTTCAATGTTTCAACAGATAGGAACTTAAGACAAGTGGCAAACAATCAGTTGACGCCATTAGAGTCAACTGAAATGACGTATTTAAATGAAAGTTTCTTTATTAGAGAAGAATTTTGCAGATACTTTAATACAGTTGGAGCCGTCTCTTGGCAAGATACACGAATTGAAAACAGATTAAATGTATAGAATTCATCTACTTAGACATGTAATTCGTTTTTCAATAAGAATAAGAATAACAATTTTTTTTAGTTAAAGGCAAATGTACTTTCTCACTTGCAAAATATGCACATTTTTATGTTAAACATTAAAAATAGTATAGCTACATCTACATACATAGGTATCTCATATCATAATTATGTTGTTTACCTTTAATTTTATAATTAATATAAGAAACTTAGGTTAAAAAAACGTGTTTTATTGCCATATACAAATATGTATTATTACCACAGATCGGAATAGGCACAGTGATTTTACGTACTTGTCGTAGGTTAGAGTAATATGGATATTCTCGTAACAATTCATAGAAATAGCGACTCTTGCTACTAAGCTACAAAGTTCAATTC
Source organism: Schoenobius gigantellus (assembly GCA_963935595.1). NCBI lineage: Eukaryota > Metazoa > Arthropoda > Insecta > Lepidoptera > Crambidae > Schoenobius > Schoenobius gigantellus. The sequence goes on from OZ012541.1 coordinate 48,074,310, forward strand.
AATTCGCATAAGCACTCATAAATAAATATTGCCGCTCTCTTCTAACGCGTAACTCTGTCGCTGTCTGGCGCAGAGTGACGGGATACTTATGGCTCGCGAGCCGCTGCGCTGCTACCTACTACTACTACTAAAACTATTCTTAATTTCTTAAAATCTCCTAAGCGCGTAAACCGAATAACATGATTCAAACGGATAAAATAGTTTTAGACCTAGACCTTTCATTTGGTACCAAATCCGTTAAATAATCTCAACAAACAAAAAGTCACATTTTCAAGTTGCTCTCGTAATTATAAAAAATCAAATTCCTTAATTCAGACATGAGGCCATATTGTTAGTATCAACAAAGTAACTAATTAGTGTTAGTAATATATGTGAAGGTTTATAGTTTCATAGTTTTTAAATGATAAAGTGTATATATTTACAGACAATGTGAATCGTTTGAAATAAAATAAAAGATGTATCGAAATATAAATGTATATTTTCGTATCGCTCTGTATTTTAAGATTCGAAGATGTAAAAATATACATTATAGCTGTCGTGTGTGGTCTCCTGACGATTTCTATGGAAAGATGTAATGAGATGTATCGTGCTATAATGTACATCTTTACATTATAGCTGCTGTGTGTGAAGCCCTTAAGATGTAAAACATTAAACGAAATCAAGGAAAATAAATAATAGGTGCTGCTTACCTGACGATCTTGGTGTTCTTTTATATTATAAAAGAAACCAACGCAGTCCAAGTGAAATCAAAGTCCTATTAACAGAAGCCGGGTCAACAGAGAGGGTACGTATCAGGTCCAAAAAGGAAAGCCGGGTTGTTATGTTATGTTATCAAATCGTGTGTTACTAGACATTGCTAAAAGAACGATTCGGACCGCTTCACTCTCTCGATAAATAAAGTTGCCATAACAAAGAGCATTTAGAAAAAATCAATTCTTTTCTTATCAATGAGGCAAAAAACAATGCATATTTTAAAATAATTTAAAAGTGGTCTTGAATCAGTTATTTTTTCTCGATTTTTTGCTATACTGTACAACTACATGGGCCAAACTGGAACATTAATACTTCGCGATGGATCCTATCTCACTACTACCACGTTTACCGTGGAGCTCGTTCTATATATAGCAGTGAGTCTCCAACGTAGACAGTTAAATTATAAACACAGATTTTGCGCAAGTAATAAAATAAAACATCAGGACATGGAATTTGAAACACACTCTGCAGATAAATGTACACGTAACATATGAAGAATCCTAGGGACATCTTAATTTATCTTGAGCTCAACACTCCGCCTCAAGACTGCTTTAATGTCAACATTAGGTGCCTTTTTATATTTGTAACATAACGCACAGATGTCTTTTTTGGGTTTGAAAAAAGAATAAAATATAATGATTACAAAATATCCTTCTGTATGTTTTTTCACTGGCAGGATTAGCCATAATTGTTGTTAGTACAGAAATCATTTTTATATAAGTCAAACGTCTTAGTAATGGACAATGTACGAGTAGAATTCAGATACAACTTTTTTGTAGACTTTCCTGAATAGTGGAATTCCATGACAGGGAAGCTTTCAATATGTCTTTTAACCATATCAATGTCGTGGCCAGATCGTAAAATTGACGACTTCATGATGTGGCCAACCATTTCACGAAATGGTTGTATTTCATGAAATGGCTAATATCGTCCAGCCACATCATGATGTGGTGTGGCCGGATTAATGAATAATCAGACGTTTAACGATTGGACAGCTACGTTTGGCTAATTCATGATATGACCAAAAATTTGGTGATCATATCATAAAATAATTACATTATTCACCGCTAGAGGCGCTGATATCATTTTGTTTTGGAGATGCATCATGGCGGCGGACAATTGTTTCGATAAATGAAATCTGTAGGTAAGGTTAGATATTGTGACCACATACTGCATGTTGCATACTTGCTTGTACGTTGCAGGCTTGTGTCATACTTATTTGGGATGTTTATTAAGCCTTGGATATCATGAACAATACATTAACGATATGGCCAAACGTGGATGAGCATATCATTAAACATTGACGTTTAAGCGTTATGGTCAGTTTTAGTTGGCCATTTCATGAAATGTAACCATGAAATGGCCAGCCACATCATGAAATGGCGAATTTTGCGATATGGCCACGACATCAATACTATGTATCTTGACTAGTTTTATTACCAGGAGGTTTGTGTCCTCTCATGTCTATAAGATTAAAGATACCAAAAGCATTAAAACCATTAATTGCTGTATTAACAGGCCCATTCGAAATGTTTTTCGAAATTCATTTTTTTTTGCACAAACATAAAAAATTAAATAAGGGTGCGGTGCTATTATTTTTGTCAACAATAATTGATTTGCTTTGTTGTAGACTAGTAAGTTATAGTAGATTATACACCGTGGGGATAAAGCACTGTTTTATGTCACGAGCGCGATATTGAATCCTGAACGTAACGAAGGACTCCAGATTTAACTCCCGAGCGCAGCGAGGGTGTTGAGTTAATTCTCGAGCGGAGCGAAGCGAGGGAATTAAGACGAGTCCTGAGCGCAGTGAGGGATTCAAGCATGTCCAAGACAAAAACAACTTTATCCCCGAGGAGTGTACTCTACTTTTCTCACCTTTTGCGAGACAATAAAAAAGCAAGGCTACTAAAAACAGCGTTTCGTCACTCGACATTTTAACAGAACTTTTCTTCAATTTGATATATTTTTATAAAACCTTTGCAGTTATTACGTATATTATTGCAGCGTCTTACAATACTCGCGGCTTTTGTTTAATTTTAAATGTGTTCCATTCAGCTTGCCGTGGCCAGTTCGATTTTAGAAAAAGTTCGATTTTCAAATTACGTTCGACGCGGCGCCGGCCCCGGCCTTCGAGTATTAGTTGATCTATTATTACAAAATTAGAATAAGATTGCAATAAGAACTATGAAAAGCTAAAATATTACAACCCAGCGGGTTATAATGAAATTCAGTCCAACATTACACCCTGGCTAAAGCCAAGGGCTTTAATGACTTGCTTTACGTAAGGTTTGCATGATACGTAATTTGGCATTGTCGAGCAAGTGGTGTGAAAATAAATTTAGTCTTGCTTGAGTTTATGGCTTGGTTGATGTGACCTTTGAGTCATGATTCGATCAGTGTCAGCCTCCACCTGTGTCAGTCGACTTATTTCTTGTCATGCTCATTCCCGTCCTACGCTGTCCGCTTATGGAACTGTCCCTGAGTATATTCGGAGTGCACGCACGCTAGAGTCTTGTAATAACCAAGTTTGTAATCACTTCCTATCTCTGAATCCTTTGTTGCTTTGGTGACACTTAATTCCTTTCCCTATCACACATATATTCCTTATTCCAGTTTCTGTACCCTTCCCCCTTTTTAATCTCCCCTGTATATATATTTCCCACTTCTGAGGTTGCCAGGAAGAGATTGCTCTTTAGCAATAAGGCTGCTCCCTGCTACATTTCTGTTTTATTTTTTTTCCTGTTGTACTTTGTTTTTGTGTTCAATAAATAGCTTTATTATTATACATTTATTTCATAAAGTATCTTAAATTTAAGTTTTTTACAATACATACATATAAAATACAAATATTATAAAAAACTTAAATCTAGGGTTCCACTGGCAGCGGAGCACAGCCCAAGCTACCGGTGGTTAGGGCTACAGAGAGAGGAATCTCCGGACAATACGTGCCGTGTCAAGAATCACCGCCTTCTGCATCTGGCCCTTGATCCATCCGTCAAGCGAGAGCCTCTTAAGATGTTGGTCGAGACTCTTATTATTATTATAAATAACAAAACTAGTAAAAAGGAATTCAAAATGAGGTGTGATACCTGATTATGATAGTAGCACAAAATATACCAATTTCTATTCTGTGCTTGCTAAATATCGTACATTCTATTTTTTCTCAGGTCATCAAAACGTTTTCGGATAGTCAGAAATTAAAAGAGGTCTATTGAAAGCACTTTACTATGTCGCTTGCCATCCAAAATCTTGATATAAATATTCCCATTCTGAGTTCAATGGCAAAATTTTAACGAGCCTTAGTAAAGATGTTTTGCCTGGACTGTGTAAGGAAATTCCTTCATCGAAATTTTTGATCATTTGAGCCTTTGCTTTCCAGACAGTCATTCTAGGATACGGTATCTTTTTGAGGGGCCAAGTTAAGCTGTTCCTGAAGTTCATTCAGCTGGGTGTCGTTGTTATCCACTAAAGTAGCACAAATCTTGTTTTCGTTTATTGTTTGTCGCACAATATATATTTGAACTTGTTTCTCATCAGTAAGTATTGTTCTGAATTTACACCAATTCTATAGAGCGTGCTTGTTCATAAGCTTTATCTAAAGTAAGGGTACCATTTTCTAATAGTCGCTAGCGTATTTCTGGTGACGTTGGACCTGCTATGAAGGCGTCTCGTTTGTATTCATTCTCGTTTTGTTGAGCACTCACCGCTTTAAAGTTCCAGTCCTTAGACAAGAGTTTTAAAATTCTATATATTTGTCTATTGTCTCTCCTGGCTGCTGGTGTCGTTATACCAGGGTGGCATAGATTTTTATAAATGCCAAAGATGTCGTTATATTTGCCCGTGAAAGAGCGTCGGCCACCACAGTGTCCTTACCTGGACGATATATGATATCAAAATTATAGCTTGAAAGCTCCAAGCGCCATCGCTGAATTTTGTCTTTCTGTTATTTCGAGTGATATAAGGGTGATCTAAAGGTCAAACAGTATAGCTTGGCGAGGCGTTTATTTTACAGTCTGGGTCACGGACGCTTGATAACTTCAAAAATGTTTTTTATGCGCACCTGTTCACGCTGCTGCAGCGGCTTATTACGGATTGGCTATCTATTCTACTGCGATCACTATAACCAATATGTAACAAAATACAGGTGAATTAATTTTTAAACGTTGTAAATTATCATTTTGCATTGGGCTAATCTCGACGTGTTTATTCTTGTTTGTGAATTGTAGTGAAATTCTTGTGATATTTAAACAGTTATATGTCAGTGCCTGTAAAATCATAATATTATGATTATATGAAATAATAAAGATTGTAGTAACTAATACTATAAAGAATACACATACTCCATAAAAAACTCGTTACGATGTTTTAAGTTCAATAACACGTGTGAACTTTTCATTTTAAATCGGAATAAACAATAGTTCTACAACAACAAATAATATAAAAAAATGCTTCGACTAAAATGTTTTAAATAAACTGTCAATTGGCAGTACCTACTAAGTCATTTTACTACCTACTGAGCCAGACTGCTAGGTGGAACTAATTCTTACATTTTGTCCGTGGCTGTAATTTTTATTACGTCGTTAAATGAACAAAAAATCACTTGACAAGTATTTAAAATCTGCAAGCTTAAACACGTTTAAAATTGAAGTATATGAATTTAATTAAGTAGTGTACAAGATGTCAGAAGTAGCAAGACTTGAATTCCTTACTAGTCTTAAAGGTAAAAAAGTTCAAGAATTTATTTTGTTTTTTAGCTACGGTTGTATGATTAAAAATACCGCATGTAATATCTGATCCTTTTAGTATAGGTAGTACATAAGAGCAGAGGATTATTTAAATAGGACTAATGAGAAATTCAAGACTTACGAGCTTTACTATCTTATACATTATTAAGTGGAACTAATTGGAAAAAACTCGTGCAAAAATTTCTACTATTATAGCAAATATGCTGGAAATTTTTGCAGTAAACACCCATTCAGGAAAAGAAAACGTTAGGTGAACCGATAATAATTTTCAATGGGAGATATACATACAGATTTTTAAGTACTTTTATTTGAGTAATTTATTCTAAAATTGTTCACAATAAATATCAAAATAAAACTTGTAAGATAAGTGACTTGCACGTAAGTGCGCAAGGAGTGTCTCAACAAAAATATGGTATGCAATGTACCAAGATTAATTTTTACCATGTTCTAAAAAAGATTTAAAAACAACAAATTCCAACTAATTATTGGAATGGAATTAGTGGAAATACTAATTTCCGTGTAGTTGTATCTTGTACAAAAAAAATTATAGATAACTTTTATAGCTCTCCTTCGTCCAGCTTATTTGAACTCAAAAATACCTACCAAAAGTAAAAATACCGATATCCTGGCATTCAATTTAATCTTCTATAACGCCATTACCACTCTTATTTTTTTGAATAAATGTTCAGCACAAATACTTTTATTTTAAGCCAATCTTTGTTTCTTAGTAATTCTGAGTGCTGCTCTTTTAAAGTTTCGCATTCATTTCTTTTGGGGGTTGCTTTTTTCTTATATGACGTTTGAAGAATAATTTAACTATTTTCTTTTGCTCTTCAGTCCACGGAACCAATATTCTCTTTTTTCCTTGTTGGTTGGTTAAGTTAGTCTTTTCACTCTGTTGATTGGAACATCCAGGCTTGGAGTCATTGCATACTTCTGGTACAAAATCTTGAGTTTGCATTTGTAATTGTGGCAAATCTATATCATAATCTAATATGTCTTCAGCTTCAACGTTCCCTTCTAATTCCTCGTTCATGTCCAAATCTATGTCATCTAGACCTTTTCCTCGGTAAACATCTGCTTTTCCATCTTCCATGAGCAATAAAAGCTTTGAAATTTTTGCAGTTTGGTAAACATAATCTGGCAGTCTATACGATTTCTTGTGAACTTCGTTTGTGTGACCCATGAATGAAGCCAACTGTTCCTTGTCATTATCAGTCATGCTGAATATTTGTGACAATGTTGCAAGATGTTTTCTCAGTCTTGTAGAGGAAATTGCGTGAGGGTTTTTTGCTCCAGATTGCCTTGAGTATCTTTCTAGTACTTTATAGCCATATATTGTGTTCTCAAATCCTGGGTTCCCAAATAGAAATTTATTCGTTACAGAAACAAAATTCTCCCTTATCGATAGTAATAGTTTAATGTCCTCTTGTACTTCTTGATTAAATAGCACGGGTACCCCACGACCACATTTTCCTCTAATAACAACTCGTTTAATTTTTTTTACTAAAATCCTTTCGGATGCAGTAAGTGCCCGGTCAAATTCTTCATACTTTTCTGAAGTATTATTATCATTTTCCAAGTAGTCATGTACTTTAATTCTCTGTAGTTCTCCAGGCCTCCGCCGATTCAACAGTAAGATTCTGCAGTATATAGTTTTGTTAACAGCTTCTTCAGATTTTCTTTTCAGAAATTCCTTAAGAGATTTTAAGTCATTTGCTAAAGGGACTATCGTTACCTTATTCCATTTTTTTTTGTAAGGTCAGTCGCAGCCTGACTTGAAACATCGAATTTCCAATTAGAGTCAATGAGCTGTATCAAAGTTTTCAGGTCCGCTTCTATTTCGGCAGTGTTCACTTCGGTATATGGTCCTCGTTTTTTTAATGCAAGCATAATTGCTATGTTGCAACATTGCTTTATACTAGTAGAAATATTCATAGCGTAAGTAGGTGAGTCAAACCTTTCTTTTTCAGAATCATATTTGCCAACAACTTTCGTAGCTGACACTATGTCATCGTATCTTTCCGGTTTAAGTGCATCAAAAAAGTCTTTAACTGACGGGGTATTCTTCTTTATTTCAATAAACAGTTTTGCCATTTCCCTTATTTTTCGAGAAACTACGTTTACAAAATGCTGTTCCCTGTGAGTTTTCAAATATTGTGACCCGAACGCACAAATGAGCACATCTGATTTAGCAACAAGCGATATTTTATCAGCCCTCATTCGAGGAAATACAGTACTTTTTAGTTTTTCGTCTATTTTCAAATTGTTTATTAACAAGTTTTGAGCTTCAGCTTGTACATTTTTAGTGGTTTTTCCACCACACTTCTTTCTGTGTTTCCACAAAAGCCTTTTTGAATAAAATCCTAGACAATTTGGACAAGGCAAATATTCCGTAAATTTTTGTTTTCGCATAGGTTTCATTACTTCAACAGAATTTTGAATAAAATTTTTCCTTTTTTTCGTAGCTCTTGTAGTGCTTTTTCTTGCTAAATTGTAGAAATATAGGGAAAGCTTAAAGTTGAAAGAAAAAAAAACAAACTTATTCCTTTAGTCCGATACAAAATGAAAAGCTTTATTCTGGTAGGTACATGGTTGTAATTCACTTATGCATAATGTTACTGAAGTTAACAAAATCCCTCAATGCAAAGCACTTAACTAAATGTTTAATTAATACAAGCCAAGGGCAGGATGGTTCAGGTTTGTTTGATCAATCTCGGCAGGTAAAAATCAGGTACAAATTGGGTACAAAACTATAAAATGAGGGGCAATAAAGTACACCAACAAATAGTTATAGGTTTCTTTTTTTTTCTAAAGAAATTAGTAGCTTTCCCCGGAGCGGTTGTTAGTAGAGCGTACCTTCGATGCTAAGTTTCCGCGATCACGGGTCAGAGATATAATATTCCAGTTCCTTAGATTATTCTCTCTATATATGTACAATTCCACAGAATTCCTCCTTGTGTTAGGTTAGTGCCCCTAGCTTAAAAGCCAAGCAGCGGAGCCCTACGGCCTCCGGGAACTGCCCTGGAGATTCATAGCACAGTGTTAGGTTAAAAATATAATTAAATATGCCTATGATCTTGAGGTAAGTGGGTCTAACACTGAGTTCTGAAGGAATCCCAGTCAATACGTTTGAATTTCAGGTAATAAACATTGCAAGTTAATTCCAAACATAATTTTCAATAAATTGTCAAAGTTTTTTATTGGTTAGTTAATAAAAAGGACATATGGAGGGGAGAGCACCTATTTTGTGTATAATTACTGCTATTAATAAAAAGAAAACAGCTTAATTTGTGAGTTATTTGCCAAAGAAGGATGTGAAACTTAATATTGTGAAAATGTAGAATTTAACAGGAAATTCGCAAGTGTTACTCAATATATGCCTTAATCCCACTAAGATGCCGCTTACTATCAGGTTTTTTTAATGAAATAGGGGATGAAAAAGGCGAATTTTGGAAATGTAATATGTTTGATTTAATAATCAATTTACCCACAAATAAAAATAAAATTAACAAAATCTGCTTAAAATCATGAAATATAATAAGTTAATTAGATACCTTATTGTAGGCGGAGTATTATCTATTGATATAATTTATTTATTCAACTAATTCAATGAATCGCGCGCCGGCGATTATAAATATGATTGAGCTTTTACTCTTCAAGCTGAAAACAAAAATAACTGACTTTGGAAAATTCAGTGTGGCTTTTCAAATTAAATTCACACGGAAAACGAGAGAAATACCTATGGATTTTCTTCGCAGAAATTAAGATAATGTAGAAATTAAGATTTCGCAAGAAATCAATATTAAATTACTTCGGTCGATGTCTCACAGACTAATCATAACATAGACGATAGACGCGTTCAAAGACTAAGGTGAAAAATGGGCGCGTTCCATCTACGCGCATACTAGAATCGAGGTCCGTTCACCGAATGTTAAGCGTCGTATTGGCGACGGAACCTTCCCTAAAACCAAATTCATTTCATAGCATGTGTGTCATGATGTGTCAAGTCAACATACGGATCTATCGGAATTCTACAATATGCTATAAGTATTTCCAGCCAAAGTTATAAGCTTGGTTGAAAAACGAAACGTAATGAAAAATTAACCATAAACAAACTGTGAATGCTTTCCAAATTCTATTCGACGAAACTATAATTATATGATCTATAAGTTTAAGTGTATTTTATTAAAATATGTCTATAGAAATGATCAAAACAAACGGTCTAAATGTCAAATTCCGAATTTTGAGAAAATCAACCCACCTAAATTTTGGGCGAAAAAAAACTATCTTTGTAAATAAGGCCAGGATAAACGCGAGATTTATTTTCTTTATGCAAAAAGTTAATAATGACCAAAGATAATTGCAAATGTCACTGACGTGACGTGAAACGACGTTGACGTTGACACTTGACATTGATATTGTGAAATTAATTGACAAAGTTATTGTAATTATGATTTTAGTTGTGAAATTTGTGTTAAAACTACAGTGAAACCAAAGTGTTTTTGCAAAATTAGTGTTTTATGAAATTTTAAGAAAAAACGGTGTTACACTCTGAGATAATGCGTTTTCTCTCTAGACTTTTTTTGGGTACCGATAAAATTTTCTGAACCTCAATTTCATAAACATGATGTCTTACTAAATGTCTAGCAAAGTTTAAAACCAAGCTCTCGCAGAAGAAACAGAAATCTTTTCCACGAATAACCTTTTTGTGTTTAAGTTGCAGATTTTTTGTTACATTGTTATTTGCACAATCGTCCGCTAAAGTATAATTAATGATGTCTATAATATTATTATTCAATAAATATTTATTTCTATCAGATCTAATAAATTCAATTTCAACAGAAATAACGTCTTGACAAGGTGAATTACTAATATGACTCAGGTCACTACCGACATTTTTTGTTGCTTCCTGGGTGTGTTTATCCATCAAGGCAACGTGGCTGCGTAACGAAAATTCAGAAACTGGAGATCCCGATGGCGATGAGAGATTGGTACCAATTGGGAAAACATGCTTTGTAGCTTCATCGCTTTCCATGGATAACTCATTGGAATAAGTCTGTAAAAAAAGAATATTCCGTTATCTACACTCGTGACGTGATGCAACACTTATAGCTATAGATACTATATTGCAAGATCCGCACATCTGTACTACATAAAGAGATGAGTGCGTTGCCTATTTGTGACTTCATATCTAATTCCCTTCATTCGGATATTTAGAATACAATAATATTTATATATTTAGAATACAAAAATTGCAAAGAAATTAAACCGACTGTTTTTCATCTTTCTTCACTATGCACGGTGTAAAAAAACCAATCACAAAGCCCGCGTCTACGCATTCAGACTGTCTGTTGTAAATACATTGCACTTGTAAATTAAAAACTTTTATTTGTTAATAAATACTGTTTTTTTCTTTGATGTTTCTTTGGATGAAAATTAACGAACACTTTGGTATAAAAACCCCTAAAAAATTATTGTCACTTTGAACTTAAATATCGCGGTAACTATTGATTTCCCAGGTATGGTCTAGAAGACAAAAATGATATTGACGATGGGTTCAATACGTGGGCTTCGGCTTTGTGATTGGTTTTTTTACACCCGTAAGATGCTATATTATTACTAAATCAAAGGATAAAGAATCTTATCTATAATATACTAGCTTTTGCCGGCGACTTCGTCCGCGTGGAAATCCGTTTTTATTCATTCCCTTCACAAATCCCTCCCCCCCCCCCCCCTTTACACCCTTTATGCTTCCTCACAACTCAAACTATTTCCATACCAAATTTCATCTAAATTGGTTCAGCGGTTATTGATTCCCCATACAAACTTCCACCCCCCTTTTCTCCCCCTTAAGATACGATTTCTACAATAAAAGCTATCCTATGTCCGTCTCCTGATTCTAAGCTACCTCCCTATCAATTTTCAGCCAAATCGGTTCAGCCGTAACTAACAGGTGTAACTAACACGACTTATACCAAATTTCATATGTTGAAATATACAGAATGGCACATTTAGATCGGATCCTAGGAGCCATGTCATGAATTTTAGTGACAAGAAAAACTGCATACAAAATTTAAAAAAAAACTTGTACTGAGTTCGGGAATCGAACCCGGTCGTATTGAAAAATAAAACTTACATTATTTCTATTTGGATATCGATTATGTAGGTCCTAAGCAGTGAATGTTACTATAAAACATGATATCTCAAATGAATAAAATGCATTGTATTTCATATCCTTTATTTTAATTATGTTAAATGTTCGAAATGTCGACCATTTTTTTCAAAGCAATATTCAACTTGTTTAGGTAACGATACGCTTACAATTGCGTTTTGTATCTTTAGGTAATGAATTTGCATTAAAATTTTGGTATAATTTTAAATTATTTATTTGAGTTATTTGAAATGAAATATAATTTATTCATTTAATTTTAAAAAAATATATTCATTTTAGATAACATGTTTTATAGTAACATTTACTGTTTATAACCTACATAATCGATTTCCCAAGAAATAATGTAAGTTTTATTTACAATACTTAAGAACTCTCTTTAAAGCGTATTGTCTGTGCATGTACACGTGTCAGTTGTGGACAACGTTCACTCGGAAAGCCATCAACACGATAAGAGTCCACCAGTATAATGATGCATACCGGGCTCTTATGAAGCTACCGAGATACTGCAGCGCGTCGAGCATGTTTTCTGAAGCGGGAGTTCCCGATTTTTTCGCAATAATAAGATCGCGTATTGCATCTTTTTGGAGCCGGTTGCGCCGCTCTGGAAACAAAATTCTAATGGCTATCTCTGACGATGTAAGAAATCCAATCTTTAAACATTGGATTTCTGTACACATGGACGGGAACAAAAAATGACAGTTGCAATTCCTTGCAATACATACGACGAATTTTGCGTAAAATGTATTTTTATTTTATTTTATTTTATTTTTATTGTTTTGTATAATTTAATTGTGAATTTATATTTTTACACTATGGCTTTTTTGGCTGCAATAAAACGATTTTATTTTTAATACGACTGGGTTCGATTCCCGGACCGAACCGAGTACAAGATGTTTTTTAATCTAATGTATGCAGTTTTTCTTGTCACTAACATCAATGACATGATTCCTAAGAACAGATCTTTATATGTCTTATATGTAGTTACAGACTTGTCCATACCATACTGACCGATTTAATGTGCCACTCTGTATATATTTAGAGTCCCTGTTTTAAACCCAAGTGCTTTTAATTAATGAAAATAATGAAGTTTATTTTACTACATTGACTAACCAGAATTCTAACCATACCCCTTAGACAAAAGCCACACGCTTATTTTTCCGCAATGGTTCGCAGAAAATGACAATAGCCCACAGAACACAGAAAGACGTGTGTTCTGTGCAATAGCCACAGTAACAACCTCAAGCAATTTTTTCCGCACCTAATGCGGAAAAAAAATTTCCGCGGTACGACTACGGAAAAATAAGCGCGTTACTTTTGTCTAAGGGAGCTGGTATAGTTCAGCCTAAGAAGTAGCTTACCATTTTGGTACCATATCACACCAAGTATTGTTTCCATCGCGACTACTCGTATATAACGAAACAAAGTAAAAAAAAATCATTTGTAGTTACTTACATCATGTCCAGTTGGAGTGTAGTTTGAATCTGTCTCCCTAGAATAGTCTTTACTTGATACAGACTTTTCCTATAAAAAAAAGGCTTGATCTGACTAGCACGGGGTAATTTATGACAGATATTGTATGCTTTGAACTGACCCTTCAAAATAACTAAAGAAGGTTTTAGAAAGAATTCAACTTCTGAAATAGACATAAGAAAAAAAAGATACAAAGGTAGATCTCAAAAAAATTGCCAAACTGTGCTTACCTCATTATTTCTTGTGCTGTTGAACGTTGTATCAAAAATATCATTTGAAGTGTTATTTTGATTGGAGCCTACAAAAAAAATGTATTTAGGTAAGTAAGTGGATATCTAATGCAAAAGGCTGTATAAGCTATAAGTGTAAGTAATGGAGACGTACACTGCGAAAACTGCGAGCCGTTTTTGAGTTTTACCGAGACTAACACACAGCGATCCATTTTTTTATTGGGAGAGGCCTATGTCCTATATGAGCGTGACGATGATAATAGAAGTCATTTCTTTCCTAAAACTTTTAAACCCTACGTGGTCTAGTGGTTGAGAGTACCGGGTGTTGATCGGGAGGTCTGGAGTTCTATTCCCCATGGGAGCAGATTTTTTTTCTTCTCGGTTTGGTTAGTGGTAGTGCTTCCGAGCCCACCTGACTAGCTTCATTAAGTCTTACTTAAATTTGTCGCCATTATAACAATATCAATAGCATTGTTGTGTTTCGACAATAAGAGGTACGATAACCAGTTCCTTAATTATTGAGGAGTCCAGGTGAAGCTCGCTTCCACTTCCGGCCTTATCGTACTTACCATCACTTAAAATGAAACCCAAGAGCTTCCGTCGTGTGTAAAAAAATAAACTTGTCAACACGATCCATTACGAAGTCGACAGACCTAAAGACCCCAATTATTTCACTGGCTTTATAACTCAGAGTTCAGTAGTTCATTACATCATATTTGATGACCAGTTGATGTAGTGGTTGGGATAACCAACTACACAATCGTTTTCTTTTCGGGGCGAAATGCGCGACCGCACCATACTCGACCGTTGGCTAGACGGCGGACCCACTAACACCCCCCGGTGTTCTCCATGCCTTTTTGGGAACGTATGGTAAAGTCCACAATTCCATACCACTACTCAAGCGCGCCAATTACACAACCGGGGTTCCGGGTTCGAGTCCCGATTGATCTACAAATGTTTATCCAACGAATATTTGCATTTATCACCAAGTCATGTAAGTGATTATGTATGTTTATCCTTTGTCTTGTATCCATATCAAAAGCTCTTAATGAAACTTAGTTCAAACTAGCATTGGTCTGTTTAAATATTATTATTACCTATTTTATAAACATTTTCCTTAAAATATTATTTTTATAATAAATTGATAAGTATAAAAACATAAATATTATATAAAACTTAAGCCTAGGGTGTCGCCGGCAGCGAAGCTCAAGCTGCCGGTGGTGAAGGCGTCAGGGAAAGGAATTTCCGGACAATTCGCGCCATGTGAAAAATGACCGCCTTCTGTATCCGACTCATGATCCAACCGTTAAGTGAGAACCTCTTAAGATGTCGATTTAGAGTCGAGACTGTTCGCTATAAAGCCTTTCCTTAATTTTAATTTTTACTATATATACACATAATAAGAACATAAATATTTTAATATTTAAATAAATATTTTTAATAAAAATCATCGGTGACCATTGGACCACCCTTGGAGTATACTCTATCGAATACAAAAATAACATACACAAAAAAACCATACGCATCGAATTGAGAGCCTTCTCCTTTTTTCAAGAGGGTTTAAAAAAAATTAATTGTGTTTTTGTTATTGGTACCCGATATACATTCATACCCATTTAGTAAAAACTTGTTATTTTGATATTATAAACAGACACTTCAATTTTATTTATTTGTATAGATGAGCCGGGCAGTGGATGTGGTGATGGTAAATTTAGAGTATTGCTACAAATCATGCCCCATAACACAGTATTTCTAAAAATTCCAACATTACTTATTCTTCCTTGACCACCAATATCAGAAAAAAAAATCTATATTTGCTATCGATTACTGCCATATATAAATATTTCTGCAGCAAACTCGTCAAAGTTCAGAAAATCGGTATGGTTGAGAGCAATGACTGTGTATGGTCTCGGTTGTTAACGGGCAGATTCAAAGTACGAGTATGTAGCCCATTGTGAGGGACTCCACACAATTATTCTCCTCACTTCTCTCTCTATCACAGCATGCACTGAATCAACAGGCATGTAGGTATGGCCTGGAAGCAAAAAGTTGATTTGCACAACTTCGACATATTTTGAAATTCGTAGAAAATTATTTATAGCTGCTAGTACATTTTTATTTTTGTTTTGACCGCTGCATGAATCACAATATAATATAAGATTTTTTAAGTCTCTTTCATCAACATTCTCAAAGTATTTCGTTAAAAGAAGTCGGCTGTCCCATCGCAAAACCTAGTAACTAGTTTTGACCAAATTTTACAGGAGAGCGAAAAAACATATTTAGGGGTAGCCCTTCTAAACTATACAATACCTGTGGAGAAATTGTTATTTAGAAAAAGAAGTAGTTCGACTACGTTAACTGAGTATATAAATTACACGTTAAACATTACTTCTACAAGTTTTATAAGCTAAACTTTACTTTGAAAATAAATATCAAATAAAAATTATACCCTCGAAACCATTTCAAAACCTAGTTAGATCTCATACTAGATTTTGATTTGGTCCAACTTTTTAGCTAGTAATAAATATGTCCAGATTAAAACCTAGCAAGTGCTCTAATTAGTTTTAAAATTGATTAATATGATGCGTTTAATCTAATTGTCTAGAGTAAACCAACAATATTAATTAGATAAAAGTACAAAAAAATATACAAATAATAATAAAATAAGATTTATTCATTTATTCGATTGCTTCCATTTGACCAACAAATGACAAGTCTGGGGATTGATTGTTTGTAGGCAAATTATGCCGAAAAGGTTTTCTTGAGTCTGGCATCATTGGCACTAATTTTGATATTATATTATTCTTTTTTTCTTCTTTGACTCCTCTCGGTTCCTCAACAAAGAGAACTGAAGCACGCATATCAATTTTTTTTTAAATCTATTTCACTGCTATTTTCATCAAACCTGGAATAAAACATAGATTAAGTAACTACTTTAAGCTGTGTATACATTTTGAGATAGTCACACGATTATATTTGCAAAGTTTACGTAAGATACGTAAAAAAACTACATGTTCCATGAAATAAAACCTTCTTGTAACCCGATTAATGTCAGTTAGTTTTTTATAGATTATAATTTACTAAAACGTCTTATATGTACCTGGTTTTATAAAAAAGGTTCCTTGGTCCTTTTACAAATTTGACCTGAACCACAGACTTTAACTTTAACTGAAACTCCTTGAGAAGTTCACCGAAGCGACCAGCTCTCTTTTTCTTGGGCCAGTTGTGACGATGTCGAATTTCTAATGTTTTAATATTTTTTCTTGATTTCAACACACAATCAATGAAATCTCCAAAATCATAAATACCACGTTGACGTCTCATTTTTTGTTCTATATTGGCATGGACAGCATCAGCAGACATGTGAGTGTACCCTTTAGTTAAATAATTTATCGTGATTGATTCAATGTTATTTACTTCGTTATTAACTATTATGACCATAGCAGTAAAAAGCGTCCAATTTTTATTTTGGGCTGTACAGTTATCAGCCCAGAGGTGGAAATGCTGTACATCCCTTTAATTATCAAAAAAAAGCTTTGATAGCATCTATAATATTGCTGGCGTCTCGGCCAGCAATTGCTTTATGCCACAATACACAAACAGCAGGCTCAATTGCTTTCTTTTGGATAAAAGTAAGATTAAATGTTATCAACCGACTTAAAAAAAAGCATCCTTGAATTGAGGCATTTCTGGAATTAAAATGACTTTTTGTAAATCCATGGAAAAATACTTTATCCGTTTTTCATTCCCTTCTGCTCCATCTAATCGGTATCGTTCTAAAGCCAAATTAACTTTTATCTTTGAGTTCTTTTTCTTTTGTTCTAATATCTTGGCACTTCATCGCCTTTATCTGTATGTCTTTTAATCACTTCTTCATAGAACAAACAATCTGCACATTTATCGCCTTTTGGCATATAGAACGATATGTTTAGTCTTTTAATCGTTTGCCTATAAATTTCTACACCACAACGAAAATTTGGATGAATCCGTTTAAAATCTGCATGCATTTGCTTAAGAGTCAGATGTCGTGGCAAATATCTTACGTCCTTGCAGTTTCTTTGTCAATATTTTAGTAAGTGTTATGTATTTGATAAAATCTTCCAAGGCATTCCATGTAGCCGATGGCAAGTGTAAACGTTCGTGAGTTGTACATATTTCTCTTAAACATATCAAAGATTGAGCCATATCAATTGTAGAATGCCATCTAGTGGTACAATCTAATTTTAGAATGAGTTTGTTTTGCTGTCGTATTATTCTTACAAATTGTGGAGTTCTTAGACGGCGTACCACCTCTCTACATTCTTAAAGTAGTTTACGAGTATTAACATTATTTGATGCATCTTGCAATGTTAATTGGAGAGTATGAGCAGCACATCGTACAAGCCCGATAGAATGTTCCGCTTCATCATGTAGTCCAATTTCAGTATTCTGGAATTGTGTTTCAAGATTGTCTAGCAATCGAGTTGTAATTATTTCGATTCGACTGCCTTCCATTTCTGTATCGTGACCAGAATCTGAGTCAATTTCCGAATCTTGAACACATACATTTATAACTTGAGAAGAGCTTGTACCTAAAAGTAAATGAAATCAATAAGTGAGGGTGCTTGACTGTTATTGAATTAACCTTATACACTTCTCAAGAGCATTAGCAACTAAGTAATGTATGTGATTTTGCCTTAGATTTATTAATAAGAGCAAAAAATATTGTATATTGGTATCAATGGAATTTAAGTAATATAAATTAACATTTTAATACTATTTTCTTGACCTGCTTCTGCTGAATCAGGTGTAATGACATCTGAATTAACTTCAATGATTAATTTAGTCATCTTTATCATATTGGCACCATTGTCAGTAGTAATGCTGTAAATTTGTTGTATATCTATACGGAATCTTTGGAGATTGTACAAAAGCAAATCTTTTAGATGATCTGACGTATGTCGCTGAAAAATTTTCTGTTACTGCCAA
Organism: Schoenobius gigantellus; assembly: GCA_963935595.1. Lineage (NCBI taxonomy): Eukaryota > Metazoa > Arthropoda > Insecta > Lepidoptera > Crambidae > Schoenobius > Schoenobius gigantellus. The sequence continues at coordinate 48,092,654 of OZ012541.1, forward strand.
ATTTTTCAAAATAATATGACCATCTTCAGAGTACTGACAATTAATACCCAAAAAACATCTTGTTGCTATAGATGCGATATCAACTTTTAGACACCAAATTTTTCCCTGTAACGTTGTCGCCATTTCGCATCTAAGTTTTTCTGCCATTAAATAAACGCTTCTGTTTTTTGGCAGTGGTAATTTAATTTAGGGAATATAAATATCAGTTTAGTAAACATCTTTCTTACAATATTTTTGTAAAGGATCAAATTTTAGGAGATTATTTACAGTGTTTGGGAGAAATAATGATTTACATAGCATAATTATCTTTACTAGGGTAATGAGATGTTAAATATTTGCTTCACATTTTAGATTAAAATTCGGTTTATAATACTGGTGGTCATATAACATTTTTGGGTTTACAATGATTAGTTTGGAGTCATGTATTTTAATAGGATAGCAAGATGTTATAATTTGGGTTATAATTTTGGAAAAAAAGGAGTTTACATTTTGGCACTTATTACCTATTTTTGGGTCACCAATGATATGTTTGGAGCCATTATCTTTAATTAGATAGTAATATGTTATACTTTTGGCTATAATTTCACATGAAAACGGTGTTTTAATTTTGGTGATCGTTTACTATTTTCGGTAGTAAAAATCGTTTTTTTGGTGTTATATTTTACTATATTTGGTGGTCAGTTAAACATAAGCCCTTTATAAAGTTATAAGAGAGTCTTATAGGGTATTTTAATATGACCCGTCCACTTCATGCGATCGTTGATTATAATACCAAGATATTTGTGCTTGTTAACCATGTCTACTGGTGCACATGTGCACTTTGCAAAATTTGAATGTAGACATGAGTGTGAATGTGCAATCAGTTTAAGATCAAATGTCTGGCTTCTGTTCTGGCTAGAACTTATATACATTAATTTGGTTTTGCCAGCGTTTAGGATCAGTCCGGCATCATGGGACCACTTTGCCAGTGATGTGAAATCTGACTGCAAATTTTCAAGTGCTATATTTATATCTTTATTTGCAGATATAAAACACGTGTCATCGGCAAACTGAAAAGTATCACATTTTTTTATAATATTTATGGCGTTGTTAACGTATGATATGTAATGTAAGGATCCTAGAACCGATCCTTGTGCTGTGCCGTCACATACTGCAATTTCTTTACTAACGTTATCACCAATCCTTACAACAAATGATCTTTCCTTGAGATAGTCTTCACACCACCCACTCAACGGGCCTTGATACCGCAATCATTCAGTCTATCTATTAGGACATCATGTGTATCGAATGTATCGAATGCCTTACTGTAATCTATGAATAAATTTGCCCTGTTTAACGGATTCATTTATAAACTTAGCTATTACCTCCGAGATCTCAATACTTATAGATTTTAGATCTTGAGCTCGTATCCCATCTACACCTGGAGCTTTAAGACTACTTAGAGACTTTATTTCTCTTAAGACTGATTTTGATGATACTTCCTTAAATATACAAGAGACATTAGCTGGTTGGGAGTATTCATTTAAATGTAGTAGTTTTGTGTTGCATTTATGTACAATATTTTTTACAGTATCAGAAAAGGTTTTTTTATTATAAATTTATTTTTTATTAATGTATTTAAGCTTGTTTAGAATTGTTTAATTTCTTATTTGACATTGTAACTTATTGTCATCATAATTCCCTAATTTGACTACATAGATTATTTAGTATCTATAATTAAGTTTCATTGACATTGTCATTATAAATATTAATATTTTATTTTAGTGACTGTAATTATTCTGAAGATCGTGGTTATCTGACATTTATTTATTATTATTGTATTTAGAATCTTGACATATTAATTTTTAATTTACTTCTCATATGCCTATGGCGAATCATGGCTGTACTCTGTTTGTATTGCATTTAACACATATGTATATACCCATGTTTTATGAACAAATAAAATGATTGATGATTGATAATACCTACCTTCAATATTTTTCCACATCCGTTAATTAGACACGTGGAAGTCTTCATGTTTCATCTAATGGTAAAAACGATAAACAGTACAGTCTTGCTGGTTCTTTCCAGTACAAGGTCTCCCGCCGTAGACTTGTGAACCAATGGCGTAGCTTCTTTGACGTTCAAAAGTGATTGTAAAATCCCAATTGAATAAAGGATATTGAATTTGAATTTGAGTATTCGTTTTTTTGCGACCCATTTTTAACACATTTATATTAGGTTCACTTGTAAATAAGAAACTGACAAACTAGCAACAAACAATGTAAGCAAATCCTTGTTCTTCAAATCCGCTACCAGCCACGTCTCGCTTGTGAAACCTGTATTGTTTACTATAATATTAATTGCTATAAACGTTACTATTATTAAATCAAATGAAACAACCAAAATAATAATGTTGCACACTTATAGCAGCTGTAAAGAAGGTGCGTAATAATGACGGCGATACTTCTCTACTTCTCTTTTGTTTAGATAGGTACGAAAGATTAATTAAATAGGCAGCCGCTAAAACAGTGCGCACGTAGCTCGCTAGAGGCTAGATGTTGAAGTCTGGCGGAGGGGGTCCGCAAGCGGAGTCGTCGCGACCCGCTACCCGCGGCCCTCCCGCCATTGTCGCCCGTGATTGGTGACGAGCGTTAACAGCGGCCATCGAGAGAGAGCGCCAAGAGCACAGAACAATATAGAAGAACAAGCCGATTTGGCGGTACACAAAGTGACCACAAATTAACTATCCTAACATTACATCCCTTCTCTCAAGATGCTTACCATTAATGTAAATTTATTTTAAATAAAGTACAAGATTTTTATCAATGCAATAATTATTTCAATGTATATAATCCTTTAAACCAAATTGGTTTCTTTCTTTGTCTAACAGGACGGGAATCAACATTATGATTAACATCAATTAAATTTGTAGAATCATTTACATGATTATTTGTTACAGAATGTGAGACCATATCATCATAATTAGTATTTATGATTTGATTGTTATTAGTGTTATAATTACTATTGTTAATATCTAGAGTAGAATAACTATTGTACCTATTAATATTAGAATTATGTTTGTGTGCATATGCATATGGAGCAGGAGTTAAATGCCACCTATTCCTTCTATAATTACCTCCCATAGTTTTAATTACAAATGATCTATAAGCCAGATGTTTAATAATTGTACCATACACTCAAATCTACTATCCATACCGTATCCCCCACATTTAGATCTGACAATTGTTGGCGATGGCGTCTGTTATAATAGTAAGCTTGTTTTTGTTTTAACTGAGAATTTTTTTGAACAACTTTTTTTGATTCTTTACTTTGCAATTGAGGCGTGATGATTGGCAAATGAGACCTTAACTTTCTTCCCATTAAAAGTTCACTGAGAAAAAATCCATTATCCAATAGAGTAGTTCTATAAGCTAGCAATGCCTTATCTATTCATTAGTATTCTTCTTGATTAAGGATTTTGCTATTTTAACTGCATTCTCAACTAAACCATTAGACTGGCTGTAGTATGGTGAACTTATAATATGATTAAAATTATATTCTTGTGAAAATTTCATGAAAAGATCTCGAAATTGAGTACCATTGTCAGATCTAAATGTTTCACAGATGCCATATCTAGAAAATAATTCTTTTATTTTACTTATTATTACCTTTTCTGTCATAGAGCTAAGTTCATATATTTAAAAAAAAATTGAATACTAATCTAATAATAATAATAATTTGTGACTATTAGAAACCATTTGTTGTAATTAAATAGATCTGCAGCAATAGTCTGCCACGGCCTCGTAGCTGGTGAATCGTCTTTACAAAAAGTATTACAGGATTATTAGATCTATGCTCTACACATTCAGGACAGTTTCGAACAATTTTTTTCAACGTGTGTACTAAGGCCTAACCACCAAACTGCCATCTGAGCTCTACGTCTACATTTGACTATGCCCTGATGGCCTAAATGAATATATTCCAAAACTTCTTTGTGCATAACAGCTGGTATGAAAATCCTTGCCCATTAAAAATTAAATCACCATAGATACTAAAATCAAATCTATATAGAAAATAAGGAAGTAGATCTGGAGTTAATTTATTTTTATTAGGCCAACCCTCTAGGCAATATCTTTTTATTATATTACATATCTGATCCTTTTGTTGCTCCTTCCTTATTTTCTGCAAATATATATCAAATATAGATATATTTTTAACAATAAAATTAATATATAAATCACAATCAGATGAAAGCTCTTGTTTAGTGTCGTCTAATGAAAGAAAGAAAGAAAGAAAGAAAGAAACTTTATTGACCAATATGTATGTACAAAGTTATTGAACAATTATGAATGGTTGGCCAAATGGTCCCATCTCAGCTTAAAGCTGCTGTTGCATGTTGCAACAGGAGCGCTGATTTTCAGATGGGACCATTTTGGACGACGTAATAATTTTAAATAATAAAATAAATATGTTACACGTAAAGTAGTTCTTCATCTGAGGTGCGAAGTATCTATCTCTATGTAGTCTGTGGCAAAACTTGATCTGTCGTGGCAATGCACAAGCCGCGCGTGAGCCAATAAAAGAAAAAAAAAAACAATATAGTGGTAAGTGGTCTGTCTGTGATTGTGTGATTAAACAATATTATTAAGTGTAATTGTGCTTGACTGCTTGTTAAAATTTTTATGTAAAGATGATAAACTCACGGTGTAGTAAAATAGAATGTGGAGAAGGAAATTCGTGATGACCCATTATGCAGGGCTTCATTAATGAAAACAATACTACAGGCATAGCAAACAAAAACATAGGCAGTTTATGGATGAAAATTATGATCCCCTCGACGCCTAACTGCATACTATGCGCCGTGGCATCATGTGGCGATAAAATTGAGTGGTAATTATTTCCGCTATTATATTGTTTCCTTTTGTAACTGCAGAAGATATTTTTTATACTGTGTTCTGAAGGCATGTTTTGTTTGAAGATTGCGCATCGGAGGCGGTATGTCATTCCAACAATGAGAGGCAGCGAATTTAAAGGATCCACGGAAAGCAGCAGTGCGATGCGCGGGAGTGGCAAGGACAGGAGTGCATGACCTTTTTAGATGTTTTCTCTGAGTGGAAGCCCATGTGAGTTTCTCAAATAGATAGCAGGGTTTCCCTGTCTTTACGATATTGAACATCATGCTTGCCAAGTGGAGCTTCCTACGCGCTTCCATCCTTAAAATGTTTGCTGAATTATGAAAGGGTGTGACATGCGAACGAGGTGGGATGTGAAAACAATATCGAGCACAGGCGTTTTGGACCCTTTGGATCATTTTGGCGGTTCTTGCAAGCAGACATGGTCCGTAGACTGTGTCACAGTAATTAAACTTAGACAAAATAAGTGATTCACATAGTTTAACTCTGAGCTCCACACTTATATACGGTCTAATGCTGTAGAGTAACTTGAGACGGTAAAAACATTGCCGAGCACATTCAGTGACATGGTTTTCAAAATTTAATCGGCTGTCAAAAATTAGTCCTAGATTCCTTGCAATCTCAACTCTCTCTATGCCTTCTCCCTTTATTACTATATTGAATTGACTGTCTATGTTATGGAACTTCTGCAAATTTTTCCTTGTACCTGTTAAGATCAATTTTGATTTTGCAGGATTTAGGACCAGGCAATTGGATTCACACCAGGAAGAGATGCTCGCCAGATCTCCGTTGATTTTAACTGCCGCCTCCACACTGTCTTGAAGAGCAAAAGAGTAATATAACTGCGTGTCATCAGCATACAGATGAAATTTACAATGCTTTACAGCCTTTGTGATGTCCGCACTATACAGGATGAACAAAATGGGGGCAACTATTGAGCCCTGTGGAACTCCTCGTAAAACAGGCAGGGGTGGAGATCGGGCAGATGATCCATCAGGTTTAGTGAGTTCTACAAACTGCTGCCTATTTGTGAGAAAACTATTGAACCATTTCACAGATTTGTCATCCAAACCATAGTATCTCAGCTTAGCCAGAAGTAGAGTGTGATTAATGCAGTCAAAGGCACGGGAGAAGTCAAGTAATACCAAAGCAGTTACCATTCCTTGATCTTGAGCATCAAGAAGATTATCCACAACTTCTGCTAGAGCTGATGATGTACTGAAGCCCTTTCGAAACCCAGACTGTACTTGGGGAAGGATGTTGCGTTCCTCAAGATACCTAGTGAGTTGTTTGCATACTATTCTCTCCAATACCTTGGAGATGCATGAAAGCAAGCTGATAGGTCTAAGATCATTCATGGCTGAGGGCTGATTGCTTTTTGGCAGTGGCTTAACCACAGCTGTTTTCCACAAACTAGGAAAATGACATTCCATAATAGAGCGATTTATAATTTTTGTAATTGCATTTAGTGACTGTGGAAGAGTCAAAAGAAGCATGTCCAGCGTTATGCAGTCACTTCCCTGAGCATTTGATTTCATGCTCCTAATTGTCTTCAGCACTTCTTCTTGTGATACAGTGCGAAGAGAGAAGGTTGTACCACTATGTTGCCTATGTGAGTTAAAGAAATCTATCTCTGATCTCTGTGCCGTGCATGCACCTGGTATGTTAAGGAAGTGTGAGTTTATCAATTTTGGATCATCGAAACACGGTGGCAATACAGAGGCCCCTTTTTTGTCAGGCAGCACTGTTGACTTGAGATTTTGCCAGAGCTTTTTCGAGTCTTTCAGATTAGAGTTAATTTTTTGATCAAAGAAAGACGCCTTTTCTCTCTCTATTGCGACTATCACTAACTGCTTCATATTTTTATAACACGTCTTTTTGACCTCAGAATGAGATCGGCGATATTGCCTGTAGTAGCGATCTCGGATATGCATCATTTGTTTTATAGTGTCTGTAATCCATGGGTGGGGAGCGTACTTGAATTTTTGCTGTTTAAGAGGGGCATGGAGGTCAAACAGTCCCCTTACACAGAGAGTAAATGCCTCGACGATAGAATCTACATCGGGTGCGTTGTCAAAAAAACTCCAGTTAATGGCATTCAGATCAGCATTAAACTGTTTTAAAACAATATTTTTTATTGGTCTATATGTAATAAATTTGGGTATTGGCTTACTTCTCTTGATTTTAAATTGAGCAACTATCATAGCATGTCCACCAAGATCAGGAGTCTGTTTGATGATGATGCGAGAGCTTTGTACATCAGTACATATTATGTCTATGAGACTACTACTATTTGGTGTATAGTGCGTTGGCTTATCCACAATCTGCTCTAAACCAAAGCTGTTCAAAAACTGCATAAGCAGTCTTGCTTTGTTATTTTGTTCAAAAATATTAATATTGAAGTCACCTAGTGTAATTAAGCCATCTACATTTCCAAGAGCAGTGACTGTCTCAGTGATTGCATCGAAGAACATGGTGACATCTTGCCATGGAGGTCTATAGGCTGTACCTATAACTATGTTTTTACTATTTAAACTTAATCGAAGCCACATTTGTTCAACTTGTGTCGAATCTGGAAATTTATGTTGCCGGACATTGATGTCCTTTCGCACATAAAAGCCTACCCCCCCTCCACGACCTCCCCTGATACTCGCAGGTCTTGGAATGTGAATCAAGCGATACCCTTGAAGTCTAGGAGCTTCATGTTCTTGCCTTGGTCTAAGCCAGGTCTCATTTATGGCCAGAATATCTGGAGATAATTCCTGTGCAGATACGATAAATTCATCATGCCCTGTGCGCAGAGAACCAGCGTTGAAAATACCAATTTTTATATCTTTTGAGTTATGCATTTTTTAATTCCGGTAGCATTATTTCTTTCCATTTATCAATTGTAACTGCATAGTGGTGAGTTCTGAAAAAAATTTGCTGTTTTCTAATTATAGTATTAATTGAATGCAAAATTATAATAAAAAATTGAGTAGTATGTAAGTAGTATATAGAATAATTTATAAATAGTTTATTACTATTATTTAATATGAAAATAAACCCTGTGACTTTATGAAACTGTCTAGCATAGTAACATAATCCATAAAACAACACAAAACCATAACAATATTTCTGTCTAAAAGACGAAACCATGCATGATGCCACAGTAGATAGTAACAATAACTTAACGTCTATACATATGTTTAACAAAGATACAATGTGAATTTGTATATAAACTAAAATTGTAAATATTGATTGGACTACATTTCTAGTGTTTTGTTTGTAGAAATTTGCTGTTGCTGAAGGAAAGAGTACCATTGAAACACTGAACTGATGACTGCTTTGGTGCTTACGTGCCAGACCCAAACACACGAGTAATATCCATATGAGAACGGAACTGATGGACCGGTAGACCATCCCCCTGACGAGCGAAAATGCGGCCACGCTTCGTCCAGCTGTATTTCCACTGCAATTTACGAGATTCTTGACGGACGTGGTGAAAAAGCTGGCGGTTTAGCCTAGTCAACCGCTCGTTGATGTATACGCGCGATTCAGTATCGTCGGCTTGCCCGATGCGGCGCACGCGCGCGGCACGCAGCAGCTCATCGCGCAGATCGCGACGCGAGAGCCGCACCACCATGCGGCGCGGACGCCCGTCAGCCTCTGTAGGTCGCGGTCCCACGCGCTCCGCGAACACTACGTCACGCTCCTCTAGTGACACGCCCAGCCGTGTCGCAAGAACGTATACGGTGTGGAATGAGCTCTCACCCTTATCCTCAGGGAGACATGTAATCTCCACATCCCCCAGCAACGCCTCCTGCTTAGCCCTGAGAAAACTCTTGTTTAAATTCTTTTAAGAATCGTAAAGAACTTTCCTCCGATGTTTCAGAAGTTGGTGATTCCGACCGACATTCGTTCTCGGACTGGGTTAGGCTGGCTGAAGTCCCACCGTCAGTGCCCTCGTAGAACGCCTTCACCGGCGTTTGGCTGTTATCGCCTTTACGTAAGCTCCTCTTACAGTTTGGGCAAATCCAGTCCTTGTTGATTGGAGCTTTGTCTGTGATAGCCAGGCATGCACGATGATATTTAAATGGGCAGGTGCTACAGGCGGCGGTTCCTGTCGGTGATAAAAATTTGCCGCATGCTCCACAATTGACCATAGTGACGGTAGGCAGTAGTACAGTAGCGATGAACGAGATGGCGCCAGCTACGTCCGAGGTTTTGTTATTACGGCGACTGGCGCAAGCAGTAAAGTGTCAGTAATAAAATAAAAAAATTGAAATACCCGTATGTTGTTTACTTTTCCTTGACCAACTCGAACAGCTGATTTTATTTCTGTAATATTTCTTGTTGATGCTGCACAAGTTCTATACCAACATCAATGCAGAGATGAATGATCTCGTGGAACAGAATGGTGACTTTTTCTGTGCCGAAAAGTGCAATAGTGATTTTAAGTGCGCGATAAAGGCTGAGACAGTAAGTTACTACTTTGACGTTTTGACGTTTTGACGTCGATCTCCCTGGAATGGAGCCCTTGATAATGAATCAGGCAAAATAAGATCAAATCAAATCAAATCCGTTTATTGCATTCATATGGTGTAAAGTAAATTGATATAAAAAGCTGGTACAGTACCATGACATGAACCCTGAAAAGGGCACCGCAACATTTACATAATTTTAATATAATGATTAAAATATAAAGAAGTTATATAACTTTAAACATATTATTTCATAATTTTATTACATTAATATTATTCTATTTCTATTTTATTCTTCCTTTATTTATTCATTAATTTATTTGTATGCACGTATGATAATGATAATGTTTATTTATTTGTATGAAGAGTGGTACAAAAGGTATAACATTCATTATTAAATCGCAAACAATTCACCAGTCACTAGCATGCAATCATTATTGTTACACAATTTTAATTATACCAAGGCATATTTCCTTTGAATACATTAATTCATTTTCGTCTTTTACAAAAGTCAATTAACCAGGTTTTCAGTGTCCTTTTAAATGTATTTATGGGTAAAATCTTGAGATCATTCGGCAAGTCATTAAAGATAGCAATCGCCATACAGTATGTATTTCTGTGATACAGAGCCGTAGTATGTGTAGGAAGAACCAGCATATTAGCATCTAGTGTTAAATTTACAGTATTCGTTTTTTTTTGGAAATAGTCCAGAATTAGTTTTGACAAACAAGCACACTTCATGAATGTATGTGCAAGGCAAGGTCAGCAGCTTAAGCTGTTTGAAAAACAGTCTACAAGATGTTCGGGAATCAATATTGCAAATAGCCCGAACACATTGCTTCTGTGCGATGAATGCTGTGTGTGCGTGACACGAGTTACCCCAAAGAAGAATTTGGTATCTTAATAAGCTGCCTACGTAACCGTGATAAGCGTGGACAGCGATATTTTGGCTGCTTACTTTAGTGAGCCTCCACAGTGCATAAACAAACGAATTTATTTTGTTGCAAAGTTTATTTATATGCGTCAATTAATAATCCTAAAAAGTTTGTATGTGTACATTCATTAATTGTTTTATTATTAAATGTCAAATTCAAATTGTATTTTCGGTCATTTTTATTAATGAATTAAATAAATGTCGTTTTGCTTAAGTTAGCTTTAAGGTAATTTTCATTAAGCCAATTAATTACCCTTATAACTGTTTCATTCACTTCGTTATTATAATGTTTAATGTCATTACACGGTACGACAACAGAAACGTCATCAGCGAAGAGCGTATAACTGTGATTTGTAACATATGGGAGGTCGTTTATATATAACAGGAACAACAGTGGTCCCAGTATGCTGCCTTGTGGCAAGCCTAGGGTTATAGGCCGTGACGATGATTGGTATTATTTTATTTCCATATCATCACTTATGTTTGTTATTTCGACGTATTGTGTCCTATTTGTCAAATATGAGTACAGCCATTTATTTGCTATACCCCTAATACCATACAATTCACATTTACGGAGAAGGATCTTTGCCAGGAATGTAATTTATTTCATAGTTTTAGCCTAATCCTAAACCTTTGTAATCGTGGTGTCAAATCGTCTAGATTTTTAGTTTGCAATATTTGGAGTAAAGGTTTGTGGTCTGTTTCAAATATGATTTTTAAACCTGTTATATACTCGTAAAATTTTTCTGCTGCCCATGTTAGAGCCATAGCCTCTTTTTCTATTTGAGAGTACCTCCTTTCTGTTTCATTCATTGTTCTAGATATATATGCAACAATTTCCTTTCTATTTTTATTTCCCACTTGCATGAGGCAGTCCCTAAGCCGTATGAACTTGCATCTGCACTAACTATAACTTGTTTATTGGGATGAAAATATGCTAAAATTGGTGTATCACATAAAAGTTGTTTAATCTCAATAAATGCTTTTTCTTGATCTAAGCCCCACAAAAATTCTACATCTTTCCTAAGCAAGCTATTTAAAGGTTCTAAACTATTGGCTTTATTTTCTAAATGTCTTGATGCAAAGTTGACCATACCTAAAAACCTCTGAAGTTCAGTCTTATTCTGTGGTTTAGGGAAATTTTTTATAGCTTTAAATCTATCACAATCTACTGAAATCCCTCCAGATGACAAAATAAATCCAAGAAATTTAATAGTTTTCACACCAATAACACATTTATCTATATTAACTGATAAACCCTCATCCGACAAGCGTTTTGAAACCTCCCTTAAACAGTCATCATGACCTTGAATCGTACTATGGTATATTAATATATCGTCAACATGAAATATTACATTTAGCCCTTTGAGGATTTTTGAAAATTTTGCAACAAAATATTCCGTCGAACAACTCACACCAAATGGTAATCTTTTATATTTCAATCTGCCGAATGGGCAAATAAATGTGGTTAACAATTGACTCTCCTCATCCAAAATTAATTGATGTAAGCTTATGGTTATATCAATTTAAGAGAAATATTGAGCACCTTTAACTTTTGCAAGTGTATATCCTATTTTTGGTAATGGAAAGTAAGCACGCTTAACACTTTTATTGAGTTGAGTATAGTCACAACATAATCTTATTTCATTTTCATTTTTTTGCACAACCACTATAGGAGATACCCATTCAGTTACCTGTTCCACTGGCTCAATAATATTCAACCGTTGTAACCTTTTAAGCTCATTTTCTAGCTTGGGCAACAGAGCAATAGGGACCACTCTGGGAGTTGACTGTACAAAAGGCTTAGTGTTAGGCTTTAGTTCAATTGAAATGACCTCCTTAAATTGGCCCAATTCCTGTAATAGTAAAGGAAATTCTTTATTTATATTAACCAAACTAAAAGACTGTTCCTTTTTTAATTCTTTTAAATTAACTACTAAAATATTTAATTTTCTACTAGTTAATCTGCTCAAAATTGCCTTATTTATAGATTTCACTACATAAACTTTAATATTGTATGAATAATTTTTGTGTATTAATGTAAGAGATAAGTAACCTAGTATTTCAATAATTCTACCATCGGCTGCTTTGACATATAAATCTGGAGATTTTAATTTACAAACATATTGTTCTGGAACAAATGACAATGGAACACATACAATATCTGCTCCAGAATCAATTAAAATGATCCATATTTAATAAATTCTTTTATATAAATGTCACAAAACCAGGCCTCCTCTTCTTCATAGTTATCACTACCTACAGTCGCTAAGAAATTATACTTAAAATTACCTTGTTGATATTCTTCCAAAGAAATTACTTTCTTAATAGGTTTCTTGCACAGCTTTAAATAGTGTCCTTTCATTTGACAGTTAAAGCACTGCACATTTCTAGCTGGACATCTAAATCATGGATGTAAATTGTATCCACAATATGGACATGACTCTTGATGACTATTTCTACTTTTCCCATATTTAATGGAGTGTTTAACTACACTGATTTCTCCATCATCTTTATACAGCTCCTGTGTCTGAGATTTCTGAATTTCTGAAATTCCCTTATAAATTTCACAGACCACAGTACCATAGACCACATTCATACGCTGCGGCAGGTTATACAGAAGACCGAGGAGTATAATCTGCCACTATGCTTGGCGTTTGTGGACTATGAGAAAGCCTTCGATTCTGTCGAGACCTGGGCCGTGCTTAGGTCACTCCAGAGGTGCCAAATAGACTACCGGTACATCCAAGTGTTGAAGTCATTGTACGAAAACGCCACTATGTCAGTCCGCCTTCAGGACCAGAACTCCAAACCAATACGACTTTAGCGAGGTGTGAGACAAGGTGACGTTATATCGCCGAAGCTGTTCACAGCTGCGCTGGAGGATGTATTTAAGCTTTTGGACTGGAGAGGAGTCGGCATCAACATAAACGGCGAGTACATGACTCGCCTTCATTTTGCCGATGATATCGTGGTCATGGCTGAGACCGTGGAAGATCTAGGCACAATGTTCGAAGACCTCTGTAGAGTTTCCCAACAAGTGGGTCTTAAAATGAACATGGACAAGACCAAAATTATGGTGAATTCCCATGTAGTACCCACTCCTGTGAAGATTGGCGGCTCTACACTGGAAGTTGTTGACGAATATGTTTACCTGGGACAAATAGTCCAGCTCTTTAAGTCCAACTTCCCGAAAGAGGTAAATCGACGAATCCAACTCGGCTGGGCAGCGTTCGGGAAGCTACGCAGCATATTCTCGGCCAGTCTACCGCAGCTTCTTAAGACGAAAGTCTTCAATTCGTGCGTGTTGCCAGTGATGACGTACGGAACTGAGACGTGGCCGCTTACAATGGGTCTTATCAGAAGGCTCAATGTCACTCAAAGGGCAATGGAGAGGGCAATGCTCGGGGTTTCTCTACGCAATCGCATCAGAAATGAAGAGATCCGTAAAAGAACTAGAGTCACCAACATAGCCCAAAGAATTGCAAACCTTAAGAGGCAGTGGGCAGGACACACAGCTCGCAGGACTGACGGCCGTTAGGGCGGAAAGGTCCTTGAGTGGCGGCCGCGTACCGGGAGACGCAGCGTTGGTAGGCCCCCCACAAGTGGACCGACGATCTGGTGAAAGTCGCGGGAAGCCACTGGATACGGGAGGCGCAGGACCGATCGGTTTGGAGATCTCTGCGGGAGGCCTATGTCCAGCAGTGGGCGTCTCTTGGCTGAAATGATGTGGGCGGCGTGGCGACTAAGTTCGGCTGCGCCTCGTAATACGCCGCCATTGATTTACTACCAAACGTAGATAGAGCGCTTCATACAAAAACGCGCTTGAAATCTGTCACCTAATCGACTATACATTTGTGTACCCGCTGATATATACTTGAATATGCACGCCCGAATGAAAATTACCATAATGAAAGTACCGTATTTATCGAATTCAACCTTATTCTGCATTATTATGGCAACTATTTTAAGTACAACCGTGGGAAGTTACATCATTTCATACCTAGCCACAGATCAAACGATGTTTTAGTAATTGCTACAAGAAATATCAACTATAAACTCTCAAGCATAATGCTTGAAATTGCTTATCGCGTTGTCGCTCCAACGCATGAATGAGATAACACATCGTGATACGACGCCCGGGCGAGCGAGACGATTGTGATGTACCGACACCTTACCGACACTGACGCGAAGCGACATGTTTATGATTAAAATAATTGTTTTTGATTGGTTTTTACGTATAAATCGAATATTTGAACATGATAAAATGTGTAATGAGTTTACTCACGCAAAATATGAAATCCCGTCTTTTTTCTGCCGTTTCTGGCTATTGTTTTTGAATTTTTCGAAAATTTCTAAGTGCGATTAGTTTTTATAGTGTCATTTCTACAAATGGAGAGGTTTTTCAATATCATTTGTTTTCCATTTCACAATATCATTTGTTTTCCAGGGGAAAGGCAATGGCCATACTAAATTAAGCCCACAACGCACACATATAAATGAATGTAAAAATAATAGCGGATAATACCAGTATTTGACTGGTAAAAGAAAAAAAAAATACTTGGTGAATCTTTTTTAATGTATTTTTTATTTTTCATGAAATCAATATTAATTGTATAAATGTATAAGTTAACCATTATGGTAATATGTTAATTATGTCCATTATATTACTAATATATATTAAGAATTGCATTATTATAACTTTTTTTGTGTTATAATTCTACAAAAAATCAATCAATTTTGTTTTTTCAGGTTGTTAGCAGTGCAGATTTAAAAATAATGGACATTTTGACTCGTTGCTCTCGTTGGCGTGGCAGTGTTCAGATGCAAGGATTTTCCGGGAATGTCGCTTAAAACAACGATTTGAAACCGGAGAATTTCGCGGACTTGTGCTTGGGAATAGTGGTTACCCATGTATGCCGTATTTGCTGACATCAGTCCTCAACCCAACAACACCTCAAGAAGAACGGTACAACAGAGCCAATATTCGGACTAGAAATACCATAGAAAGGTGTTTTGGGTTGTGGAAACGCTCTAACGTTTTCGCTGCTTATTGCGAGGCATGTTTGGCAGCATTGAAACAGCCAAAACAACAGTTGTGGCATGTGCAGTATTGCATAATATTGCAATTGACATGAAGGAGGACATATTTTCCGATGAAAATAATCATGCATATCAGAAAACCAACAGCAAGAGTAGCCAACAGTGTCAGAGGCAGTATAAGGAGAGGAATATTTATACGAAATAATTTTTAAATATATTAATGTCATTTTACACCATTTTTTTTCATTTTAAAAAAAAATAAATAAATCTATTTCTTGCTCAAGTTTCTGCCATCTCTAACGTTCTGTTTTTAAAGTTTTGGTTGCTTTTAATAATCTCCATTCTTGCCTCTTTTTCCCTGAAAATGAAGTTGGTATAAAGGAGTAAAACAGTTCTCTTTTCACCATATCAAATACATTCACAAAATAATAATTAAGACTTAGGCCTACACAGTAAGATTTATCTTCTTTTTGCACCTATTTTTTTTGGCTTCATGTTGTTTACTGATTGATTTGGTCATCATTCTAAAGGTTCCAATATCTCTGTGTAATTATTTCGTTACTTATCACTATTATGATGTAAGTAGGTGGAGTAGCATTTCTTTGTCAATTTTATTGATCTAAAATTTTAATATACTATATTAGATCAACATATTAGGCTATTGGTATATTGCAAATTAAATTTAATAATGTCTTACATTTTTATCACAGCTAGTTCCTGGGTTATGTATTAATTCTATATCAGATACTGATATCTGAAATATTACAATAATTATCATGTTAATGAGGACCTATGATATAACTAGTAAAGTATGTACTACGAGAATTTATTCTACCATACATTTTTAACAGAAGAGCTTGATGGGCCTATCACTGTTTCATCCTGGAATGTAAAAATAATGACTGATAAGTGATACTTTGTATTTAACCCTATTTACCTAGAGAAAATTTCACACTTTCACTTAATCATTCTACCGGGTGTAACGGAATACCGAAACATTTTTTTTTGTTAATCAACAACCTTAAATATTATTTCGGTATTCCGTTACACCCGGTATAAATGAAGCATTCTTGTAAAGGTCTAACACATTACAAGTAATACTTGTGGAAGTATGAATCTTTAACAAAGAGTTTCTACTTACAACTAGTAAGGTAATAACAACCTTAAATATTATTTTGGTATTCCGTTACACCCGGTATAAATGAAGTTTTCTTTGTAAAGGTCTAACACGTTACAAGTTATACTCGTGAAAGTATGAAACTTTAACAAAGAGTTTCTAGTTCTATTAACAACTAGTGAGGTAATATGTGTTAATTAATTGCTCTAATTTTGTATTTGATTTTGAAATAATAATAACTTATTAACAATATAATATTAACTTTTACATGTCAATCATTCTTAAATTTCATTAACTTTATCTTATTATTATAAGTTTCTAGACCTACACGTTAACCTTGTGTTGTCTATCAGCTGTTTTGAACAGTGACCTACATAGCTTGAGTGCATTGAACTCCATTGCCTGCATTCTCTTGTTTGTTGTCTTGCATTTTCGGTCTTGAGAGAGATATAATTGCAATTTTCATGCGAAAAACATTAATTTGTTTACCTAATGTGTCACTGATAATAATTTTTTTTTGTTTAGTTCTTCCTTTTAGGAAAGGCAAAGGAAGTCCATACAGCCTAGTCTTCAGTAAAATTTAAATTAACACGAAACAAAATAGAACAAAAACAAACTGAAAAACACAAAACTTTGTAAAACAAGAAGAACAGACATAGAAAGAAACAACAAAAAATATAACAACCAATAAATATATAAACAAACTAAACAACACGAAACCATATTCTACGAAACTTTGTACAAAAATTAAAACAGCAATAGAACGTTAACCAAGATGTCAACAACCTTAAACCTGCTTCAAATAAGCTTTTCAGAATTGTTCTGTGATTAAATGTCACCAATAGTGGTTACAATAAAATTATAAATTGGCTTGAAACAGTCTGAATTGCATAGTAATTTTTGAACGGTGCGCGGGATTGCAGCATGATTTTTATAAATTTCTAAAAGAGAGTTTATCAAAGACAGTCTTTGGACGCCAAAACTAGAGCAATGAAGAATAATGTGGTCTAAGGTTTGATTTTCATTAGTGTTACAAAAGTTGCATAATAGTGATGATAAAATTTTAATTTTATGTAAATGAGCGTTAAAACGACAATGACCAAATTTACGTCGACAGATGATGGTATAAAATTTTCTACCAGAGTATAAAGAACCCCTAACAAACCATGGTTTAGAAATTTTTTTATTTAATTTGAAGTACCATTTTCCTTTAATTTGAGTTATTTCGTGCCACATTTGCTGAAATTCTTTAATCAATTTAGTTTTTACTGGTAACAGAATGTCTGCATCTGGCAGAGGTATATTTTTAGTTGGAAGTTGAAGAAGACTGTTGGTAATGGTCCTGGCTAAGTGTAGTCTACTTCTTCATTGCCCTTAACGCCTATATATAATGGTGTCCAGACAAATACTATATCATATTGTTTTAATTTTAATTGATAATATTTCTCGCGAATGGTGTGTATGATATTATTGGATAAAGTGGAAAATTTTGGGTTATCTAATGCTAACTCATACTATCCGATATAATAAGCCAATTAAAGTTATTGACCTGTTCCTCAATGAAATCCAGTGCCATGGATAAAGCTAGACACTCTGCAGTAAAAATACTAGCATTATCAGGAAGTTTAAACCCAATACCTTTTTTAGCTGAGTAATCATAGAGAGATGATGAAACTGAGTTAGTGTTTTTGGCTCCATCTGTATAGACTTGCCGGTGACAACTCCATTTACTTAGCAATCCCTAAACATCCTCTTTAAATTTTAATGAAGTATCTATACAAATTTGAATGGGACAACATTTTGAATTATAATCATGTTGATAATATGACCAAATAGAAGACGAATACATATTATTTTGTGACTGAATATTAATATTTTCTGAAAAATCTTTAATTAAATAGAAATTGTGTGATCTGTTTCTTAATATAGAGTTGTGTTTTAACTTCTTTAGAAGAAGATTGCTTTTGTTTGATGAAATTCGTAGAATAAATCTGGTTGCAAAATATTTAAATCGAAGTGATAATGGAGGTATATTACACTCTATTTGCATAGAAATTATGGGTGTGGAGCACATTGCTCCAGTGATAATACGTAAACATTTATTTTGAATTTTTTCTAACTTGTCTACTAAATACTGGGAATGAGCGAAACACTGAAAACCATATTTAAAATGACTCCTCACTAGAGATTTATAATACAGCAACAACAAAATTTTGGGATCAGCTCCCCAGTATACCCCTGTCAATGCCTTAAGTATATTAGCAGCTTTTAATGCTCGGTTTATTAAGCAATCAACATAATTATTAAATTTATTATTATTTTGAAAAAGTCTAACACTGCTTACAACTGACAGAACATTATTATTATACAAAACAGAAATATTTGAAGGTTTATTTTTTTTAGAAAAAATTACAACTTTACTTTTTTCAGAGTTGCTAGATAAAACAAGACTGTCATAGTATTGATGCAATTTCTGGAGTGCTAAATTTAGTTTTGCAATCAAGATTGATACGTTATTTCCTGAGCAATACACAACAAGATCATCAGCAAATTGTAGATTTTGTACTTGATTACCTAGTACGACGTTCATTTTATAAACATAAAGAATGTAAAGAAGAGGGCTTAAAATTCCACACTGAGACACGCCTTTATAAGAGTATCTTGGACCATACAAATTATTGTTGTATTTAACAAATAATTTCCTACCACCTAGAAAACTAAAAATCCAATTTACAAGCTTGCTAGGGATTTGTAAAGTTGTTAAAATACAAGAAAGAACATAAAATTTTACATTATTGAAAGCGCCAACGACGTCAAACAAAACTGAAGCTAAATATTAATTTTGTGATAAAGTATTATGAATATCCAGGCAGAAGTGACTCAAACTTTCTCTAGCGGAACGACCACGGCGGAAACCAAACTGATTAGATGGTAGGATATTATTGCTTTCTATGAAAAATTTCATCCTTTGTTTTATCAGATGTTCAATGATTTTACCAAAACATGATGATAGAGTAATAGGACGATATGAATCGACATTATTGGCAAAGTTTCAGAATAGGTATAGGACAATCAGTTTTCCATTGTTATATAAGATGTTTCCAGATAATAGACTTCTCCCAGAGTAGATTAACTAATTCTTAGAATTTGAACAAACTATAGGTATCTATGTTTAATAATTTAAGCATTTTGTATGATATCCAGTCTAAACCAGTAACTGTATCTTTTCGAGATTATAATGCAGCTTTTATTTAGTTCAACCATTGAAAACCTTTGGACTAGGTATGCACTTTCAGAGTGGTCTGGATTTGTGTGTAAAGTTGGCTTGTTACTAATTGTATCAGGTGTGTATTTATTAAGAAAGTTTTGGATTATTTCAGTGTTTAGGGCGTTTTATCAAACCTTGGTATACAATTTTTTGGACTATATAAACTGATTATAGAAATAGATTTTTTATGTATTTGTATTTGTACAGCTATGTTTTGTATCGAATCATCAAAGAATGTATCTAATTTATTCTATATTAAGCTTTGATGTATTATAATAGCAACTCCGTTGTGGTTATTTCCACAGTCATTTCTTATAACATGGTAGCCATTTATGAAAAATTTATGGTGGGGTCTTAACCGCGTTTCAGAAATTAATGCTATATGAATAAAACCTTTAATGTCATAAAGAAACTTTTTGAATTCTTGTTGATTGCTTAATAAACTTTGGATGTTATTTAAATGGTTAGCATAGTATTTGTATTTTTGTGAGCAGAAAAATATAATCTGTAAGCAGAAATAGCTAATTGATCAGCAACTCATGGCCAGCAAACATTCCAAAATCAATTAGCAATTTATGTCATTCTGGATGGCTGTAATTATTTTTGTACAGCATATTAATTATATAAGCTGCAATGAGCTGCTCCTGTTTAATAAAATTTTGGTTAACACTCAGATAGTAAGCAAAAAAATTCATTTTATATGCAGCTCGCATATAAAAGTAGCAAAAATACTTGTTATGCGCAAAATGGGCGCATTCGTTATAAATATTATTTAATTTATTTACTCGAGTGTTACACTTAAAACCTAAACACAAATTGCCTAATAACATTTGGCCTATAACACATATCACCTAAAATGAAATGCCTAATAACGTTTAGCCTACCTAGATTCATGAAATTTGGCAAGAGAAAAGGAACTTCCAAAGATATGAGCATTTGAAATTTTAAAAAAAAAACTAACCTCAAAATTAGCAGTTTCCACAAGCAATAAGTATACATAAAGTCGAGAATACACATAAAGTCTTTTCTGGCGCTTCGCCGGCCGCTGCCGCGGCACGCTCGCTTCGCTCGTTCGGCTCGCGCGCTTGGTTCATGTTCAAACCTACGCTCGTTGCTTCGCTCCTCGCTACTTATTTTTGACCCGCCTACAGTTTCTACATACGCTTTGACGTTTCTAAACTTTTTATTTTCAAAAAGAGGCTAAACGTATTAGGCATTTCGTTTTTAGGTGATATGTGTTTTAGGCCAAACGTTATTAGGCAATTTGTGTTTAGGTTTTAAGTATGGGTATGTATTATTTATAGAAGTGTAAATTCATAAAATATTTTTTTATTGTTATAAAATATAATTAGTTATTTTGTGCAATCCAATTAGTTATTTAGATAGTTACACTGCTTATAAACATGTTTTCTCTGCTGATCAATCATGAAATCTTGCTGATGAAGTAGTTATTTTGCGGACTTAATGTTTATTATGCAAACTCATGTTATTGAAATTATTTGCGGAACAAGGATTGCCGCCTGATTTTTTTAATTGCAAACAAAATCTTTGTATGCCGACCAAATTATTTAAATGCTGTTTTTTTGTGGCTCACCAAATTTTATCATTGCTAACCATTTAATTACTTCTCATAAACTTTGTGCATTCCACTGTAATATGTTTAAGTATTGGGTGAATTTGAAGGTGTTTGCTTTTATGCTGAACTGTTTCTTTTATATAATTTGTAACTCTTTGTGAGTTAATTAATAAAGACAATAAATTCACTGCCATTTGTGATGTCCTCCGGGTATGTAGTCGTTTACCCTATACGGTGTGTATTCGTCGATCTCATCGTCGACAGCTGGAGACAAATATTCAGAGTCACTGGTATCTGTGAATCCACCATTGTAGGTGTGCCGCCGGAATCTGCTTTTATTCTTTTCTTCGTCATTGTTGACAAAAATAGATGAAAAAACTCACCAAATATAAGAAGAAAGTTGAAACTATATATAAAAACTTACGAATACTAGAATATGTTACAATAAACTATTATTTGTCAATAAATTCAAGAAAGTATTTAAAATGCCGCCAGACGCCTTGAAGTGCTCCCGCGCTTTTTTCTCACTGATAATAATATGACAACATTCCTTTGGACGTTTCTTTTGTGAATAGGCAAAGGAACTCGAAATCCTTCTGCCACTTCTAAGTTTAAAAAAAAAGTTATAAATATATTATGTGATGTTTTAGTCTCGTTTCAAGTTGTAATATTTGAGTAAGTAGTTTTTAATTAGATATTTAAACCTCTTAATAATATTACAATATTTAGAAAGACACTTAGGCGCTTCGCGTGATAACTTCCATAGTTTAGGTAGAACACAGATGAATGAAAGTGTATGATTTATGATGGTTAATGTTGAGTCTGTGGATAGGATATTATTGTGTTTTGATTATCTGTGGAGCTAGTGCAGCGGTATTGATTTAGAAGAAATATTGTCTTATCGAGTAGGTGTATATCGATACCGCATTCTTATACTTAAAAAGGTTTATTTATTTATCTCTTTCACCTTGCTTAATTAACTCGAGTTACCTATGCTTGTTTTGGAATGGTTTAAATTTCAAATTATTTTAGTATACTTCTTAGAGGATTAATTTAGTCTCTAGGCTTGTGAAAACCCCGCGGCGTCGCAAGGTGAATACTGTTGGGCTTTATGCTGGTATTAATTATAGCATAGTAGGTCACCTTGCTACCCTTCAGGGTTTAGTTCCGTGCCTCCCTTAAGGAGGTACTTTCAAGATAACTCCGTAGAGACCGGAGAACATAGTGTGAGTCTATCTGGCTGGCCCCAACGAAATTTATCAACAGGTGATAGCTTTTCATAAAGACCTTATTTTGTACCTAAAGAAAAAAAATAAAAAAAATAATAAAATATTACATTTTCAGATCACCCAATAGTGCTAAGAGTTAGAGACTATTTTGTACCTTGCAAATCTAAAATTTCGTCCTTCTGTGAGCTATACTTCAGAAGATATTCGTTATTTAAATAAACGTCCAGCCAGCGGGCCCCTTTTTAAATATTACATTTTCAGATTAGCTAACAGTGCTAAGAGTTAGAAACTATTATGTACCTTACAAATCCAAAATTTCGACATTTTGTGAGCTATACTTCGGAACATTTTCGTTATTTAAACAAACTTCTAGCCAGCCAGGTATTTATTAAGAAATATCTTTTGAAGTAAAGATCACAGAATGACGAAAAGACATGGCCCGTTTCTGCCCCAGACCGTTACACAGATGAGACATATCCGAAAATTCCTTATATGATTAATAAATATTTTTGAGATATAATAAACAACTGTAAAAGCCCCGGAAGAAAAGTAAACAAAAAATAATAACCAGTTTTTTGGGACATTCGTCCATCTTCTTTCCGTCTTTAGGGACGGCGTTCCGAAACTAACGAGGTATCGATATCTACTCTATCGATCGATACTACTCATTGAAGTTTTAAAAACCAATAACATGATTTATTAATGCAATATTCGGTAGAAAATGTAAATATTTAGTAAAGTTTTAACAGCCTTACTAATAAAGATTGTATAGCGAATGAATGTGTCACACTATTGCAGTTTGACATAAGCATGAAAGGGACAAAACACTATGCAACACTGTGCAACCAAACAAGCGTTAAACAACATTAATTAGTAATTAGGGGTTAGTTGTTTTTACGAAATGTTTTGTTATTCGATACCTAGCGCGTATCGCCAGACTGTTCCGGTCTAAAGATACAGAGATATGAGATAAGTAGGTACCCGGTTGGCCGAGCAGTAGGCTTAACATAGGCCAACAGTCCAACCCACGAAGCAAAAACAACGTGGTCCAACCTTGACAGCGTGACTGAAAAACAACCCTTTTATCACGTAAGCTCATAAATCACAAACCGAAATCAAAATATTCTTGTCCCTATTATCGCACTTGTTTATAGTAGTTTATGTGCAAATAAGATTTCTTAAAGATATCGCACACAGACAGGCCATATCAATCCGTAATAATTCTACAAATTCTTACACGCAGTGTTGCGGCACATTGATGCGCGGCCCAACTTTTATGAATATTATTATTCAGTAAGTACTGAATAATAATATTCATTGGTAGGTTGATTTGGATTCGATTTTTTCAATATTAGATTTGTATATCCTAAAGAGTTCATAAAGAGAGCAGTTTCTGCACCTCTACTATAACTTATTCTGTAGTATTGATAGACTAGCTGTGCCCGTGATTACGTTCGCGTGGAGGTCAGAAAATAATGTTATATCTTAAATAGCCTTTTGGACTATTCAACACAAAAAGAAAGAAAGAAGAATTTGTAATTTGACTCAGTACCTAGTTCCTGAGATTAGCGCGTTCAACCAAACAAACAAACTCATCAACTTTATACTATTAGTAGGTATAGATTGATTTGATTGATATCGCAACAAAAAGATCGATGTAACTTCCTGGTATCGAACGTAACGAGTACCGTGGAACAGCTTCATGCGGATGCGGCAGTGCGGCTCGGCTCTGTTGTCTGTCACGTGACTCGCTGTGTTTTGCTTGTGGTTTTAGGTTCGTTCGATTGCTTTCTTTCTTCATAATTCTGATTCCAGCTTGAGTTTTGAGATTTGGAACTTAAGCATATTTCGATGTGCTAATTGTGGAATATGCGTACAACGCATCCAAAGATATGAAGTTTTTAACCTCCCACAACAAATGTGGAGTGGCTAGCAATCCAAGTGAGTACTTACCAACTTAGTTACATTTTTTGAGACACAGTGAATCCTCTAAAATCACAAAATATCTAAAGGAAGCGATACTAACACCATTGCTCCCCCAGTAACTTGGTTTAGCATTGGGTGATCTAGTCTAGTGCCTCTTTAGGCAGACAAGTGCTATTATTTTACAACTACTGTATTAAATAAGGAATAATTAGGTACCAATTAGCTTCGCACCTTTGGCCATACTGTCAATGCAAGTCAGTGTACAGATCATTATACTTCTTATCAATATCTATACATAAAATATAACCTATCAAAGGTTTCATTACTAGGTACATACAAAGAGGGTTTTGTTATACTCAAAAATCAAATATATTTATAAAAAAATATATTTTCAGGAGCTCTCTGACAATTAACTACGCAGAGCATGCTTCATATAGTGCTGTCTCCAGCTTATAGAAATATGCCCAGAAGATTCGACCATGCACATATGTGTGCAGGCTGGGGACGGTCTGTCGTCAGAGATTAGGAGCCACAATCTAAATAAAAACGACTCATCATTACTTTTCATGGCCTAGACCAACACAGGTATGTATTATACAATGCTTAATAATATGATGTTTTCCATTTACTAGTTGTTTAGTTCAACTTTTCATTTATTTATGAACTTCTTCTCTTGTTAATGGCAATGTGTTATCTTGTGACAACAATTCTGCTAGCGCTGTATTTATGAACTTTTTACATTGACTCATACATCATCATCATTGACATATGCGTCAATGGTCTACTAAAAACATGTTTGATACTGTAGTTAGTGTACCTGAATATTACCATAAAATATATTTTATGTTGATATTAAAACTATGGTTTTGTTTTTGATTATCATAATGATGATAGTGTATTTGTTAAGTGTAGAGATCTATTAATTAACTTAAACATTATTTTATACCAGGGCACTATCCACATTTTTTGGTTCTTATATATGTTTATTTTGTTTCAGAATCAACAGAATGTCTATGAAATATTATGCCATAATTGTTGGGTTATAGCAAACCGAAGACATGAACAAGATATTCGAAGGGGTATTTCTGGACAAGATAACAACAATATCCCAGCAGCACCTATTGTTGTTGAAAATGCTTCAACTGCTTTCTGTTGTCTGTGGGCCACAGATAATATTGCTGTTCCTGACCAAATTCCTGAACCATCAGTCAATATGCCATTATATAGAAGAGCTGCAAATACATCACACCATTCCATCTTCAAAATTGTAATCAGTCTCCTTGGTTTTTAAGCGAGTAACTTTATCTTTTGAGTTTACTACAAACTAATTAGAGAACATAATTTTTATGTTCCTGGTAGTTAATGATTATGCAGGCAACCTTTGTTTGTAAATGATTGGCATGAGTGAAGAAATGCCTTACTACACTGTAATTTTTGGAAAGGCTTTGATACAGTCGAGATATGTTCAGAACTGGGGCTGTACCATGATCGCTTATAGCAAGATTAAAACAATAATGAAACAGAGACACCGCTCTTGCTGCGTATAGCGTCATCCCGCTCTCAGTGCGGTTTTAATATTGTTTTGAGTTATCATGGTTAGGGGGCTGGAGTCTCCTGCAGGTGTTGGAGAAGCTGTAGAAAGCAACATGCTATATTTGAGCATGCATGAAGTGTAGACATGTTAGTTGTAGCATATATTTTCATTATGTGCCTGTCGCAGCCGAGTCCACTGCACACAATTGTCTTGATTGAATATTATTATGATGTTATTGATTTTGTATTGTGGGCAACCATACAGAAGGTTGTTGCTGTCATGTTATGGTGTTAGTATGGAACCTGGGCTGGGCGAAACATCAAGAAAATATCACTCCCCCAGCGTCATTTCTCAACAATATTTTAGTCACAATAAACATATGAAAAAAAATCTGTTGTTTCATTTTTCAACATTTAGCTACATGACTGTTCAAAAATCCATATTTTAACGTTTCTATTAAGTTAGTACTTTATTACTATAGCAGAAGTTGATGAATAGAACCTTATTCCTCATTACTAACGATTCATTATGATTATATCCTAGTTTTGGTAATGATTCTTCATAGAAACATCAAAAGTGTAAGTAGAATGTGGCCTATCTTGAGACTAATTAATTCTATAAAAAAATCTCACTATAGCAACAGGGATAGGTAGGTATTATTAAGGAGCTTGGTGGGTACTAAGTTAATCTAACTTAGACCGGAGATTACAAAGTTGTCAAATCACAATATATTTTGATAACTGACAGTGTTGAGATTACAAAGTTGTCAAATCACATAATTATTTTGATAACTGGCACTGTTTATATCGACAGTAAGTTGCCGAAAAAGTTAGTCCGTGCAACTCACGCTTTTTTGGGTTTTTGAGGTTATGACAATAATTGCTTTATAACTTTTAAACCGCTGCTTTATATGTAAAATGGCACATATATTTTGAAATGACATATTTTTAGCTTTCATTTGACACATAAATGATCGCTGTAACGTGTTGGGGCACAGCCCCATACTAAAACGGGCCATGTCCTTTGGATTTGTAAGGTACATAATAGTTTCTAACACCTAGCACTATTGGCCGTTCTGAAAATATAATATTTAAAAAGGGGCCCACTGGCTAGACGTTTGTTTAAATAACGAATATCTTCCGAAGTATAGCTCACAGAATGACGAAATTTTGGATTTGTAAGGTACATAATAGTTTCTAACTCTTAGCACTGTAAGTGATCTGAAAACATAATATTTAAAAAGGGGCCCGCTGGCTAGACGTTTGTTTAAATAACGAATATCTTCTGAAGTATAGCTCACAAAAGGACGAAATTTTGGATTTGCAAGGTACATAATAGCCTCTAACTCTTAGCACTGTTGGCTGATCTGAAAATGTAATATTTAAAAAGGGGCCCGCTAGCTGGACGTTGGTTTAAATATTGAATATCTTCTGAAGTATAGCTCACAGAAGGACGAAATTTTTCGATTTGTAAGGTACATAATAGTTGCTAAATCCTAGCACTATTGGGCGATCTGAAAATATAATATTGTAAAAGGGCCCGCTGGCTGGACACTTTATAAAAACGTCATTTAATCAAAAACTGGCGAGGTACAAAATATATTTAGTTTCTTTTCTTTAGGTACAAAATAAGGTCTTTATGAAAAGCTATCACCTGTTGATAAATCTCGTTGGGGCCAGCCAGATAGACTCACACGAGAACATATTTGATCTTGAAGTTGAAGTTTGCTATTCGGATCTGAAGAGGTAGTAGTATTTTTGATCTGTGTATCGATACTAGTTACTATGGTTGTATTGGGACCCCATCTATCGGCCCTCCGCCTTTTCCGCTTTGACGTCGTCAGGATGAGGCCGATTAAATCTGGTCTTTTCCGTTTCGTGGCATGGAGGAGCAGCCGCTTCAAAGGAGGCAAAGGCTGAGCCCGCCCATAGTAGGCTGGGCTGATCTTATTTCTATTTTGTTATAAAACCCATTGAGAACATGGTACTCGTAAGTTGAAATTTTCATCGCAATTTTGCTGTGGCGTTGGCCCGCTATTTTGGTGACCACGTTCTAACCATTGTGTTATTTTGTTTTAAGGTTCATTTTATATTTTAATTTTGTATATAATCTGCAAACGAGGGACTGATACATACTGGAGGAGCCTGCTTGCACTTATCCAGAACTTGGGTTGGAGTGAATCCCACTATGCAAGTTGGAAGACTGCGGTGGTTCGCCCGATACCCAAGACTAATAACCCTAGCGACATTAAAGACCTTAGGCCTAATAGCTTTCTTCCGTATCTTTCCAAGATTCTAGAGTGGGTGGTGTATAATCAGGTTTTAAAATTTTGCGAAATGAGAGGTGTATTACCAGAGTTGCAATCAGGTTTCAGAAAGGGACGTAGCACTTGTACAGCTTTACTTGACGTAACTGATATGGTACTTTCCAATCAAGACAATGGCAATGGATGGACTACTCGCGTGCCTTGTACTCCATAAACATAACTATGTTATTATCCAAAATGGCCCATTATGGTTTTCACGTATCCACTATAAGATGGTTTGAATCCTACCTCACTGGCCGCTCCCAGAGAGTCGAGTGTAGTACTATAAATGGCTCGACTCTGGCTTCCCGAGAAATGGCAGTGAGCAGAGGTGTACCACAGGGCTCTATACTGGGTCCACTCCTGTTCATTCTGTATACTGCTGATCTGGCCGAGTCTATCGAGTTCTGTGACTACCACATCTATGCAGACGACCGGTCGGATTTCAACAGTGCTGTTAATTGGTTAAATCATGACCTAGACCGCATTGCATCATGGTCTGCAAGAAATTGTTTAGTGCTGAACCCAACCAAAACTAAATTTCTTGTCTTAGGTTCTGACAAGCAAATCACGAATATCATAAGTCGTGATCCCAAATTAAGTATATTAGGAATATACATTATATTATACAGCGGGTTGATGAGGCTCGAAACTTGGGTATTCTGATGGATGGGATTTTGCGGTTTGAAAGGCACGTGCAGGAAAAAATACGTAATTGCTTTTACCGTCTAAAAGTGCTTTATAGGATTCGTGATTTTATCAGTACGGCTCTCCGTATCGCGCTTTGCGATGCACTGGTTCTATCTAGGCTAAATTACGGAATCACTGTATACGGTCCGTGTCTCTTGAGTAAAACTCAAAAATTGGTTCAACGAGTTCAAAATGCCTGTGCAAGATACTGCTTTCAAATTCCGCCTCGTGCGCATGTAACACCTTTTTTGCAATCCTCGAAAATTTTAAAAATGAGCGAAAGGCTTAACCCAGATACTCCTGAAACTATTTGTGGTCTCCAAAGTTAGTAATATTTTGATATGTGCTTAGTTACGGTTCTTCTGAGTTAGGAAAAATACTAGGAAAATTCCAGCTCACCTGGAAAATCGGGAAAACTACGGGCGTTTAAACGCCCAGTAGGAGGATCCACTACTTAGATAAGGTATAAAACGTATACATTTAAAAGTCAAGTTTTTGCTGATATAAACCTTATTTTATGCTTAGATAGATAGGTAAAAACATTGCCAATTCTATTAATAAATATTTTGCCATGATGAAGTCAAATAATGGACTCAATTCTATGCACTCGCCGTCTAAATAACCTAAAGCTAAAATGTCTAAATTTTAACTTAAATTTAGATGGCTGGTTTAGCAAGTGCTATTCTACGATGACAGGCCAACAAAATTTAAGCAAGGGCATTCTAAAATGTCTAAGTTGAATTGTGCTTGTGTTGCTATAGTAAAAATATTAAAGCGAACGAATAAAACGATTTTGCTAAGAAAGAAAATAATTTTTATCTTGTTTTTATTTCTAACTAATAAAATGATTTTTATTTCGCTATTTATCTAGGGAAAAAACAATCAATTAGGGCAACCAACATTGAAGTTAACTTCATTTTGTTTTTTTGCCAGGTTTTCCCCTTAGGCAGCACGATTTTTTGACGCTAATATCAAATGTTAACCACGTTTTGAGTTTCTTTTATGTAATGTTAGCATTCTTAGCCTCGCTATTTTTCACAAAGGAAAACCCAGAAATCAATATATTTTCTAAACGAAACGCATTAGAATGCTAGCATCAAAAGCTAACGAAACGCCATGATGCTAATATGTTGAAAATGCGAATGCGAAAATGCGTAAGTCGATGGTAATACGTAGTATCTCTATGAAGTTTGTGCGATGGCACGATGGAACGCGCTTATTTGTTTTGCTAAGGCTAATTAATCAGAGAGAAGTATTTGTTTTGATTCCATTTGTGGTATGATTTGAGATAATATTTTTGGGAAATTGTCATCTTTGTTAATTTAGTGTGCTGGAAACCACAGTTTCGTCTACTTGTAGTCATTCTTTTCTACTTAGTAAATATGTCGCTAAAAAGATCAAATATAACTCAGCAAGAGTTATTAGTGGAACATCTTCACGCCAACATGATGCTGGCACGAGGTAAGCCTTATAAAAGAGATAGAACTTATTACTTGTATGTATATAATGAAGATAAATCATAGCGGTTACATATCAAATCTGTTCTCTGCATGCTTTGTTCAGTTTGTTGAGTGAATTTTAATATACTTGCACAACTTTATTATTCCCACTTTATATCAGCTTTGAAAACCAGTAAGGCAACCCTCTGATCAGAAAGTTGTTTTGTTTCTGGGATATTAAGGATTTCTTTATAATGTTTAATACTTTTCAGGAAACGTAGCAAGCCCTGAAGTGGCGGCATTCTAGGCGGCCCTAACCATAACTCTAAATAGGTCAGGGTACAAAAGAACTGTGCTGGAGTGGCAGACTGTTAGTACCTACAGACATAGATTTGAAATTAATTTATTAAGATTTATTTCATATAATTCTCAAACTAATAATACTCTATCGTCAAAAGCATCGTTAAAATATTTTTAATTCAATCAATTGCATTAATTATTATTTTTTTTTTATCTTATTTAAAGTTATATTATTTATTTATTCTAGTCGAAACAAAAGAATAAACAACTTCAACTTGAGGCATTCAGAAATAAAAAAAAACTTACTTATTTGATAAGTGTAAGATGTATACATATTTTTGGTTGCAGATTTGATCACAGTGGGCACAAAAAGTAAAGGCCAGATACAGGAAATTTAAGGAACAAACTCAAGGCACTGGCGGAGGTCCTCCAAATGTTCGGCCTTTGACAGAAATTGAATTGAAAGTGTTAGAGGTTGTGGGATCGGCTTCAGTGGATGGATTCATTCAATTAGAAACTCCTCTGGTATGTTTTAATTAGGATTTTTGAGGGTGTGATATTAATCTACCTTGGTCTAATTAGTAATGATATATAATACATTTTTACTCTTACACTTGTTATCTAGTCTTAATTATGTAGCTTACTTTGACTAGATGATAGGTGTGTTATGGATACTAGGTGAGGGATAACTACACATATATATATACTGACTAAACATACTGCTTTAGCACTTTGGATGACAGCTCCCAATTAAAGAAAATTTTACTAAGCGTTAGAGAATGTGTGTGTTCATCACACAAACATCTGCTCTTACTGCTACTCAATCAAATTTTTTCTCAGAATTTGATTAATATTTCTTTATCATCTGATGACTGCAGCTAGTATTCAGTCTGTCACTTACTGTGCCCACTGTGGAACCGTTCACTGCTCCGCCTTCGTTGCAACGAACATTTTCACCACTTATACCTCAACCGCCAACTGCTCCGCTTCCCGCCCAATCAGCATCTGCTCCGACTCAACTCTCACCAGCCCCGCCCGTGCAACCACCACCTACCCCGACCGCGCAACCACCACCAGCCCCGACCGCGCAATCATCACCATTTTTGTTGAATCTCGACAACCATCAGCGCCGATTCCCCCTCAACCATCATCCTGTCGTCACCACTCACAATCTCACCCATTTTTAACACAACGTAGACAGCGACAACAGACAAGGCCTCACAGACCTATGCCTGCTGAAATACTAACAAGGTCATTGGACCGAAATAATGAGTTATTCCGGTCTACAATATCTCAGGATGCAGAGACCTTAGCTGCAGCCATTAGAGAGGCTGGGGGGAATATTGCTGCTGTAATTAGAAGGCGTGGTGGCGGTGAGGAGTCGATAATTGGATATTTAGTGGATGATTTTTTAGATTAATAGGTTAGGTTCATCCAGATTGATTATTCCGCCAAAAACTATTTTATATGATTGAGGACTGAGATCCGTAGTATTTGGTGGAGTTGAACATAGATATAAAACAATCATTAATACTTTAGAAAATATAATACACACATGTTGGATATAAAAATTAAAAATTATATTTATTTATGTTTGTTTTATTTAATTTAAATATATACCTAGAACAATAACTAACACATGCAGCATAGTTTGTGTTGGGTACAGAATATTTTTATATGTGTAATTAATTGTGTCTTTTCGGGTAGATCGATTATAAAAATTGTTCACTCATTTTAAGGGTAAATCAATTATTATATTTATTTTCTTTTCCTTAATTTGGACGATATATTGTAAATGTTGTTCCTATGATAGCTATAAATAGCATTATTTTAAAACTGTTGTCGCTTTCGTTTCCTACCGACTGTGCTATATGTGTGTCTCGAAGCAAATAAACTTCATTCGCTTTACTATCGGAAATCTCATTTCATCAGCCGCATCCGTTACAATTATTGGTCCTTCGAGCCGGATCATGATGAGAACACCGGGACCGAAAGTGAAGACGCGAAGTCAACATCGAGACGTCGAAAGTGCATCGGCACAAGTGGGGCGATCGACGCCATTACCGACATATCCATCTCGTGATGTTAGAAGCAACATCACAATTAAGAAGACTTCTGCACCATCCGTAAGATCTTCAGCGTCATCCATAGCCAAGAAGAAGAAGCTTGAGTTGGCTGCAGCGGAAGCCCGAGCTAAGATCGAGCTACAATTGATCAACTTGAGGCTTGAGGCTGATTTGGCAGCAGTGGACGCTGAAGATGCAATTGACCGTTACGGAGGTAGGCACACCATTGGAAGTATTCGAAAGGTGGAACAATGGCTTGAAAATTCGAGCATGAGGAACGAGATTCGTCCAGTTGAGGCGCACACTGAGGTGGCACCAGCTACAGCAAATCCCGTGGTGAGTAACTTGGCGCAAGCATCGGAGGGTCTGTTAAGACAAAACGCGCCGCAGCATCACCACGAGAAACGTCTACTGACTCGGCCAGCGACGCCCAGAGAGCTACCTACATTTGAAGACACGGGAAAAATTTTGATACCATTTTTAAAACGCGAAACGCAAATGCTGTGCTCTGCCATGTTACCCCAGCAATCCCAGCATATACGAGTACCTGAGCAACGTCGAAATAAAAATGTGAACAAAGCGAGATATCGCTACAACTTATGGACAACTACAGCGATGAGTGCAAGTGACAAGTGCATATTTTGTAATGAATCTGCTTATTTGTTAGCCGACTGTAGGCTATTACGACGCGCACTGAATGAAGGACGCATGAAACACCGTCGCCTGCTGCACTGGAGGAGGGGTTCCGCACCGCCCACGCTGAGGCGCGCCGCTGCCGCCGACACAGTCAACGGCGCCGCCGACGAGCGACTGGTCACACTTGTAGCATTATTGTCCCCTGCCCCTGATGATTGAGTGCTGAAAATTCAGCACTAAGGGGTGGAATTGTTGGGTACAGAATATTTTTATATGTGTAATTAATTGTGTCTTTTCGGGTAGATCGATTATAAAAATTGTTCACTCATTTTAAGGGTAAATCAATTATTATATTTATTTTCTTTTCCTTAATTTGGACGGTATATTGTAAATGTTGTTCCTATGATAGCTATAAATAGCATTATTTTAAAACTGTTGTCGCTTTCGTTTCCTACCGACTGTGCTATACGTGTGTCTCGAAGCAAATAAACTTCATTCGCTTTACTATCGGAAATCTCATTTCATCAGCCGCATCCGTTACAATTTGACTAAACAAAAAAGCTTTTGAATTGAAATCATTAAACATATTGATGAACCATATAGCCTCATATAGCACTGCTAAGGAATCAAGCCCCTGTTCTATTAATCAATCTCAATACCTATTACAAAATAGAGAAACTATGACAAGTTTCTCGAATTACAAATTGTACCTATTGATAAAATATCCTACCTTTTATACTACATTTGGGATGGTTTTTGTTATGGAGACTATTATTCATGTGATAAAGAATGTTGAAGTTTTCTTTTTATATACTATATCTCAAAAACTATGAAGTAGGAGTAAATGTATACCACAAGAATTGTCAGTACTGTTAAGCTTAATCAAAAAGAGAAATGACTGGGGTGATAAAAAAGTCTTTATAATGTTACCCCCTGCCACACACAGCAACATTCCATGAGAGTCAACAGTCCAGTACAAAAGTTAAGGAGACTGCAAATTTTTTATTTTAATAAGATATAACATAATAAAACATCAAATTCAAACAAAATTGGTAAAAGGTACAATATAACGTGAGCCTGAACTAGGGTTAACCTGTGTTTCAGGCAAATGGATTACATGTTTAAAATATGGACAATCAAACGCAAAACAATACAATAATACAAATGAGTCACTAGAATTACATAAAACACACACAATCACACAGTCCACACAAAGTTGACATGACAAGAAGCAATGCAAATTATTTAGAAACTATTAGTAGTTTCTCTGTATCATCATACGACATATCTTGAAGTGCTTTTTGGAGTAACGTCTTCGTTATATTATAGGAATAACTATATATACTAAGTTTGGCATTTAGTTTATTATAGAGAAATGGACCCAAAAACACAAAAAATTTGCTCAGGAAAGCATGTTTACTATCGATGTTTCGAGTGCAAACAATATCTTTTCGCCTTTTGTTAACAACTTCAGTGTTATAGATGAGTGCAGAGTGCTGTTTAAGGACTGCACTCAATATGAATAGTTGTCTAACAGTTAACACTTTACAATTTTTATACAATAGGTGTGTGGGGTAAAGAAAGGAACGGAATGTAGATACTTTAAGTACCGCTCGTTGGGCTCACTCCACTGTTAGTAACAATATTTTAGCACAGCCTCCCCATGATGTTATACAGTAGGCTATTATCGATTGACATAAGGAAACGTAAACTTGTTTGATAAGTTTATAATCTGCGATATCTCGAAGTTTTTTAAAAACGAAGATTAGTGTTCGAATTCTACCACATAGGACATCTACATGGTACTTCAACGAGATATGTTCATCAATTATAACACCCAAGTATTTTAACCTGTCAATGATATTAATGGCTGCGCAATTACTATAACGCAATTACTATACGCAAATACTGTGGCATAAAAGTTAAAATTAATTGATGAGGTCTTATATTTTCTCATTGAAAAGTTAATGTACTTTGTCTTATCAGAGTTTAATGTAAGTAAATGATGCTGAAGCCAATTGTTAACAATATTAAAACCCTGCTGTGCACATTTATACACATTTTCTTCTGGGTTTGCAGAAAAAATTAGAGCAGTGTCATCAGCATAAGATATGATTTTTCCGCCATTAATATTTAGATTGCAGAGGTCATTGATATAAATAAAAAATAACGTCGGGCCTAAAATACTTCCTTGGGGAACACCAAAGGAAGTAGTTTTCATTTCAGAGCTAACAACGTTGTCAATTTTCACAGATTGAGTGCGAACGTTCATATAACTTTTAAATAATTTCAACTGAGTGCCTCTTATATCTAATGATTCAATCTTCCGCAATAAGATGGGAACAGAAACAGTATCAAAAGCTTTGGCAAGGTCGAGAAATATTCCCAATGTACGCTTGCCACTGTCAAGTTCCTGTACTACGTAATCTGTGAGATGATGCACAACGTCTGCAGTTGATAGTTTGGATCTAAATCCAAATAGATTTTTTGAGATCATCGAGTTTTTCTCTAAGTCTATTATTAATAATTTTTCTAAAATTTTCGAAATAGCTGGAAGTATGAAAATAGGCCTGTAATTAGATATTTGGTCTCTGCCACCAGATTTATATACAGGAATTACGACAGCTTTTTTCAGACATTTAGGGAATATTCCGTCCGCCATGCATTTTCGTAAAACATATGTGAGAGGTGTAACCAAGATATGTTTAATGCGCTTTAGTATTTTGTTTGATATGTTATCCCAACCAACCGCGGAAGTATCATTCAAGCCCATAATCATACGTTCAACCTCAGCCTCGTCAGTATTAAACAAGCGAATGAGTTGAGCGTATTTCTATAAGACGTCTGGTGACATGATGGTGAATTATTCGCTTGACATTGAACTTTTTCTGCCAATGTTTTACCTATATTCACGAAAAAATCATTAGCGCTGTTGACAGATATCAGCTGAGGAGTATTTGTTGGTTATAATGCAGAAGATGACTCACGCTGCTTTGATAAAAACGTTACATTCTTGATATACTTTCAAGCTTTTTTACTGTTAATCCCAGCTTTTTCTAGTTCACACCTATCATAAGCAGATTTTACTTTTTTTAAAAGGTCATTACAAAAATTTCGATATCTTTTGTAAGAAATTTGTAAAACTGAATTAAGTGGGTTAGATTTAGCCTTCATATGAAGTTTATCTCTGTTTCTGATACAACGTAAAAGCCCTGGAGTGATCCAGGGTTTGATATTATAATGTCTATTATTTAAACGCGCATACGTCGTATTTTTCAAAATTGCACGTTGTACATTGTTTATTAAGTACGACATGCAAACATCCGCGTCAGCAGAGTTGTACACTGGGTCAAGATTAATGCAGCATAAGTCGTTCTCCAGTTCATTGTGATTATTATTAGTGTTGCATAAACGCGTGCGTGTTAGATTAGGTGATTTACAATTTAAGCTTAATATAACGCTATTATGATCGGTGATTGTCGAGTTAGTAACTAGTGTTATTGATGTAAAATTGGTTTTCAATATGATGTGGTCCAAACAAGAGCCACTTTAGTGTGTAGGAAGCACATGTGCAGGAAGCAAACCATGAAAAGAGCACAGGTTTAGGTATTCGTGCGCAGCCCAGTTGTTGTTTGACGGAAGAATGTTAATATTTATATCACCAATTAGTATTACGTTTTTATAGCTTGATAATTGTTGTAAAATTTTGTTCAATGATTCAACAAAACTATTAATATCTGTAAAGGATGGTGGCCTATATATTGCTAATATAGCAATATCAGATCCAATCTTAATCAACAATGAGCCATTTATTTCTCCTTAATAACTTGGCATCTAAAATAAAAGGAACATCATGAAAATTTACATTTAATTTACAATATTGAGGTATGTGTACATTTAACTGCAACTTACAATCAATTTAATTTATTAAATGCTCAAATAGTGCCCCTTCATGTTGTATACAAATTCTGTTTTAATAATTTCGCTTCCCGTTGATTTCTTATCCAATGGAGTCAGATCCGGGGATCTTGCAGGCCATCTGATTGGCCCATGAGTACCGATCCAGGAAGGAAATTGTTCATTCTGAAAATCCTTTGTTCTCCGACTGTTATGAGCCGGAGCCCCGTCTTGCTGGAGAATGAGATTTCGTCGGTCTGCATCGGGAATATTATTAATCTCACTCCTTAAAATCTCAAGTATTTCTATGTATATTTCCGAGTTCAGATGCCCTTGATAAAAATGTAATAAGAGGACCCAGTTTTTTTTATAATCCCACACCAACAGCTGAATGAAAATCGCACTTGATCATTAGTCTCGCGGATTCGTAAAGGATTCTGCCTGGACCAAAAACGATTATTTCGCCGGTTGTACATACCGTTGTTACTGAAGTTTGACTCATCTGACCAAATAATGTTATTCAGAAAATTTGGATCCTCGCTGATGAGCCTCTCCATTTCGTGGCAGAATATTAGTCTTCTTTCGGCATCACCCGGGCGTAACTTTTGAACTAAACGCCCGCCAACATGACTCTTGAATTTGTATTTTTTCAATACGCGGTGTATTTTGCTTTTTGAAAGTCCCATATTCACCTTCCCTCACTGAGCTTTTCGGGTTGGGCTCAAAATAAATCAAAATTAGACATTTTGATCATCATCAAAATTTATTTGCTGCTGTGGCTGCGGTAAACGAACATCAAAACGTCCTAAATTTGTCAAATTATCCACCAACCTTTTCAAAACGCATCGACCTGGTGTTACTCTATCTGGATATCTTTCGCGGTATCACTGCATGGATTGTGATATGTTTTTGTGATTCAGAAAGTATGCTTCCATTAAATCAAAATTATTTTGATACCCCAGCGCTATGGTAAGTCATCATCATCATCACAGCCCATATACGTCCCCACCGAGGGGCTCGAGCCTACCCTATGTAAGGGTGATTAGGCCTTAGTCAACCACGCTGGCCCAGTGCGGATTGGTCGACTTCACATACATCATTGAATTTCTTCGCAGATGTATGCAGGTTGCCTCACGATGTTTTCCTTCACCGTAGGAGCGTCAGACAAATGTACATATGAATTTCGAAACGAAAAACACATTGGTACATGGCGGGTCTCGAACCCCGACCCCCCGATTGGAAGGCAAGTGCCGAGTCCACTGCGCCACCGACGTCTATGGTAAGTAAAACACAACAATTGCGTGAAACTGTAAAATTAAAACATGGACGAGACGTTTGAAAATGGAATACATTTTCTTTTTATTTTATAATCAGCCAGTCGCGTTGTAATTGTGAACACACAAAGAGTTGCATACAAAGAGGTGTAATACAATTATGTTCCTACCAAATTATTACTTTATCATACACTGATAATAGGGAAATTATAATTGCTCAAGTGTGTACTCATTAGTAATACATTGAAACGATAAAGTCAGTATAAGCACGACAGTCACAGAAAAGGCTATCCATTAGGTTTTCTGAACAAAATTGTAAATTAAATGTCAATTTTCATGGTGTTACTTTTATTTTAGATGCCAAGTTATTAAGGAGAAGTAAATGCTTATGATTGGGCCTTTCGATCGGTACAGTAAAATGTTGTTTTTTTTTTCAAATTCAGCGGGTTCGATTCCCGGTTCACACAGGCGACTATTTAAAATCCTTTGAATAGAGTTCGTATTGTTTTTAAAATAAAAATGAAGTCTTCTTTCAGTAAAATTTTCTATCTACAGTATTTAATGTACAATAAAATTAAATTATACCTAATTACTATCAGGCAGCAGCCATGTACTCACCAAGTTCTGCGCCTTATTTTTGAGAGATTTGTGGCCTCCTTTAGACCTATCTGCTTGAGGCTGAGTAACAGAGCTGAAAATATGTCTTTCTTTATTACTGCTGCTTCCGCCAATACTAGAACCAGTTGAAACAAATATTAATAGGTACCTAAAATCAAAATAATTTGAGAAAAAATTAATAAAAATTAGGGGTAGTCGTAAATCTCGACCATAAAAAAGACTGACAGGTTTAGTTGTAGAACCTGTGTGAGAGAACTCTCTTATTGTCGACAGCCAGGATTGCCAATCTTTCATATCGGTGTTACCTGTCGTTAATGCCGATTCAGTTTTCTTAAAATAAGCGTTCCTGTTTGACTTAGTAGATTGGCTCTTCAGTGAAGAAATGGGTAAGTTACACTTTGGTAGTTTAGAATTGTAATAAGTTTTAGTTCTATAACTAGTTATTCTATGCGATGTCTTTGTACTTAAATTCCGGTTTTGGAGGGATTTGGATGACAACAGGACCTTCCTGTTAGTAGTTGCGTTAGGGTAAGTATTGGGTAAAGACTTAGTAACACAATTCTGTCGATCAGTGTTGTGTCATAGTACCTGGTAATGTAGAAGGCAAATGTTGGTCAGCATTTGGTTCAGGTGAATACTGGTTAACATTTGTAATGGGTGAATGGTGGGTAACGGTACGTTGGTAAGCGGTGTTAGTAGGGTAAGTAAGGTTAGTAGCGTAAGCGTTAGTAGGGTAAGTAGAGTTAGTAGCGTAAGCGTTAGTAGGGTTAGTAGGGTAAGCAGGGTAAAAAGCGTAAGCGTTAGTCGGGTAAGTAATGTTAGACGAACAATGCCTATTTGAATAGTAAGTATGGTTTTGAGGATAAGTAGGAAAGTTATGGTAAACGGAATAATATGCAGGAAATGTAAATGCGGGTAAAGCATTGTGTGTTCTGTTAGTAGTAGTAGTAGTGGTGGTGGTGGTAGTAGTAGTAGTAGTCACATCCGGTATTGTATGGGTTTTTGAAATCGTATAGCAGGTAGGTAGTAATATAGAAGGAGACTTATCATTTCGAGTAGCACTCGAATCGGCCATACTCCGATCCGAGCAAGTTAGTTTTTTGTAGGATTACACTTAGGGCACGTACGGGCAGTGACGTCCTTCTCGCCGCAACGGTAACAGATAATAATAGATGGAGCTCTGCACGCACTTAGTTTATGACCATATACGCGGCAGCGTACGCAGAAGTCAGAGGTACTATCCGTTTGTACTACTGACACAATTTTACGCTGGTTACCCTTGAATACCAGGTCCGTGGCTAAAGATTTACTGACATCTCTGCTGGGTTCTATAAACAGTTTAGCGCGTTGGCTGGCAGCCTCCAGCTGTCGACAACAAGACCTTAAATCATCAATTATCGTGGTTAAAGCCAGCTGTTTAGAGTAAAATGGCCGTATATTATGTAAAATAATACTAAGCTGTTCTTCTTTCGGTAGGGGTCGTTCTAACCGAGAGAAATAAAACAACATGACACTAATGTAAATAAATATGTTTTCGTCTACACCTTGGGTTCTCGATCTAATCTCGTTGAGTAGGCGCTCATTATAATCGATAGGTAAAAAATCGCGAATCATCAAAGCTTGTAGTTCGGCCCATGAATAGATGTCATGACCAATTCCTTCAAACCACAGTAAAGCGTCGCCAGTAAATAGTTCACTGGCAGAACTGAACAGTCTAGTCTCAGAGATTTCTCGCGATACCCTGAGTTGTTCGAGTCTTCTTAAAAAAGTTTTTACGCAAGATTGTCCGTCATATTGAAGATTTAATTTAGTTACGGCCTGGTAATTTTCGGCGGAACATTTAATAGAAGTTGTTGATTGAGGGTCAACAACTTGGGTAGTAGTAGAAGTATAAACTGCAGTTAAAGAGCTACGGAATATGACTAGTATGTTGTCGATCTTAACCAAGAGCTTGTTAAGCTCATCGAACAACTCACTGTGCAGTTTGAACTCTGATTCGGATGGCGATATTCGAGTTAGCCTATGGTACAAATGATGGCCGACGGCTTGGACACGGTTCAAAACGTTCAACGTCTTGCGTTTCTCGGTCTTCTGTATTAACTATGCTAGGCTAGCAAGCTTGTTTTTAATATCCGCGAGTTCTTTTGACACGTCTCCTTCGAATGTGGCTATCTCATCAGTTGGTAAGTCCTTGCACAGCTTCCTGATTTGAGCACGTAAGTCCGCTACACTGGAAGCAGGAGTTTCGAACCTAATCCTTACCTCATGCTCGAGCTCGTCCTTTTGTAAAAGGTTAAAGGCGATTGGACGTTCCTCCATTGTAATCAAACAAAAAAGCAAAAAAAATATCCAACAAGGCTGAACAAACAACAAAGAAGAAAAAAAACAATTGTCAAAATGCAAAGCCAAACTGGTTAAATATGTTTATTAGTAGAGGTAGAAAGTTATTTCGGGGATAAGTCCGCCTTTGTAAGAATTATCCGTTACTGAGTCTCAAGTATGCAACGTTTTCCTGCCAGAAAGAGTGTAGCGTGATCGATCAATTACAAAAAATACAATTATAGGTAAAATATTTAAGATTGTATAAGTAGTAGTAAAAAAATATAAGTACAGTTGACAAATCTCAAGCACCAAGCTATTAAGTTAATATCAGGTAAAAGTATTCAGGTGGCTAGTTGTAGCCATTAGGTATCATTCAATATTGGGTTTAAACTTAAAATAATGTAACAGTATCCGAGTAATAAAAGGTAACATCTAGATATTAAAAAATTCTATGCGTCTTACAAAAAACGTTCTAAGATAATAACTGATATAAGAAACAGAGTCATGCAATCTCCACTTTACAAAGCACAGAATATTTATACTTATATATATTTATGTACTAAGATCATATAAAGACATCAATAACCTTCCACACTAATTAATAAAACATAGGTTTTACTATTCAAATAAGGTCAAAATAATTGAGTTAAAGTTTAAAATAAACTGAAAAAATCTTGGCCTATACTATATTATGCAATGAGAATATATTATTAATATACCAGAAGTTATGTTAAAGAAGACTTGTAGTTAAACCAAATAAAACTATCAATCTATTGTTCTGAGTGAGAGAGTTATAACACAGTTATTATGTTTAGTTACTGAATACCTAATGTTAATTATGGCATATGATTATCTATTAGTTATATTATTGATAATTTTTTTTTAAAGAAAATTGACAATCTGGTTTGTGAGTAACCTCAGGGATACGATAAACAAAGTATAACACCAACACAACAAGTTTTAAATTTTAAAAGTTGTAACCGAACAGTGTCCAAGAAGAAAAAAAACGTTACCAATCAACACTGTTCCTAAGCATTGTAATGAGCATAGGATCATTCAAATCGTGCAAATCTCCATATGTTTGGGCGCCATGTAATACTTGTTTTTTTGAGTAGCTTTAATTAGGGTTGATAAATATAAAGTGATTAATAAAACGAGTGAAATGTCAAAATATGTGGTTTAATCCGGCAAAGCCGACAAAATTTTTTCTTTATCCAAGGGAACGCAATATTAGTGGGCGCACTGATTGTAGCCTACGGCTGCCAATCAGTGGTGAGGATTTGTATCACTAATATTTTTACACTATATGGTACAGGTTCTTTGCACGATTTGATCGATAACGCACTCTTTAATTTACTCGCTAAATGCCTTTACCTAAGGATGGTAGAATAATGTTTTTTAATAAACTTATTTGTATGGAGTGGACTCAGCTGTGAAATTCGGGGAGATCCTGCTCTGGAGACACCACAGGCTCCGGCCACCGGACACTGATGGTAGAAGAGGTCGGGGCAACCGGGTTCAGTAGTTGAATCTGACTATGACTAGGGTATGCAATAATCACGGGGTAAGGGAATTCCTCCTGAAATATTACACGAATATGTATGAGCAATCACTATAAAAAATTGCAATACAAGCAAGTAGGGGTAACTGATGAGAATATTAGGAATATTATGGTAATGTGGTTCAAGTTAATTTGAAAGGTCAATGTTCACCGAATGGCTGGCAATCATGTAGGATAACCTTACAATTAAGAATATAAAATCTAAGAACAAATTTAAAACACTACCACAGGAATCGATCTCAGAAAACGGTAACGTACC
Organism: Schoenobius gigantellus; assembly: GCA_963935595.1. Lineage (NCBI taxonomy): Eukaryota > Metazoa > Arthropoda > Insecta > Lepidoptera > Crambidae > Schoenobius > Schoenobius gigantellus. The sequence goes on from OZ012541.1 coordinate 48,136,006, forward strand.
TGTCGGAGGAAAGTGGGTCTGCCTGGCTGCGCTGGCAGACTGCGGGCTGGTGTCTATCTTAATGACGCTACACTATGTCGTGCGTGCTCCAAAATCATATGAACGAACGGCTGAAAATTTAGAAAGCAAGGATTGAAATATCGAAAAGGCGTCATAGGAATAATATAATCATGAACATAACTTACGTAAAATGGGTTAGAGGCCCTTATATGAAATTGAGTAAATCCAACTGTGTGGAAGATTAGGTATTCGCTTATCGATGCTTGCTGAAAAGGAATACCTGGTTAAAACGCTGCGCTGAATACGAGACAATCAATTAAAAGAATCAAAATGAAGAATTAACCATTTCACGGTGTGATACTTACAGATTTGTTTTAATAAAATAATTTAGGCTATCTAGCCAACAGACACAAGCGTTCGACCGTCAACGTCAAAACAGAAAATATGGCTGTCTCGGCTCAGCCAGTCCACACTCCACAGACTAACTATTCCGAGACAACATAGACTAATAAACATAGATAAAAAACCAAGTAAACTATCGATATTTATTGAATTAAAAGTTCCTGAACTAAATTTGAAAATAATCAAAGACACGATATACATAAAACTATTATAACCCAAGGCGCGTTCAATGTTTTCTGAATTTAGATAAAAAAGGTAACTAATACATGGAAATGTCACTAGATGGCAGTAGGAACCTGATTAGAAATTTCCTGTAGGGAAATTTATGTTACAGACATTCGTTTGTGGTCAGGTCCTTGACAACTTCTAGGTATATTGCCCTTATCACAAGACACGTAAACTATACTACTATATCCAACTACGCAGTTGTATCAAATCGCCAAAGTTCTTACCGTAAGAAAACTGTTTGTATACCAAATTCTAAGTAGATTCCATTATAAAATAGTACCCTTTACCCCACTAATATCGAAAAGAATTTCTAAATTCCCTACTGCATCAGCTTGTTCCGTAACTGCAAAAAAGCATTTTGACTATTTAGCAGCTCGTATATATAATAAATTTTTTTTAGAAGTTCACATTACCAAATATCGCAAAAATGCTTTCAAAAAGTTTGTATGTAAATGGCTTGAGCAGTTTTATTATGACACCTTGGAGACACTCCTGAAAACTATCACTTGATAAGATCTGTCTACACCTGATTCATATGATCTAAATGATATTGTTCGCGACTTTCTTCGGTATAATAAAACTAGCACAATTACTCGCTCTGGGTTATGAGTTTCTTGCTCCAGATCGTCATCGTGACTGGATTTTATTTAAAAATGTAATATTCATACTATGTAAGTAATATTCATTGCAACTTACTATTTTAAATCGAGATTTTTTTAAAATCATGATTAAGTTTAAAAATTACCTAGTTGATTAAAAAACGAATCGATTATGCGAACAATAAAGTAATAAATTTTTAAAGTATTATTTTTATTATACTCATTAAAGTAATATTTTTGCAAAGTGAGGAAAGTGCAAAAGTGTGGAAATTTTGAAATTTATGCTTTATTTACAAAATCACTCATAAGCTTTTTACCTTCAGTAAAACGAAACCTATACTTCGGTACTTATGGTACCTCCAAACACACTGCCGGAACATTGCTAGAGGGTTTTTTAAAGTTTTTGTTAAATAGTAAGTAATTTGCTCAGATTAAAAATATACCCGCCATACTGATATCAGGCTGGCGACTCTAAACTTTTAGAAATAACTATAGAAAGCACCTTAAATTTTACGCACTTTCCTCGTATTGGTAAAACATTGCTTTCATGTTTATAGGGCTGTTGTTGACCTACACCTCCGCCATCCTGATAATATTCCTATAATTTTTTATTCAAATATTTTTCTAATATCTCTATCAGTTTCGCGTCCATCGCCATGCGTTGTTCATGACGCATTTGCCGGTTCCTTTCCAAATTCTTCATTAACTCCATTTTCTCCTGATGCCTTCTTTGGCGAGCATCATTTGGTCTGCTAGCACGGGCAGCAGTACAAGGACCTAAAAAATAATTATTGTAAATATTTTATAGGACAAAACTTGTAGTCTACTTGCAATCAAACAATTTGTTAAACAGTTGCTCTATTTTCACATGAATGACATGCACTTTATTATGCATGTCATTCATGTGAAATGAAACATTAATATGAAATTATAAACTTGCCAGGACTAATCGGTGAGTCCGGAGTTCTGCTGGTGCTAGCAATTGGGTCACTTGAAACCATTGATTGAGGTTGTACTCGGGCTTTATCTTTAAAAATGGAATCCAGCCTCTGAAAAATAAAAAAAAACAACACTGTGCTACCTTAGTATAACACTGCTACTATTGTTTAATAAATTCTATGTTGGTAGTTTCTGATAATGGAAAAGCAATCCAGCGTAAACAATGTAATGGAAGCAGAAATCCTTAAATTTTAAACGTTTTAAAGATATTACTAGATACAGAAATAATTACGCGTCGGCCACATAGACTAACTGTTTAGCACAAGTAGTTGTGCCATAATTTTTTTGGTTCTTATCTCCAAGCTCCTTCGCTTTGCCCGGTCTTTGGCATCGTTTGCAACTAGTCCATTGGCGCGAATGTCTTTCTGCGTGACATCAAGCCAGCGTTTCTTGAACGGTCCATAACTCCTGGCGCCAGGCAACGTCATGTTGCTATTCCGCTGGTAGCCCCACACCCATCTAAACTTCCCTCCAAAGCCTATTAGCTCTGGTGGAAATACAGTCGGAATCAGGTAGTGTAACTTGAATTTGAGACTATTGGAGATAAGTTGAAATAAGTTCAGGGTTGTGGGAAAGTCACTCATCATACACCTTGGGAATTGTATAGATATGTTTTTTTAGAGGGCGCCTCAACAGGCTTCAGATTAGGGTGATAAAAGAAAACTCTCTAATACAATATGCAAATATATTACAAGATCACAAAAAAAAAATACACAAGTGTGACACACTCAAACTGGATGAGATTAAATTACATAAACACATTACCGTATTCAAGTCCCTTACAGACGTTATTTTCGGGAGTCCTTAACACACACACAATCTGGTATTATATTCTCGCCTGTGGAACCATCCTCTTCCTACAGGTTCAATTACTCCAATTCTCCCGTTAGTTTAGGTATGTGGTCCAACGCAAATCTTGGAATATGTCGAGTTAACGATACATTTCGCGTTCGGGTTTCACATGTGGCACGCGATGAGGATTGCACCTCTTTTTATAGATTAACATTTCACCCAGCCTTAGATGTAGCTTAGAACTAGACTCGGAAGTTGAACTTGAACAAGGGCTCGAACTAGGATTAGAAATTAGAACTAGGGCGGTAATTAGAATTAAAATTGGAATTGGAACTTAGAATTTGAAGTAAAATCCGAACTAGGTTTAAAATTACAACTAGAACTAGGCACTAGGAACCCTAAAACAAAGAAAAATATCTCGTTAGTACGATATCACATCTAGTTCAGTCCTACGATTTTAGTGGTCAAAAGTTGATATTCTTAAAGAATGAATTTTAATTAAAAAAATAAATAGGTACTATATCTTACCAATCATATCACTAAGAAGAAAAAGCTCATGTGCAGCAGAGTAATATAAAAGCTCATTTGTGGTCAAAGATAAAAGATACTTTGGTTAGTTTCGAGCTTAGCTCTAAAGAGAATTGCTTGAATAGGGCCTAAAACAACAACTCACCGTTACTCATTCCAGCCTTGCGATTCTGTAAAACCTCACTTTAAACTTCGAATCTGAATCTGCAGTGAGTTCTTAGATTGGCATTCTCAAAATTCGCATGTAGATTCGAAGTTACTACAGCGCTACACTTGCGAGCGTGGCAGCGAGTGGAACTAGAGTGACGGTTATATTTTGACATTATAAGTATGGGATGACGTATGAAGTGGCATTCCGTAAGGAAATTAATGAGGAATTCCTCCATCACTTCGAAGCTCACTTCGCACACGAACTCGAAATAAAGTGTCAAATAAAACGTTGCTATTTTGTGATTGTAAAACAGGCAAAGTTTTTTATCATAGTTTAAAAATACATTTAAAATTATTTCTGAAGGTGATAAAAACTAGTTCTGAGGTATATTTCCTGAAAGTAAATTAACGATGGCACGAATGTTTGTATTAAAATCTTTATTAGAAGAGGCTCATGCATTGGACAACCAAGAAATGCGTCGACAAGCTTCCCAAATTAGAATGTTATCACTACTAACTCGTGATAATGACTATGTAAGGGTATATAGATTGTCGAAAGAGCTAATTGATCAATTAGAGTATGAGTTACTACCTCTGATCAAGATTACAAAACGTAGAGGTAAAGGGATTTCAACTCGCGTAAAGGTAAGCATTTCACTTTAATTTAGTAAAGTAATTATTACAAAGGTTTTATTACACAGCTTATAAAAGATTTCTAACCATGAATACCTACGTTTCTACATTCGTAGTGAAATATTCAGCCGTAGGAGTCATTATTTTATTATATAGGTTCTTATTTCGGTTTGAGTAATAGAGATATCTTAGAATAGATAATGTCAGAATTGTTTCACAGATATTATGCACCTTATCATTCTTGGCTAGTGGCAGTTACCAAAAAATTATTAAAGAAAACATAAGGACATATTTATCACAGCCATCAGCATCTCGCTGCATAAATGAAGTGGTGGAAGCTCTCAATAATCCGGAAATAGTAAAAAAATATATAAGGTTTCCACAAAATATACAAGAAAGGCAAATGTTAAAGCAAAGGTATGCTAAAAGAATCTAAACCTTTTTAATTTAAATTGATTTGTGTAAGATCCTTGATCGTACTATATGTGCTTCTTTACAGATTCTACAGAAAGTTTGGCATTCCTGGTGTGATTGGTTGCATCGATGGCACTTTGGTAGCATTAAAAAAACCAGCAGAACATGAAGAACGTTTTTACTGTCGAAAAGGTTACCATGCAAGAAATGTGCAATTGGTAAATTGGAATTCAATTTTATAGTGCCAACACATGTTCCACTGATAGGGCATAGCCCTTCCTACTATCCCATAGATAGTTTGATCATCCATCTATAATCGGTCATTGCAACCACATTATGTAGTTACAATTCAAGAGTGCTAACCGCTGGATTATATTATTTGATAATTTTACTTGATAATTATTAATACAATATTACCTATTTATTTTTTCAGATAACGGATGCAGATCTAAATATTTTAAATGTAGATTCTACATATGGTGGGGCTACTCATGTTTTATTTTTAACTACAGTGTCATAAAAGACCACTTAGAGGCATTAGCAAATGCAGGAGAAGAAGTGGTTTTGCTTGGTGAGTTAGTCACTGCATAAGGATGTAAGGCTCATATGTTTTAACAATATATTGTGTTATTTATGCTTATTTATTCTTTTTAGGTGATTCAGGATATGCTCAGCGCGCCTATCTTATGACGCCAATTAGTGGTGCCGAAGACAACTCCCCAGAAGCACTATACAACGACCTTCACTCCACTGCTCGCAACTCAGTCGAAAGAAAACTATCGGTCTCCTTAAGGGACGACTCAGGTGTTTGTTGGTCCACAGAGTACTTAATTACCATCCAGATGTAGTTGGCAAGATAATTATTGCATGTTGTGTTTTGCACAATTTATGTAATCGCGCGGGAATGCCGGCATACACAATTACAGAAGACCAGAGACAGGAAGAGGCACAAATGATCACTAACATTCAACGAAGGCAAACTAGAGATTTACCAACAAACACCGATTTGGCTGTGGGGCAATTAACTAGGCAAAACTTAGTAAATAGGCTATGGCGTTCACGCCGTAAGTAATTGTAAAAAAAATCTAACTTCCTAATTTTTGTAATAAATATATACCATTTAGATAGGTACAGGTAGTAGATATGTTCACTTGCCATTATAGACTAAGTTAGGAATAATATAATATATAATTACATCTATCACTTTAAGAATCTCCTTTTTTGTCTCTTCAAAAAAAAAGTATTTATACCTAGCAGTAGAAATAGTAAATAATTTTTTCTCAAAAATGCTCGGAAATGTAGGCATTTTTGGAGTAAAAAGAAGACAAGAAGTTTGTAATTCTTGGCTCATGCATTACTTTATCGGCCTAGGCCAGGAAAGTAAGTATGAAAATTCATTCCTGACCGCTGCTCAAATGTTTTTTAATTCATTTATAACTTGAATTATGTAACTTGTCATACAGCCAATTGCTACCACATTATAAAAAATGCACTCTTCGAGAATATGTATGAATAATGACAACAATGTTATTAAAATGTTGGTATAAAATCACACGAAAATATGTTTAGTTTTCGCTGCGAGAGAAAAAAGCTATAATCTGCATTATTACATTTTTTTGCGTAAAATATGATTGGGCTGTATGGGCTTTGTGTCCTTTGCACTAATTGAAAATTAAAAAGTATTAGTATTACTAAATGATAATGATAAGATAATATAATTAATTAATTGCTTTATTTGTTTTTTTTATTGTTGGCAACATCGCGAGGTGAACGATATCCGGCGCCACAGAGGCGACAGGAGCGCCATGTAGCCAGCCGTGATGTCAATAACAGCCACGTGGGGCGTGCGGCGTGCGCGCGCGCGGCCATGATTATTTCTCTTTTTGCTCCGGAGCGCGCAGCGATAACTAGCTCTAAGGTTTAGTTAGAAACGCGTAGCGATCACTTGTTTCCCCTTTTAAAAATAATAATTTTCTCAACTCCGTCCAATTAAGATTATTTTAAATACAGCTTGTAGTATTGGTTTACCCTCATCTCAAGTTAAAATCTACTTGTTGATTTGTTCGGAAAGAGATTGCCTTCGTTAACTGTTTTCCCAATAATCATCAAAGTGTACTGCAATATACCTATATTTGTGTCTAATCATTGTTTTATTTAACATCAGAAGTGGGATTGAGAGCATCATGGGTAGGAAGCGCCATCGAAAACGAGCAAGGGTGTCGTCGAGTAGTAGCAGCACGACCACGAGTTCGAGCGCCAGAACCCCTTCGCCTCCACGCCGAAAGAAGTCGAAGGTACAAAGTGAAGTGAAAACTGTAAGTACCTTAAATAATATTATACCGGAATTCGACCCTCTCACCGATGATATTAACGCGTGGCTTAGTATTATACGATCCTATGCCGCAACTTTTGATTGGTTTGACGAAACGATACGTTATCAAGCTCTAAACAAGTTGAAAGGCTCTGGCAAAGTCTGGTATGATTCGTTGTTGCGCACTGATAGTAGGTGGCCTACTTGGAAATGGTGCGATTGGAACCGTCGCTTAGCTGATAGTTTTCAAATACGTCGTAATATGTACGAGTTACTTAAAGATATCGTGAGTAAAAAGCCAACAGAAAATCAATCCCTATATGAATTTTACTTCGATATAAAATGTAAAATAGACAGATTGTCTTTGAACTTTACTGAACAAGATGTTATATCAATTATTGTGGGTAGTATAGGCGATAGCAATATCGGGGCGTCGATTGAAGCTAGTAATTTTACTACGTGTCACGATTTAGCCAGCTATTTACATGGCCGTATATACAAATCAAAAAGTATTAAGCAAACAATTAGTAATGCTCGTGAAAATTTACAAAAAAATGCCGATCACTCTAATAATCCAAGTCACCCGATACACAATATTTCAAATAATATTAATAGTAAGGTTACACATTCCACTACTTCGTTTGAAAATAATCCAACTAGTTCAACGCAAGCTCGTAGACCTATTAAGTGTTATACTTGTGGTGGAAACCATAAACGTAATCAGTGTGATCTTTATAAATGTAATTATTGTGGCAAAAAGGGACACATTGAAGCGGTGTGTCTTCGTAAGAAAAATGTAGATTTAGTCAAAACAGAAACAGAGGAAACTAAGTTTATATCTACCCCCGATCCACGCAATAAATTTGTTAAAATAGTTACAATCAACGATCTTTCTCATGAGGCTTTTATCGACACAGGCAGTAGTTGTTCTTTAATTTCTGAATCAGTGGTAGAAAAGTTGTGTCTTAAAGTAAGCACACTACCCTCACCAGTTTTACTTCAAGGGTTTTCCAAAAATAATTCCAAACCAGTTACCATGAACACTATGGTTAATTTAACAATAGATTCAGTTTTCCTATCTGGTACACCAGCTTTTATATTATTGATGAATTAGTAGGTTGTGATATACTTATTGGTAGAAATATAACTGAGAGAAGTGATTTGATATATTCGCGAATAGGTAATGCGTTTACATTTGGTTATGCAACACCACCAATTGACTTTTGTAATTCCATTAAAGAAGCTGAAATCGATGCTGACTGTTACGTAGGAGAATTGATTACATTATTTAAGATATACGATAAGTGTGTAGCAACTGATATCAAACAATTAGGAAAAGTAGATAGCCATGAGATGGTAATTACAGTAACTGATCCTCGTCCCGTACAAAGTAGACCATTTCGATCTTCTCACGCGGATAGGAAAATTATACGCGATATTGTGCAAGAATTATTAGAAAATAAGATAATTCGCGAAAGTCATTCACCTTATGCAAGTCCTGCTTTACTTGTCAACAAAAAGAACGGTGAAAAAAGACTCTGCATTGACTATCGAGCGTTAAATAGAATAACCGTCAAAGATAAATACCCAATGCCTAGGATAGAGGACCTTATAGATAGGCTACAGGGTCATAAATGCTTTTCCAGTTTAGATCTTAAAAGTGGGTACTACCAAATAATTATGAATGAACAATCAATTTCAAAAACAGCGTTTATTACCGAGGATGGGCATTACGAATTTATGAGACTTCCGTTTGGTTTGGCAAATGCGCCGTCCTGCTTTCAGCACATGATGAACAAAGTGCTAGGTAACTTGAGATTCGATAATGTTATCATCTATTTAGATGACATTTATTTAGTAACAGAGACGGTAGAACAGAATTTTAAGTTACTAGAGAGGGTACTAAAAATATTTAAGGAAAACGGTTTGACTTTAAATCTAAAAAAATGTCATTTTTTTAAGAGCGAGCTACAATTTCTCGGGTACAAAATAAAGCAGAATTGCGTAATGCCAAATGAAGCGAAGGTAGAAGCTATCAAAAGTTTTCCTGTTCCAAAATCAGTACACCAATTGCGGTAATTTTTAGGTTTAATTAATTATTTTCGCAAATTTATCAAACATTGCGGCATTTTATCTTCTCCTCTTACTAAATTGTTAAAGAAGGATGCTCAATGGTCTTGGAACTCGATACACGATCAAGCATTTCAATTACTAAAATCTAAATTAACATCTGACAGTGTTTTGTCTATCTACGATCCCAATAAGGAAACCATTTTATATACCGACGCTAGTCGCGACGGTATTGCTGGTATTCTTGTACAAGTTGTTGACGGAACTGAAAAACCTGTGTACTACTATAGCCGTCAGACAAATGAAGACGAAAAGAAATACCACTCCTTCGAACTGAAACTTTTGGCAATTGTAAATTCACTTCAAAAATTTCGTCTTTATTTGGTAGGCTCGCCTTTCACTATCGTAACAGAATGCAATGCAGTTAAATATGCTCTAACTAAAAAGAATATTATACCCCGAATTGCGCGATGGGTTCTTTCGACTCAAGAATTCATGTACGAAATCAAGCATAGAGAAGGTGCTCGTATGCAGCACGTGGATGCTTTGAGTCGAAATCCTATTCCATCGGGTCAAAGATCGGAGAAAGAAATAATATTATCTATAACTGAAGGTGATTGGTTGCTTTCTGTTCAGTGGCAAGATAATGATATCAAAAATATTAAAACAATTTTAGAGACCGGACAAATGGATAATAATAAAAATATTTTTAATATGTATGAGCTCTTAGGAGGAAAGGTGTATAGACGAACAGCCCAAGGTCGCCGATGGGTTGTGCCAAAAAAATGCATATGGCAAATAATAAAATGCAACCACGACGACATTGGGCATTTTTCTGTGGATAAAACTTTCGAAAGAATATGTTGCAAGTATTGGTTTCCTAGGATGCGTCGCATTATAAAGAAATACATAAGGAATTGTTTAAATTGCATCTATTATAAGAATAAGAGTGGTCCTAAAGAAGGACAATTATACCCATTGCCAAAATATGCTCAACCCTTCCACACTCTGCACGTGGACCATTTAGGCCCATTTGTCAAAACAAAAAATGACAATAAGTACTTATTGGTAGTAGTAGATGCATTTACGAAATTTGTTTTTATATCGGCAGTAAAGACTACAAAAACATCCAATCTTTTAGAAGAATTAGAAAGTATTACAAAAATGTTTGGTAATCCGAAACGAATAATTTCGGATGCAGGGTCGTGTTTTACCTCTAATGAGTATAAAGAATACTGTAAGAGTAAAAATATTCGTGTGCATGTTGTGGCAACGGGTATGCCTCGCTCTAACGGACAGGTAGAAAGGTTTAACAAAACAATACTTGATTCACTAAAGACTATAGGTGCCAATACAACAGACGACAGATGGGACCAATATGTCAAAATTATACAACAAGGTTTAAATAGTACCATTCACAAGACTATTAATGCGGTTCCAAGCGAAGTATTTTTAGGCTACCGATTACGTGCCGATAATGATAGTCTAGGACCAGAGTTTGATGACGGGTCAGTGGTGGACGTAACGAAGTTGCGAGCTAGGGTAGATGAAAATATTAAAGCCAACGCAATAACACAAAAAGAGAGATTTGACAAGAACCGAATAAATACCACTATTTATAAAGAAGGAGAATTGGTATTGGTAAAAATACAAAGCACAGGCAATGACGGTCAGAGCAAGAAACTGCTACCGGTGTTCAAAGGTCCATTCCGTATAAAAAAGGTACTCGGTAATGATAGATACGAGGTGACAGATTTAAGGGGTTCTGAAAGAAGCATTAAACTATACAACGGTGTAACAGCAGCTGAAAACATAAAGCGTTGGATAAACATTGACGAATGGAACTTAGAATAATTTATAAACTCTCCGTGTTGGCAAGTGATATTAAATGGTGGGTATGTCATATTATTATATTCAAATAGACAATTTACAAACGTCTCATGCACTAAGTTTATGTACAAAGTAATATTTTATCGCGAGACTAGACAAAACACTTGTTTTTTTTTCCTTTTTGTGTTTTATTAAAATTCAATAATAAAATGACAAAGTAAATGCATTAATGTTATGTTTAGGGAATCTTGTTACATTTAAGTGAAGTGAAATGCTCTTTAAATGCAAGTGAACCTAAGCAGTGTTCTATAGGAAATAACCGGTCTCGTTAAGTGTGGCATAGTCCCTTTAAGTGCGGTGATCCTAGTAACAAATAGTCTCATTGCATTTACTTGTGTTATTATTATTTCATGCCTTATGAGTGTGACATTAGTAAAAAGTGTATATAGGCACTTGGTATGTATTGTAATGTTAAAAGTGTCTTATGTTGTTTTCAGTGTTTTGTCTAGACTCGTGGGGCGTCTGGGACAGTCGCCTTGCAGAATGGCCGTGTTGGCAACATCGCGAGGTGAACGATATCCGGCGCCACAGAGGCGACAGGAGCGCCATCTAGCCAGCCGTGATGTCAATAACAGCCACGTGGGGCGTGCGGCGTGCGCGCGCGCGCGGCCATGATTATTTCTCTTTTTGCTCCGGAGCGCGCAGCGATAACTAGCTCTAAGGTTTAGTTAGAAACGCGTAGCGATCACTTGTTTCCCCTTTTAAAAATAATAATTTTCTCAACTCCGTCCAATTAAGATTATTTTAAATACAGCTTGTAGTATTGGTTTACCCTCATCTCAAGTTAAAATCTACTTGTTGATTTGTTCGGAAAGAGATTGCCTTCGTTAACTGTTTTCCCAATAATCATCAAAGTGTACTGCAATATACCTATATTTGTGTCTAATCATTGTTTTATTTAACATTATTTATATTATAATACTCATTTGTTTCCAAATCAATTTTAATTCAAAATTTTTATTGCATATCATAATGTGTAAAATAGGTGGTTTACATTGGGCATGCAATCGTTGAACAAGAGAGAGGAGGCTTATTATTATGAGGTAGGTACCTACTATTGTCTTATTTACAGATCATAAAGCTAAATTATACGAAGGTCACGGCAATTGTAAATATTTGAATAAATAGACAACATATAAACAATATTTTAATATGAAAGGTTTTTATTTGATATGGTATTATTATTACACTGTATTTTCATAATTAGTTCCAGTATTACGTTTCATTATTTCCTCGCAATTATTGAGAAAAGCACTATACATACCTCGGCGGGAATGGGATTGCCGGACTCGTAATTCTTGTCAAGGCCTCGCTCACGCTCGGCCTTGAATGCATTACTCTTCCGTCATTCCCTAACTTCCCGGCCTCTGCAGTAATGTATTATTATAAATAAATAAAGACGGAAAGAAAATATTTTATTCATTACCAAACATCATAACTATACATATTGTTTTAAGCTAACGTGAAAACAGGATGTGAATCACGTAGGTACCTCTGTGTTTTGGATAATCCAAATATAGTTAGTCTAATATTGGATTAAACAAAAACAGAGCTACGTGGTTCAAATACCATTTTCACAAATTTTAACTATAAATATTATTCAGTTTTAAGCAATTAGCAATGAAAAGGCTCAGCATAAATTCGCAACCCCATGTAGCTGATCTTCCGTGGATACTTTACACAGTAACGTTAACAGAGCGCGCAGTAGTCTAAATATAATAACATCATGTATTACATATGCGTAAAATTGTAAAGTTGATTGCAATAAAGTTAATAATAATAATTTAAAGGAACAAGCACACAAGAAAAAACACAAAGTAAAGCTGTCACTTATATGAAAGTATTGTCCAATCTCACCTCTAAAATGAAAATAGGTAGGTACAGCTTAAAAAGACAAAATACACAATACACAATAGGGACAAATTATGGATCAAATTTAATAAAAAAAAAGGATATTTTATTAACTTACACCTGACGGGACCGAAGCCAACCAAACTGTCTATCACTTAAAGATATTAACAAAAAGTTATATAATTGTATAAAATAAACCAACATACAAATAAAGAACACAATTTTATGCATTTTGTACATTGACGTATATAACGTCAATAATTTTGTAGTAATTTCGCAGTAATATTTATCATTTTTATTGAAATATGATAATAAATTCAAGCTTAAAAATCATAAAATCATTATTCCTCATAAAGCAACAATGATTCTGGTATAAATTTTGCTATTAAATACTATCGTAGATACTCGTAGGAGATATTCACAGTTAAAGCAATTTTCGAAGTATTTTTTTTTAGAATAAGATATTTTTTCTATATCAATAATGTTTCAAAATTCCGAGGCCGCTGCGGACTGTACGACTATAAAAGAGATAACATTCAAATTTTTTTATTTCATTTATGTAGAACAGTAGTTCAATCCAAGAGCTCAAAAAAGTGCCTTCGCGCATTTGATGAAAATCTTTCTCTACAATTTAGGGTTCAATTAGAAAGTTAAGCAAAATTTACAAAAATCGAGGCCGCTACGAACTATACCAATAGCTATTTTGCACTATTCATTAAGTCAAAATTGTTTATGTACCTATTTTTGTTTCTAAGATCAAGAACGCCATAATTCATTAAGTCAAAATTGTTTATGTACCTATTTTTGTTTCTAAGATCAAGAACGCTAAAATTGGCGACTTTACGCAAAAATCACAGTCGAGATGTAATATGGCTCTTAAATATTACATTAAAAGAGATTAGGGATATGTAGTAAACATATCCCTAATCTCTTTTAATAGCTTGTGCCAAAGCTTCTAATCCTTTTCCCACGGCAATCAGAGCTTCTGCTAAGATCCTGTTTCTTTCCGCATTGCGCTCTACGCATGCCTGCAGGATTTGAGCGAATGTTCTTTGTATCTCCACCTGGTGTTCTTCCACCCTCAGGAATCTCTCGGTAAATGACGAGAATTCCGTTCGCCTTTGAGACGGTGGAGGAGCATTAGCAGGTGGAGGAGCTGTGTAACGTGATGCTGAAAAAGAACACAGATAATATGAAAACGTTGTGGCGGCTAAATTCAAAATTATTTTAATTTACTTATTTATTTACAATTAGCTGTGCCTGCGACTTCGTCCGCGTGGAATAGTAAAGTACCTAGCCTATGTTATCTATATAAATAAAAAAAATTTAATTGTCTGTTTGTAAAATAACAAGTTTTTACCTAATGGGTATGGTCATTTTGTGTCCATAGATTTTTTAAATTATGTAGATTTACTTTTTGTTTTCTCAACTTGGCGGGGGCACCGGCGCGCCCTGATTTCATACAAAAATGTATGGCGGCTATGTGCGCACCACTCTCGCGCCGCGCCGCCGCTGGTAGCCCCGCCCATTGCCGTTTTCAATTTTGTGGCCTTAATGGCACAAACTCTATTAGTGATAGTTTAGGTACGTATTTTGTACTTACATACGGGATCAGATCTTTGACTAGTACGAGCCGTGTAACTTCTGGCGCGGTGGGAAGGGGAAACTATTGGCGTTGTCCGTATTGCATCTGAACGTGACATATGACGTATTGCTAAAAATAATAACAATAGTATAAATAATAATAGTCATTTAGTTTCAAAACTAGACTTTTTGCCCTAATCAAATAAATAATATCAACGGATATACCTATATTCAACTACATATGTACTAAGGATTAATATGGAATTCAAATGTTGAAAGAATTTTTGAAATCGGTCTAGTACTTTTGAGTTTATCGTTACAAACATACAAATCTTTTCTCTTCATAATTTTATTAGTATTAATTAATATTATCAATGTCACTTACATGAAGTACCAGCATTTCGACGAAGAATTACTTGGGTGGAACCGCGGCGCGAAGGAGAAGGTGTAGTAGGTGTGGGTATTGGCAGTGGGCTTGGTGTTTGTGATAGCGTAACTGGTGGAGGGGACATGCTAGTATGATAGTTTTGAGCATACTCTGCTGTTTCAACCAATTGGTAATCCTGAAATAACAGAAGCAATCATAAATAATGAAACCTATCCAATCCATATAAAAATTTTATAAATAATGTATTGACAATTCCAAGAATTGCAAGTGCAAGAATTTATAGCACAGCATCACGCATAAATGATTTAGTCATTACAGTTACTACATACCTGTAAAATGTTTTGGCTGGTTCCTGAACTAGAAGAGCTCTCAAACAGTCTTCTTGCTACCATACGGCTGTCATCAAGTACATTGTCCCTACTCTCATTTTGGAGTTCTTGACCTTGATTTGGTCTATTTGTTTCCTGAAATAGGGTAATATAAAATTTGAATACCTGCCTAATAGTGAATTATGAATGAATAATAAAAAGTTATGCATTATAAACAAACAGGTTAGTTCCATGAATTAACTTTAAGCCAAAACAAAGCACTGTACCGTAAAATGGGGTGAATAGAAAAAAACGAGGAAAGTTTTTTCAAGAACAATTACTCGTTGACGGATATAGGAAAACTCCTAAATTATTATATTTTTAATATGGTAACATTTTTTTATATGGTAGCAACGCCGATTTGAAATGAAGTAGTACGTCAAAAGTGATTTTAGTAACGTTTTTCAAAGCACCGGTTGAGCTGTGTGATTTTGAGGTCCACAAACTTTGAATTTTTAAAGAAAAATACGTTTCTTACTGTGTTGAATACACTTTTAATCGATCAGTGGTTCCTCTGGGATAAATTTTGTGCAAAAGTAAGTACCATTTTTATAATAGTTTTTTATTATAAACGTAAATAATGAATTGTGCCAATTTTGGTTTGTATTTGAGGTTAATAGACACGGGAAAGAGGCGAATAGACACGTAGTATGGGGTCAATAGATACGCCATACGGGGCTAATAGAATCGGGAAGGGGTAAATAGAAACGAGAAAGGGGTCACTGGAAAAAATCCATTTAGGGTTGCCAAGCATGTTTAGTTCTAGTATATTTAAATTTAACTTCCATACATTCACATCCCGAACCTAATTCGGCACTCACATCGCTCAGGCGCCGAGCAAATTGTCTCAGTATGTTTCAACGTAAATAATTATTTCCTTTACCTAGAGTAATATCAGACAAGTGAGTGTAGTGTTCCTGCTTAGTGCGCCAGGGGTCGTGGATTTAATCTCTGCTCAGGACAATCATTTAAGTGATGAACATTTCTGTTTGTTCTGTCTGGTTTCGGTTGGTTCGGTCGGTGTTTATATTTATCTATATATAAAAAAATCTCATGTCACAGGGTTTGTCCGAGATAAGCTCCAAAACAACTTAACCGATTTTCGTGTTTGGCTAATTGTCCAATTTAAAAGATAGGATTACCTTTTACCTCGATTATTGATTTTAATATTTATTATTGCGTTAAACTTTATTATGACAAAACGAGAATCGCGGGCACAGCTAGTTTATCTATATTAAAAATAACTTCGTTGGTACTGAAATCTCTAACAAAAGTGCTTAAGCTACGTACCACGGAATCGGATCAATGATTGTGATGTTGTCTGACATTTTACTATATTTAACAAGCTATTGTTTAACTTGTTAATTTGAAGTTTATGTTATAAATCATTCATGTATGTACCTGTTTGTTCAAACAATGTAGTTTTGTTCCAGGTACATCAACATGCCAAGAATATATAAACCAAATCCAAGAAATAAACGGTATAAAAAATATGAAGAAGCCTTGATTTTAGAAGCAGTAGAAGAGTATAAGAATAAAAAGAGTTCATTAAAAATTGTGGCGGAAAAATTCAAAATAGATAAATCTGTGTTATATAGGCACTGTACACGAACAATGAAAAAGCAGGGAGGGCAAACTATTTTGAGTCAAGAAATTGAATTAAATATAATTAAATATATTAACATATGTGCCGAATGGGGCTACCCATTAGATGCCCTCGATTTAAGGTACCTTGTGAAATATTATTTGGATAAAGCAGGGCGGACTGTCCTTAAATTTAAAGGCAATTTACCGGGGCCGGATTTCGTAGCTTCTTTTCTTAAAAGGCACAAAGATAAAATTTCACAAAGAAATTCCCAAAATATAAAAAGGTATAGAGCAGCGGTTTCACCAACCATAATAAAAGAATACTTCAGCGAGCTAAAAGCATCACTGGCAGATATCAATCTCACTAATATTATAAATTACGATGAAACCAATTTAACAGACGACCCAGGACGCAAAAAAAAATATAACTAAACGGGGTACAAAGTATCCTGAAAGGGTAATGAATCACTCAAAAGCAGCGGTCTCAATAATGATGGCCGCCACTGCTAGTGGGGAGCTGCTGCCACCCTACGTGGTTTACAAAGCCCAAAACCTTTATGATACATGGACGTTAAATGGACCTCCGGGAACACGCTATAATCGCACCCAAAGTGGTTGGTTTGATGCCGCCATGTTCAAAGACTGGATAAAGTCTATCGTCTTACCTTACTTCCAGGGTAAAGAAGGCAAAAAATGTTTAATTGGTGATAACCTGTCTTCCCATCTGTCGGTGGATGTGATCAAACTTTGTCAAGAAAAAAATATTTTCTTTATTTTTTTGCCAACTAATAGCACCCACCTCACTCAACCATTAGACGTGGCCTTCTTCAGGCCGATGAAAATTGCATGGCGTAACATTATTTTAAAGTGGAAAAAAACAGATGGAAAGAGCCAAGCAACCGTTCCAAAAGGTTGTTTTCCTCAATTGTTAAAAAAGCTTATAGACGACCTCAATACTAATGCTAAAGAAAATATACTATCGGGTTTCAGGAAAACGGGAATACAACCTGTTGATGAAGATCAGGTGTTAAGCCGATTACCTGTTGATTCTACAAATGATAATAAGGAAGCAGTAGAAAAATCTGTTCTCGATATTTTAAGAGAAATGAGATACGGAACAATGAATATAGAGGAACCTAAACGAAAAAAGAAAATAAACGTAATTCCTGGGAAAAGTGTGGGAAGTGACGCAGAAGACTACTTAGATGAAGATGAAGAAAATATACCCATTAAAAAGAAAAAATCTAATTTAAGTGCAGCAAATAAATGCAAGAAAATAAACGAAATAGACCAAAAATCTAACAAAGAAATTAAAACTACTATACTACATGAGAACCAAAAAAGTTATGTGGGGAAAGGAAAGGGGAAAGGAAAAAAATCGAAACCTCAAATTGATATAAGCCAGCAGGAAGAACAACAAGTAAATAATGATGTAATTAAAGATGAACAAACTGTAAATGAAAATTTTTACTTAGATTGTGGTGAGTTAGATGTAGAAACTATGCCTATACTTTATGAAGATATGTTGCTTTGTGGAGAAGAAGTTTTAATTTTTCCTGAGAATATTCAAAATTAGGATTTGGAGTCTACTTCAAATTTTAAACAAGAAAAGGATTTAGAGATGTATGTTAAAAAGGACTTGGATGAAAATGTCCTGCATGGTACATCTATAAACAAAGTTCGAAGCAGTTGTGAACAAGAAAAATATAATATTAAAATTCTTGCTAACGAGGAATTTGATTCGAACAAAACAACTGGAAATAAAATTATTTTGAATAAGTGCAAAAGAATAAGTGCGACGTCTCCTATGAAATTTACTAAATCCCGTTTAACAAATGATCAACCTAGCACAAGCGGAATGAATATTACTGCTTCGCGACGAACGTCATATTATAGAAATGATACAGATATATTAAAACATTTAATGGATGACTCAATTTAATTCTATTATCAAAGAAAGATAAAAGTAAATATTAACTGAAATTTTTAACTTAAAATAAATTAAACATATATTATAAGTTTACATTACAAAATGACGTAATTATTATCATCGACTTTGAAGATATTGGATCGTGATACGATATTCCTACACTTATGATAAAGTGCAATTTAACTTCTTAAGACTGATTTAAATATTATTATAAACCAAAGTACAAATAGGTATCTGATTGTGCAATTGAACTTCTTAAGACTGATTTAAATAATTATTAGAAACTAAAGTATGACATGTATGTGTATATCTGATTGTGCAATTAATAAAAGACTTTTTACTCAAAATAACATTTATTTCATCGTAAAATACTAAATTAATAAATAACTTGATAAAGAAAATTTGCCAACCCTACACAATTTTTCTATTCACCTCTTATACCGTATTTAATCACCCCGGGTTCGAGGCGAATAGAAATTGCGTATATTTTTGAAGTTTTTGCTAAAATAAGAAGGAAAACTTAGTTAAGTTTGCTTTTGACAGACTAAATAGACCTAGACTCATATGGTTATTATTATTCCCTAGCCGTAAGTAAATAAAAACATTGTTTAAATCTTATCTAAAGTCCAGAATTGTGTCTATTCACCCCATTTTACGGTACCAGAGAGAATTTATGCAAAAAGTTGTCACTGTGTTTATACATTCTTACCGGAAATGGCTCTATAGCTAAATGTGCATCTCCAGTAGAAAACCCTTCCCCACCACACAAAGCCACTATTCTCTTTTCCAGTTCGGAGAGTTCCACCACATCCTCCACCCCACCACCAGTCCTACGCCTAGCAGCAGAGCGTGCCGCAACTTTTTTTTATGGCACTTTTTTTATCAGACCAATACTACAATCAGATGAAATAAAGAAATGACAAACATAATTTATGAAACATCTTTTAAAAAGGCGCTTTTTCTTATATTACAAAGTCCAGGCGCGGATCCAGCCCTCAAAAAAGGTTGTGGTCACATGGATCACAACCACCCGAAAATGAACACGCACATGATCGATGTAGTGCTTTCCCATAAAGGAGATATTTACAAAACATATGATGTCCAAGATGACAAAGATTCATTGTTTTTTTTATTAAAGCATTGGATATAAATTATCCGTCTATCAATCTCAAAAAATCTCAGTAGACTGTAAAATTGTGACTTTAAAGTCTATTAGGATTGTGGGCATGCCCATAGTGCCCACAACGGTGAATCCGCGCTTGAGTCAAAGTCTTACAATGTAAAAAATTAATAATGAGTCTAGCTGGCACACTTAAGACCAATATTTGTCACGCATTTTAAATGGTTTGCTTTAAAGAATGTTAAGTGGTTACATGTGTCACGTCTAAAAGCGATACTACTAACCTTGGTCCATTGTTTGTGATTTTTAATTGTGCCACCTAAACTATTTCGGCGAACAGCTATTTCTTCCCACTGTCGTCGTCCTCTTTCTCTGGTATTTTGGGTTCTTAAGAAACCCTTTGCCAAGCTAGGGTTTCTTTCCATAAACTCGACCAAAGCCATAACTTGGTCCGACGACGGGTGAGAAGAGCGTGTCTCATTTGGACTGAAACATTTTTAATAGAATATTATTACTTATACGCAACTTTAAAATATCGTTTATAACATTCACAACAAGAAATATATACTTACTTCATGATTATTTCACAATGTTCCATTTATTTGAGAACATTGACAAACACTATCCATAAGCCAATAAAGACAACAATCAACAAGTAGGTTTGACAAATTTATGGTTTTTGAAATCAATGTAAAAGGATCAATATTACATGCCAAAACCTGCCTTAATTTTTTTACATTATAACATTTTAGTTCAAAAACATACTAATAACTTCAATTTTAGTAGCAATATTTCAATATTTCCGGTAAAAAATTTAATCTAAAAAACTCGACTAACATTTCGTTGCATGTTCGCGTCACTAGTACGCTTCGCAACTCACATCACTTCGCTATCGCCTGAGTGATGTTTACAGAATGCAAAATCAATGTCATTTTGTCTCTTATGCGAAGTGAGCGTGAATATCGAAGTGAGATGCGAGTTATTGTTCGAATTTTACAGAATCGACATGCAGTAACTTATAAATTAAATTTGCGATCAATTTATTTTCTTCCTTACAATTTAATAATTTTCAACAATTTTCAAACAATTCGTTGGAAAACTCCAATTAGCGAAACTTCAAATTTGAAAGCTGTCTATAAGTGGTATCAGGGACCCTTTAGCATTGGCATTTGATGCTAGCATTTCGTGTTAAAAATTCTTAAATGAAACGCATGACAACCAGCAAGAAAAACAAGCATCACCGCCAATGAAACGCAAATCATATTCCATTTCTGCGAATAACTGTTCACAATAACTATCAAAATCTTCACAGCTTTTATCAGATTAAGCAAAACTTATATCTGTTTCATTTTCAGACTCTTCATCGTAATCAACACACATTTTTTGTTTTGTGACCCTCTTTTTATATATTTCATTAGTCATTTTCTTCTTTGGTAAGCTAATATAATATTTTTCTTCTGCTTTTTTGCCCTCATCCAATGAATTGGTACATTTTGCTTTCTTGCTACAATGGGGATCTTTGTATTCTTTTTCTGTTTTCGTCGGTTTTTTCTTATGTTCGTCTGTGGTTGTTTTTTCTTGTTTTTTTCTAAAAACTCTTCCCTTGTAATTACTTCACAGCCTTTTGAAACTTTTGTTTTCTTCAATTTCACTGTAGGGTCACATCGTTCTAATTTCTGTAATATTAACGTTTTGAAAGGAACTCTTTCCGAGGCAGACAAAACTCGATCTTCAATAATCTGGATCTTGTTTGTGTCATTCGAGTTATTAAATCGGATTCCTTGACATTGTTGTGTTATTCGAGTTTTTAAATCGGATTCCTTGACATTGCAAAAGCAATTTAGAAGAAGCTCTTATCAGAGTCGGATGACGTTTTGTTGCTTTCGGAATGAACTGCTTTATTTTCTTTTAATGCAATCTGTTTTGTTTGCTCTTTAGAGTTCTGGCTACTGCTCATTCTGTTGACTACTACTTGCAAACTCAGATTTTTCAACGAAGGGATTTCCTTTTTTTAAATTGATTATGTCTTTCAATGATTCAGAGTCAAATTTTTATTCTGGCATAGCGTTTCTGTTGAATGGGTATATAACTCCTTTTTTAAAACCATTCCTGATAATAATTGGACTCAAGTCACGCCACACTTCCCCAAGAATGCGACTGAATTCATCTTTTGCAAATTCTCAACCAACATTTAACCGTTGCTATTTTACAAGTTTTTCGTCCCAAGTGTTTTTCATCGATTTGGAAACCGACAAATCTAACGGCTGCAATTATGGCTTGCATGAGATGGTAACTTTATGATAGACAATCCGCATTTTTGGGCTTCTTCTAATTTTTAAAAATTTTAACTGGATGTAGGTAGAATGGCCATCAAATATTAACAAAGCGGGTGGATCTTCGCTTAAATGTGGTAACACAGTATTAAACATATACTTTTCAAATACCTTTGAATCGATCCAGCCATTTTTAGTGGCAGCATAGTTGATGTGTTTTTGAACCCTTTGTCCGACATCCACAGATCCCCCACGTATTTTTGCCTCGATTTATAAATAATGGCGGCAAATTGTCACCAGCGGTGCTAGCTGCGAACAAGATCGTGACATTATCTTTACCAGATGATGCGATCGTTCGTGTACTGGCATATCCACGGGCACCAACTACTTTTGTTTTATCAGGGTCATTTTCAAAACTGGATTGGTCAAGGTTCCAAATTTTATATGGTCTCCCTTTCAAATAAAGTTCTTCCAAAACCTCGTCAAGGCTATCAAAGTACTCATTCACTATGAAGGGGTCACATGCCACTTTCCTTGACATCACCACTGCTTGTGGCTTTTTCAAGGACAGATTGCCTTTTTTATTTATTTAAGCTGTTGTTGAAACCAATCATATCCAGGGCCTCAATTCTGCTATTTTTCATAAACAGACACACTACTGTTATTCTACAACGGTTCCTTTGAGACAGTACCATAAATGGCTATTCAGCAAAATTTTGCCTCTGTCTCGGCTCTGTCTCATCTCAGTCGCTGTCGTGTCTCGATAGGATAGTTACGGCTTAGGTGTGGTATCTCAATTGAATAGTGGCCAGTGTTACCTATTAAAAACTACCATAGGTTTAATTAAATGAAATATTTTGATATTTGTTTTTATGTATGTTCGGCAATAAATTAGTAAAAGGAAATGTAAAACTCGTATTAATAGACATATATAAATATTAAATCTCTTAAAACTTAAGTAAAAAGAAATTAATTGTGAAATATACACTCATTATGACGCTACTTGACGTCTGTGGGTACCTTTATGGCTGCTTAAGTCATTAATCTCGTAACCGTGAAAAGGAAAAACAATAAAAAGAAGTTTACAAACTGCCAAAAAAATACGAAAGTTTGTTTCTGAAGTTTAAAGTGCAGTTTTTTTTTTGTTGTTTGGTGCTTTTCATTAGATTACATATTTTAATTCCTGTAAGTGTAAAGAAGGTGCGTAATAATAACGGCGATACTTCTCTACTTCTCATTTATTTAGATGGGTACGAAAGATTAATCAAATAGGCAGCCGCTAAAACGATATCAAAAAGTTTTAATACTTTTCAAACGGTACGATATTTTCAAGACATTGAATTTTAAGTATAATTTTTGTTTCAGGTAACTCAACGCAGGAGAAAGCAGATGGAGGCCAAGATGCTTCTGGTTTCACCAGAAAAGGAGAACCATTCCACCACAGCGAACTACGATGAAGCTGCTGCGGCGTAACACCACGAGATGCCAAATCAGCTGACGTATCTCTTGAATACGGTTACAGACAAATGTTTTAAGAGTTTTGGGTGGAGTTTTAAGCCACCCCAATACAATTGTTGAATCAGACCAAAAGAAGGATTTTGAAATTGGGACTTTGATTGTCTGTAAAACCTTTTAACCTGGCACCAAGAAGTGCCCCTAGCAATTCCAAACGTGGTACAGTCATTTCAGGTTTCAATGGCGCTACCCTACACTTTGCACACAGTAATTTTACTTTATTGTTCGACTTTATGTAGATGCAGGCAGCGTACGCCTTCTGAGATGCTTCTGGAAAACAATGTACCTCAACATTACCCGACTCTGGTGTAATGGCACATCTAGGTATCTGGATGTTCGATAAATACGAAATATTATTAAAAACTGATTACCACAAAACCCTTATCTCATTGGGCACTGGATCGTCCCAATCAGATTTTAAGCGCCATAAGTCCTGCAATACGATTTTTGGGGTTATTGTGCATGTGGACAAAAATCCGAGTGGATCAAACAATTTACTTGAGGCGGATAGTATATTGCGTTCAGTTAATTTTGTTGGTAATTCAGACTGTGAAGAAAATTTAAGGATATCAATGGTGGGTGACCATTTCAAACCGAGCACAGTAGAATCCTTGGAAAAGTCTTGCGACTGATTATCTATATGAATATCCTTAAATATTTCAGGAACATTTGTACGAAACTTTCGTAGTGGAAAACATCCTTCATTTAATTTTTTTATTACACCTCCGACTATGAATTTCAGTTTATTTTTTGCATTACACCCTGTAATTAAGTCATCAACGTAAAAGTCGTGACGTATCACGTTAGCAATTGAATCATTTGGACATTCATCTGCAAGTTGAAATAAACAACGTGTACTCAAAAATGGAGCTGAAGCAGTACCGTATGTTACAGTGTTTAATTGAAGTATCCTTAACGGTTGTGACTCACTGTCGCGCCAGAGTATTAGTTGCAAGTGGCGCTGACTTTCATCAATGACTATCTGTCGATACATTTTTTATATATCGCCTGTGACAACATAGATATTCATACGGAACCGTATAAGAATTGAAAACAAGTCATCTTGTATTGTTGGACCTACAAGCATGAGATCGTTTAGCGATTTGCCAGAAGAAGTCTTAAATGACGCATTAAATACGACTCTGAGCTTAGTTGTTTCGCTTTGTTCGCGCAAAACAGCATGGTGCGGTATATAGTATCCAAATGTAGGACGAGATACCTCAGACAAATGACTGTTCATATTCCTGAATAAATTCTGAGTAACTTTCTATAGAACTCCTTTTATTTAAACTTCTAAGTTATAAACACGTCTACAAGCGATAGGGAATGATTCCCCGAGTAATTCTTCTGGATTGCCACGTAATGGAATCTTTACACAAAATCTTCCATCTGAAAGACGTTTTTGGTTTTTAATAAAGTGAGCTTCACATAGCTCTTCCTCTTTGGACAATAATTTTGAGCACTGTGGAAGCTCCTGAACTTCCCAAAATTTGGCAAGAGAATCCTTAATCTCTTGAGAGAAATTACACTGTAAGCTATGATTAGCTTTAAGTTTACCTCTTATAGGACCAGCCACTAGCCAGCCAAATTTAGATTCCTGTAGTGTTGGTAGATTTGGACTTAGTCTAATTTGGTTAGACAACACTATGTCCCAAAATACCTCAGCTCCCAACAATACCTGAATTTCTGAAGGTTTCAAAAAACTTGTATCTGCCAACTGAATATTAGAAGGTATCTGCAATTTAGATACATTAATTGGCACATTTGGCAAACTACCAGTAATTTGAGGAACAATCAAACAGTCTACGTTAATAGAAAAATCATTTGTGCGAGATTTAACTTCAATATTACACATTTTTACTATACTCGTAACAGCATTATTGAGACCGCAAACTGTTATAGAATTAATTCGAGAGTCAGAAATATTCATATTTTTTTGTGTTTTTTCAGAGATGAACGACGACTGGCTCCCGCTATCAAGTAAAGCTTTAGCAGGGAACGTTTTGTTTACATCTACCTAGAGCAATTCGGCAGTACACAACAAAACTTGATTTGACACCATTGCGGATAACGTAACACTGGACGACGAAGATTGATTTGCAGGATTTTCTGAAGCCATTGCTGAGTCAGGAGTATCAATGCAATTATGCAACAATGAATTATGTCTTTTTTTACAGGTTTTACAAGGACCCAACCGACACACTGAGACATGATGGCCAGAACGAAGGCAATTTATGCAAATTTTATTTTTGGACACAAAAGCAATAATATCGTTTAATGACATTAACTTAAACTTATCACAGACATGAAGCAAATGACTTTGTTTACAAGCACATTTCTTTAAATTAACATTGTCATTCGTATTAATAAATGATTTTATGTATTTACATATTACATATTTTTATTGTACCTTTTTCAGATTTAGGTGTGTCAATACGATTGTATTGTATAGTTTCTAATACGTCAGCACGGCCACGAAGAAATTCAAAAAAATCGACCAGTTTGGGAGACATTTCTAAAGTGTTTCTGTGTTCCTCCCATCTGCGACAAGTAGCTACATCTAGTTTAGATGACATAATAGAAATTATAATTGTATACCAGTGCTGTACCGGTTCACCCAAAGTTTCTAAGGAACGCAAATGTTTTGAATAAAAATCCACCATATATCGAATAGATCTGTAAGATTATTTGGGAATGTAAAATTAATTGATTTTATTACGACCGCAGCGCCGCCCTCCAGTGAATTACGCAAGTAGTGAAATTTACTTATGGCAGGTAAAGACTCATCATTGTGTATCAATGACTCTAATGTGTCTCGAAACTCCAACCACTTCACATTTGATCGGTTATGGTGACAACATGAAGCTAAACCATGTACGGATCCATTATTGTGATTATCAATATCAGACTTTTGAGACCTTCCAAAAGTCACAATAAAGTTTTGGGCTACAGCTATAAACTTGCAAAAATTGGACTCAATAAGATCACGTTCTACTATTTGTGAATCAATATCTAATGTGACACGTTCTATTTTGTTTTGGACAATATCAAACACAGGCAGCAGCTCCTGCATTCGAATTAATTTCAATTGCAATTCTCCTATAATAACTGCATCCAATTCTTTTATGTTAATTTTATTTATGTTCTCAACATATTTTTGAAAAACAGTAAGTCTACCTTTAAGTGTACCTCTTTGATGAATTAGCTCTTTGAGTGTCTCTTTAGAATCAGCCTTAGACTCGGAATCCGACACTTTTAATAATAATTATTACAGGAGCAAGCAATGAATAAATGTAATTGCCAAAATTAATCAATAAACAACAATAAAAATATTAAGTTATCAAACCATGAAAGGCTGCCCGCAATGTACTTCGAAGCAGCAACGGACTCGTAACAACCCGGCAACTGACCACCGATAGGACGTGCGAAGTGCGCGTGAGTCACAATGACTTAAAATGTTTATGCTCGGCGGTCGATGTATGTTGATTGATAGAATAGCTCGCTTATATTGCAACTCGGCGGAATCCAGAAGTCGACCGTTGTGACAGCGAACCTGGAATCGTCAGTAGTATTTTCTTTAATGACAGTATATTGAAATTTGTCGGGTTATACAACTGACGAAAAACAAAATTTTACAACTGAATATCATTTTTAAGTTAAATATTACTTTCAAATAAAAGCACTTGAAATAAGAATATTAATAAATACTGTTTTTATATACGGCAAATAGTGATGTAAGTTACTAACATTAATAAGTAAAAATTAGGTAACCTAGGACTTAAAGTCTTAGCACTATTATTGGTATTTTTATTTGGATTTGGCCTTAACGAAGTGCGGTAAGCTACAACTGTACCAACTGACAGCAAAGATAGGTAGCTTAGGGCTTAACAACTAAACCTTAGCACTTCGTTTATAAATGCGAGCTATGAATTGGGCTTGATCTAGCAACCTAGAAATTACAAAAAGGCCTTTAACTAACACTTTCGTACATACGATTTATAAATAAAAAATTAATCGGAAGCAACGATTTGATTTTGAAAAGAATGAGTTATCGGGAGGTTAAATGTGGGTGAACTTAAAACAAATTGGCGACAAATTTTTCAAAAGGCAATTTTAAATACAGTAATGTAAAACACGCGTAAGAATAATACTAAAATTGGGCTTACTTCCCTTTTGTAGCACCAAAGACGACAATTTCCCTTTCCTTCTATTCCTTCTCAGTGTTTTATTTGCGTTCAGTTCGTTCCTTATTTCAATCACGTCGGGGTCACCAAATGTAAAGAAGGTGCGTAATAATAACGGCGATACTTCTCTACTTCTCATTTATTTAGATAGGCACGAAAGATTAATCACATAGGCAGCCGCTAAAACAGTGCGCACGTGTCATGCTCCGGGGCAGGACAGTTGACGATTTTGGGATTTTGTCTCAGTGGAAAAAACTGTGCATAATGGGTGTATAATTAGTTCTACCTTACAATAAATAGTACTTCTCTAGTTTAAAAGCACAAAAACTTGAAATTGGTACTGCTGCGGAGCATCCTCTCCGGCAAACCATAACGCAAATTAGCGCATCTGTGAATGATTTTAGCACGAAAGTAGATAATCGAACATAAAGTATTTGAATCAATTACAGGCGCCGAATAACAAGATTTTTATATTTTGTGTAGTACATTTTGTGCATTTCATTTAGCTAAATTGAATGTTAACGTAGACTCTTATGCTTTTTCAGTTTTTTTTAAACATAATTAAACTTTTTTACAAGAATTTAAGTAAGTACCTATGTAGAAATATGATTATCAAGGGCACAAGCGTAATTACCCTGTATGTGAGGCCAAATGGACTATTACCTATTAATGTCTTACAATACAAGGAATAAATAAAGTAATTTATAAATAATCAGTTTTATAATGAAAAAATTTTACAAAAATTAGTACATGTGATTGAATATTTTTTATTAAATTAGATTTACATACTTTATTTGCTAGATCATCATAACAGTACCAATTGTATCCTGATTAACAGTGCATTTTGTAATGACCTAGACCTTCAGCTGGTACAAATTCAGCTACCGACTTATATCTTTTGTCCGATTTCAGGACAATGGTTTGTGGAATAGCCTGTATAGTTACTATATCATCTACTTCAAAAATTAAAAAGTTGTGTGATAATTCATAAGTTTCAGTAACCGTGCCAGTACACTGATTTGTTTTACACAGTGTTAGTTCATCTTGAATCATTGAATTCGCTAATGCCTCTAAACAAGTAATACCGTTATCTGCTAAAAAAAGAACATCCAGTGGCAGTATTGGTAGACGCCTTTCGAATTTCGTATTACAATCGGCACACTTTTTTGATATGATTGCACTGTAATATTCATTTAGTAATAGTCCTTCAAAAATTTTTGTCACGTTACATTGACAATCGACTATCTGTATGGAACCTTTCTTTATAACTTCAAAGAAATTAAGTAATATTTCTGCTCTCAATCTTAAAACGTCTACCGAAAAATCATTTTGTGTAACCGCCCTGATTAATTCTGAGAAATTAGAATTTTCTCTAAAATTTTCACCATTTTTTGTAGATTTTTTCACACATACTTGCGTTTCATTACTAGTATTTGTGTTATCGCTGCTTGGGTACAGGGATTGAGCTGATTTTAATTCACCTGATGAATATTCTGTGTGCCTCATAACAAAATCATCGACACGCATAAGGCCACTTCGTGAATTCAATAGCAGCTATTTAATATTTTTAAAATTACTTTCATTATTAGAGCCGCTAGCTGCATCATTTTCTTGTTTGTAGAATGGCAACATCAAATTTGTCCATAGCGGCAATCGACACAAAAGCTTTTTAAAGCTATCAATAAATTTAGGCAATTAATATATGTTCTCATGAATCGTCTCGTCACTAAGTTCATAACAGATCTTTTCGATGTCTATCAACCGTTCAAACTCGGCCATCATCGTTCTCTGGTGTAGTACTACATCATCGTTGTCTTCGTCCAAAATGGAATTTTGCCGTCTTAAAATTTCTGCTAAGTCGGTTTCAATAAGGTCTTCTTCTTTTGATGATGATGATAAGCTAAATAACTTTTCCTTTGCGACTTCACATTTTGTCATTTCGCCATCTAGAGTGTTCCTATCGTATCTGTTTACAGCAACTATCACTAAATTTCTGATAATTTCTTTGGTTTCTTTATAACATGTGCAAGATTTTATGAATGTTGAGTTACGAGTAAAAACTTTTTTACTCGTAACTCAACATTCTTAAAACATTTTAGTGCGTATAAAGTTTTAATAAGATGCGATGAATCAAGGCGCATGAAACAATTAGGTATTATATTAGTTTTCTTCTCTAAAACAGCAAAACAATGGCCTATATATTCTTTAGTTGTATCAAACGAAGTAAAAGCCTTAACACAGGCCCCCAATGAGGGCGCTTGAATCATCGGTTATTATTTCTTTAGGCTTTACCATACTACCAATCCACGTTTTTAACCATCCAAATATATTATCTAACGTTTGAGTTGCCGATATCATCTGAGCTAGAGGGATAGTTGTGTTTTTTATTTTAAGAATGACAACGTATAAAAACAAATGCTTCGACTGATAATTATGATAAGGGTCGAAAGGTGGCTGTATATTCTTAAAGAGAGATCCCGTTGCATCAAGGCTTATGTGTTTTTGAAAAATGTTCCTAGAATTTACATTGCAAATTTGTCCAATAGTACATGAAGAATGGTTGAATGGAAACATTTCGAACAACATTATTGTATGGTGGCGTAAAAGACATGATCCATAATGAAAGCACCACCATTTTATGAAAATATTTTGAAGTGTTAGTTCGACTCTTTCGGCCTTACCACAAAAAGTTTTTAAACACTGTCTAAAGTTAAACACTGTTTAAACATGATGCTGTTTCAATTGTTTTAAAAGGATAGATAGAGACAGCATCATGTTTAAACAGTGTTTAACTTTAGACAGTGTTTATTTTTGTGGTAAGGCCGTTTATGTTTTGCAGGGTTTTAAGACTAGGGACATAAGGTGGTTCGACGGTGTCATCGTCAGTCATAGCAGAATTAATTAATTGGTTTTTAACAACCACCGGATAGTCATTTTGCAGTTTAGACGCAAACTTTCGCGTGGTGAACTTCGTTATTCTAACATTGTAGGATTCGTGTATCAATTGATTTGCAATTTGAAAAAAACAATTGACGGACACTGAAGAGTCTTTTTTATCTGTATTTATATACATTTTCCCACTACATTGATTACATCTTCCACAAATTTTCACACAATAGTCATTGGTTGCGTAGTTGTTCTTGAAAATCCAATTGCATCGATTCTGGGTATTGATCCAAATATGTTTCCTTATACAATCTGTCCACTTATCAGCCATAAGTCTCATCCTAATACGACGTTTTCCTGCAGACGTACGTTTCTCATTTTTAGATTCATAATAGCTAGGTTTTATTTTCTCCCACGCTTCTAAACTGATTTCAAAAGAAGCTGACTTCGTATGCTCACAAATATCATCAATAAAAGATTTCTCACAATCAGTTTTCTCTTCTTCACCACTATAAGTAGATGTACAATCACTGCTCAAATCCGTACTTTTGTACGGCATACTATCATTTGCCTCATTTAATACCTTTTGAAATGTTACCTTTTTCACGATCTGTTGCACGAAAGAACTCAAAATTTCTTTTTGCAGATATATACAATGCCTTCGCAGACATTCGAGCACACAGTTTTTTTACATTTTTTTTTGTAAACATCACTCCCGGAAGGTGATAAATTACAAATGTCGTCAATATTTTTCACGTATTCCAGAAATACACTTTTTTGTTCCTCTGAACACACGGTAAATCTTTTTCCGCGCTTCATTTTTAATAAACTAATTGTTGAAAGTAAAGGCACTTGTTTCTGTCACATACACTAATTAATTCCTCTAAAAAATATACCATAGTATCAAAACATAGATTGGTCGTGAACACTAATATCCAAGGAACTAGTTTCAATATTGAATAATAGTTTAAAATATTTTTGAACTCGGGGCGGTCATTTTGTCTGCGAAGCAATAAAGACCGCGTCTGCCCGTCAATGCCCGCGCCTGCCCGCGCCACGAACACAACGCGCCGCCAGTGCCCGCCGGGCACCCGCGGCGCAGACATTTTGTCTTCCGTGTGCGTTGGTAGTATATCCCTTTGCGCTATCGTTCGCGCACAAACTGACCGGCCCGGCCCGCCCCGCCGTCTGCTTCGCGCCTAAATCTAAGTATAAGCGGCGACACTATATACATTTGTTCTTGCAATAATTATGTAGTTAAACCTAGTATTATATAAATAAAACTAGTGCGAGTTGTAAACGGAAAGTTATTTATTAATTATTATAAAATTATTTAATTTTGTACTTGAGGAAAATGGAATTAAGGATAAGCGCATAAGCGCCTACATTAACATTCATATTAGCTAAATCATTCAGAATAAATAATTAGGTATACTTTCTTTCCCCATAACTTCTTTTATATTAATGATTATCAGCATCAAATGTTCATGCATAAGAAATGCACAAAATGTACTTTGCTATAATATTTGGATCAGGCGCAATTCCATATTATAAATTGAAATATAAAAATCTTGTTATTCGGCGCCTGCAATTGATTCAAATACTTTATGTTCGATTATATATCTCCTGTACATTTTTTAAATACTACTTTCGTGCTAAAATCATTCACAGATGCGCTAATTTGCGTTATGGTTTGCCGGAGAGGATGCTCCGTAGCAGTACCAATTTCAAGTTATTGTGCTCTTAAACTAGAGAAGTATTATTTATTGTAAGGTAGAACTAATTATGCACCCATTATGCACAATTTTATAATAGCGGAACGATGTCCGAGTGTATGCGACCCGACAGCATCAAATTGATTAATGGTATGAGTTCTTTTAGTAAGGCTAACCTCGTCTCGCCTAATGCAAACGAGGTCAGATCTTTGATATGCTGTGGGAATAATCCGTCTTTCCCTCCGGCAGAACCATTTAGGAACGAAGCAATAACTTGAATAACTGCACTTTCGGATATGATAACACAGGGATCATCATACGCAGGAGGGTCTGGCAGTCTTGAAAAGGCGGCAAGAAAAGGATGTTTATTTTTTAAGGCGGCGTAGGTCTCGTGCGAGTGCTCAGCCAAGTCGTCGCAACAAAATAAAAGCCGGACAGTTCCACTCACATTCCCTTCTGAAAGTTTATTTTCAATGGATTTTATTTTTGAATTAAGTGAATTATGGGATAAATGTGTATTGTTAATGTGTTGAGGGATCGGGGATAAAAAATGTGTTATTTTTAATTTGGGAAGTTAGTGATGCATTATTAGACTTATCTGTATGTGTAGTATTGTGAAAGGAAAAGTGAGAAGACGTTCCTATGCCATAACAGAATTTTTCACGACGACCTTGGCTATGCACTCAGTAAGGCAACATGCGGCGGTGATACGTGCTCCACGCCGTATATTTTTTACAATTGGGATATTAGTAGTCTTCAACAATCCTAGCCTTTCTGCAAGCGATATTTCAACTGGCGCCACAGGTGGTGCTGTAGGGGCCCCGACAAAAGAGGATGGGGCAGGTTGAGTAGTGCTGAGAATCGGAGGATCGATAGTCTCACTTCTGCCATGCAGGTACGCTGTATGGATAGCCAGAGACCTTTATATTGATTACTGTCACTGCAAACAGGGCAACACAGTAACTCCTGTGGGTTTAGGAAGAGTTGCGAAGGCATAAGCACAAAAAATAAATAAAAAACAAACTTATAAACTACTATACGAAATAACAGCAGTAAAGGTAACGTACAAAGATAAACAAACATAAATAAACAATCATGTGAACAGCATGTTTGGTTTGACGCTAGGTCTGGCCTGAACAAAATGTCACATGACAGTTCTTATCAAAATTAATGTGCAGAATCAGGAATATATATGGACTTATTAATCAAACAAGGACTGAGTTCTCCGACCAGAAAAACGAGCCGAGAGGGATAGCCAGAAGAGAGGCCGTTTGTCCCTTTTTTATAGGGTGTCAATAATTTCCTCGTATTGAAAAAAACATTTTCTTCGGATTCGGATAGGATTCGCTAGGACTCGGCTGACATAAAAAATATTACGACTTTCATAAAGTAATTACGATATTTGCTTGGTATTGTTTCGAAATCGATATTGCCGCAAGCTTTCAGAATTGATGGGCAGAATCCAAGTCCTTGTCTTTGTTTGCAATCACTTCATGAAGCCATCTTGTAAGCTGTCTCGCTGATTAAATTCCAGTAACTGCCCAGGAATATAGGTACGCAAGTAAAATAATAATCTATTAAAACGTATTAAGCGATGCCTAGAAAACTACGAGTATAATCATTAAAATCTTTTATTTGCAACAAAACTTCCCTCTTCAAATAATTTCATTAAGTCTATTTGATGCAATATTTACTTTTTTATAACTTTTCGATGCCCACCTTACTGTATAAGCTCGTAAGTGTATATTTAACCTTTCTCATTTTGCAGCGTCTTCAATATTTTCTATAATTATATCTGTGAAGGTATGATGTGGCACTGCGGTTTCAGTAGTTGTTTCAGTGATTGTTTTTTTTGAAAAATATTCCAATATTTTTTTTCTAATTTTAACAAATCTTTTGCCACATCATCCTCAGAGTTAAAAGTTTCTGAATAAAAGTTAGGAGCATCGGTGGCGCTGTGGACTCGGCACTTGCCTTCCAATCGGGAGGTCGGGGTTCGAGACCCGCCATGTACCAATGTGTTTTTCGTTTCGAATTTCATATGTACATTTGTCTGATGCTCCTACGGTGAAGGAAAACATCGTGAGGCAACCTGCATACATCTGCGATTTGCGAAGAGATTCAATGGTGTATGTGAAGTCGACCAATCCGCACTGGGCCAGCGTGGTTGACTAAGGCCTAATCACCCTAACATAGGGTAGGCTCGAGCCCCTCAGTGGGGACGTAGTATATGAGCTGTGATGATGATGATGATGATGAATAAAAGTTTTAGAACCTTGTCAATAATAAAGATTTAAAGGTGCAAACAAAGCTGTAACAATTTGGGTTTACATTTCTAAAACTGTATGAACTCACTAGCCCAAAAAAAATCTAAAGGGTCTGAGTTAAAATTTCTTGGACACATAATACTAATAATCTTTTTTTTTAAAAATTGCCACAATTTTATCTAGCTTTTTAAAGTTATCCAATTCTTTAATGTACTGATGTTTGCTTACCATTTCTGTCAATGAATTTTAATTTTTCAATTATATTTATTGCTTTTTTCCAAAACATTACATGTTTTAATGTAGGTGTAACAGTTTGAAATACTTTTGCCTTTTTTTGAAAATACTTTAGCCCCAATAACGCTGTCAAATACTTCGTCAAAGAAATTTATTATTTCTGCAGTGTTTTTTTATAATTCTGCTTACAGG
Source organism: Schoenobius gigantellus (assembly GCA_963935595.1). Classification (NCBI taxonomy): domain Eukaryota; kingdom Metazoa; phylum Arthropoda; class Insecta; order Lepidoptera; family Crambidae; genus Schoenobius; species Schoenobius gigantellus. The sequence goes on from OZ012541.1 coordinate 48,171,116, forward strand.
TTTTCCATCAATGTAGTGAGCTGCAAATAACATGTTGTGAGGATGGGACTAGTAAATAAAAGATATAAATGGTTCCGAGTCACATTTAATACTCAATCATTGTCTGTATTGTCTGTAATCACTATACATACATAAAATAACAAAATTCAAGCCCTCAGAAGTTAACAAAGAAAACGAATTTATAGTAAAAGGTAATATTATGAATTCGCAGAAGAATAAAACAAGTCGAGGATTTGCATTTCGTGCTGGTGACTATGTTCGCATAAAGGAGATTTTTACAAAGGTTATACGCCAAACTGGTCCACCGAAATATTTCGTATAACGAAAGTTAATCAAACTAACCCAATAACATATCAAATAGAAGACAGACGCAAACAAAAAATCCTCGACTCATTTTACACCTACGAACTACAAAAAACTAAGTTTCCAGACCTCTACCTCATTGAAAAGGTGATAAAAAGAAAAGGAAATAAGTTGTTCGTAAAATGGTTGGGATTAAATGATGTCGAAAATAGTTGGGTTGAGAAGAATAAATTCCCCATGGCCAATACATTGTGCTCGTTGGATGGCAAAACTGCTTTATGCTATAAAGATTTTTCTCTTTCGGTGTAGGTCAAACATATTCAAGTTGACTAAGAGAGAAGAAAAACAAATTATCAGATTCGTTACGTTTGGTGCACTTATTTACAGCAAAATTTGGATTTAAGCGCCTTTGACAGTAGATGCACCGATTAATGATTTACAACTTTGGAAAAGATTAAAATCATATGAAGCAATAGATGCTGAAATTAGTGCAGTAGCGAGAGAAGTCTTAGAGCGTCATTTGTGGTACTTATTAGATGAACTAGTAGCCTTTGCCTTATTTTCCGACAAGGTGTCTTGTGACGAGAAAGTTGGTATTATTCAAAAAATGAATGCTGCAGGGGAGTGTCGTTCAGTACGAGGTGACTCTTCTAAACTATCAATCACGGCCACTTTAGGAGTCTTTGCATCCGAAAAGACATTACAGACGCTCACAGTTCTTGACATTAAAGATTCATTCCTGCAGTTGCCTCCCGAGAGTTGGGGCGAGAATGATGGTTATGTTCAAGGTAAAACTTGCATTAAAAACTTACGTGTCGTTAACGATACTGCGGAAAGAGGTGTAAAATTATTTGAAGATTACAACAACACACTTAGTAAAAATGAAGAAGAAAAGCAATTTATACTCCACGTAGTGGAACAAAACAGAAAAATCATTTCTACCGAGACATCCAAAAAAGACTTAACAAACATAGTTTTAGGTTATAGTCCAGTAAAATAAGCATCCAATCTCGGAATGGAAGCGAATAAGCTGTAAATTGGTAAAAACCTTTGTTTTGGCATAAAGACTGGGCCAAAAGTCTCATATAATCTCGTGTCCGCGTCACAAGATATTCAAGGTCAAAGGTCGGGCAAATCTTTTTTTGCATTTATCTTCATTTCTATGGACAATACGTCACTTGAGGTTATTATAAAACTTGTAGATTATAAAATTGTCTACAATTTTTATTTCAAGCATTCTGTTGTATCTATATCCGTTCTCGAGTTACAGCGCGGAGAGAGCAAGCACTCATCCTTATAAAGGCGTATATTGCAAGCACTCATCCTTATAAAGGCGTATATTGCATACATAGGTCACACTAAAAGTTTCCGGAATCGCCACTTACATAAACAATATTTAAAAAGTTATTACTACATTTATAAATGGAACTCTTAAGACGTAGAATACAATTTGCTACATCGAACTGCCAATATTATTTTCACATTGTAGCGTCATTTTAAAATTTTTATTTTCGTCAGCTACTGTTCTGGCGTCAGGGGCATCTGCAAAAAAATATATTTAAACTTTAATTTCAGGAGAATCATCCAGAAAATAAGATTCAAAGGGAGGAAAGTACATCATCACCCTCAAATAACTCTCAGGATCTACGACAGCGGCGTCCATCACAAAATCCTCCTGAACTGCAAGAAGCCAACATGCATCTAAAGAGAGCTGTCACTACTTTCAACAATGTTATGAATAAGTAAAGAATATGAAGATGATTGTGACATATTTGCAAAACTTATAGCTAATAAAACTTAGGAAAATCCCTGAACAAGATAGGGAAGATATTATGTATGAAATACATGGTATGATTCATAGCTAAATACGGTCCTGTAGTCATTTAAATTCTCTTATTCAGAGCCCGTCATCTCATACATTTCAAACGCGACCATCCTCTTCTTCTAGTCTGTATACCAATGTGCCACCTCCCCAATAGCATTATGAAAGCCAAAATAGTAATTCTCCTTCATATACTATACAACAGCAAGTCTTTACTTAACCAGAAATTCATCACTCAACTCTACCTCACATTTTTTCTGTACAGCAAGAAACAAACGATTCAGTACCGCCTCCGGTCCAAATACACATACCCGAATCAAAGCGCATACATGTATAAAAAAAGAAAATGTTAGATTACTTAATGTAGGCACAAATAAAATTATGAACACTTCCTGTATTGAAAATAGTCCCGTATCATCATCTCAGTACACAGCAAATTCTACACCCAATACAGACATTTTATTTCAAGCTATCGCGAACACAAACATTGATGATATTTCACCTATGCCATCTTCAACCCACTCTTTAAATGATGTCTCTGAAGCATATGAAAATCAACACTAATTGTCAATTCTTAAAATTTATTCTTTTTTATTGGTGAAAGTTAATTACATAATAATAAATAATTTAAATTTTTTATGGTTTCTACTTACCTTAACAATATCCTTTAATGCTACATTTATCGCCTTACACACTTCTGGTACAATCAATGAAATTATTTGGCTTGATATTTTGAATAAATAATGCAGACTTTTGTAACTGTCTCCAGTTGCCAAATATCTCATTGTAACTGCCAAGCGTACTTTTGCAGGTATTGAAATTCTCCATGTAGTATCTTGTTTTGCAATACTAGGCCCGATCTTATTAAGTATGTATTCAAAGTCTGTATACGACATTCTACAGATATTACAAAATTTTCCAGAGGGTTATGCTAGCAGTTCAGTAAACTCTATACTTTTTCTATAAAATACAAAAAAATATATTAAGTATAATAATAAAAACCACGCGCGGCTAGTCATTAAATGAAAGAATGATTTCAAACTTAACTAAAATAATTATGTACCTTGTTCTATTCCTATGTATACTTAACATCCACCATCTTCGTTTCCGCCGTGGTTTTTTTGTTTTACGTCGGCTATACACTTGTAAAAAATTATTACATGCACTCATTCCACTTTCTTTTCCTATTCATTTACGGCCCATGCAGTTAGACTTTGGAATTCGCTTCCACCTAACATACGGGACTGCCAAACTATTTCTTGTTCAAGCGGCGCTTAAGGGAGTTCTATCTATCCAGGTCCTAACATTAATCATTAGAATTATAGATATTTGTGTTGCTGGTTTATATATATATTTTTTACGTTTATTTATTATCTTTCTGACTATAATTATACTATATTTATTATTATACAGGGTGTCCCAAAAAATAGTGTCAAGCGAAAGTCCAGAGTTAGAGCACCTCTTGGAGTACCCGAATCACCCCCATGTATGTTCCGCGATTATTGGTAGTTTTAGAGTAATAATTTTTATTCTGACTTTTTGAAAATTTCGATCTAAAGAACTTAAAAATTTTTAATAAAAAAAGTTGAACATATTTTAATGTTTTTCTTTATGCCACTGAATTATCTTTAGTGCTTCTTTTATGTCTAAAATAATCAGCTTCGTAACTTTAGTGGAAATTTAGAAAACAGTAGTGTAAAGTCAAAATTTGAATGTTAGTGAATAATTACTTAAAAATTCATCTTTAAATTAAAAATCTAAACAGGCGAATTCATGGTTTCTAAGTATGTGTAAAAACTTCTCTAGACTCTCTGCTTTCATAATAATAAAAAAAAAAGTACTTAATAGGGCTACTTTGGCTTAAATCGGCCATCAAAGACAGCAAGGTGAAAATTTCATAAAACTCGACTTCTGAATATTTTTTTACAAAAATTCCAATTATTTATTAATAAATCATTTTTGGATTGTAGAAAAGCTAAAAATTTATTATTTGAAGGTCAAAAATTGTAACCTTTTTCGGTGAGCATGAGAGAGAATTGTAAGTACCATCAGGTCGTGGGTAATTTTTTTATGAAATTTCAAGAGCCTACCTGGAGAAGTGCATGGATATATTTTTAGAGGGCGCCTCCATACAGATGCAAGCAGACTTCAGATGTGGGAAGGATCTAATAAAATACTCAATTTAGATACAACATGCGGTTTATTAAATAACAAAAAGTTACTTAGCTTAAATCTAAGGATCGTACATTTAAGTGCAGGTAGGGAATAACTTGGTAAGTTACACTAGTGGGGGAATCATCTTCTTCATCCACAAAGGCAAAAAAGCTGGTGACTGCACCCTTCCACAGGTTCGTTAGGGGTACTTTACCGATTGTGTAAAAAAATAATTTTGAAATGAATTTCTGAGTTAAAAAATATAAGAGGTATTACCTCAGGCCCCCATAATCACAAGTATGAGAATGAATCGGAGGTTAGATGTTACAAATAGTTGCCCGAAGACTCGCAAACAGCGGCAATCCCTCCTTAATTATTGTAATTATGGAAAGTGTAGGGAAATAGAAAAACCCTAAAACAAAATAATAATTGTTAGAACGTGGTCATCAAAATGGCGGACCTACGCCACAGCAAAATTGCGATGAAAATTACAACTTACCATGTTCTCCATGGGCTTAGTAAAAAAAATATAAAGAAGATCTGCTCAGCCTACTATGGGCTGGCTCAGCCTTCGCTTCCTTTGAAGCGGCTGCTCCTCCACACCACGAAACGGAAAAGACCAGATTTAATCGACCTCATCCTGACGACGTCAAAGCGGAAAAGGCGGAGGGCCGAGAGATGGGATCTCAATAAAACCATAGTATCTAGTATCGATACACAGATCAAAAATACTACTACCTCATCCGATCCGAATAACAGATATCAAATCAGTATGATCTCCTGCTTCTGAGGAGAATTTTGAAGGTACCTCCTTAAGGGAGGCACGGAACTAAACCCGGAAGGGTAGCCGCAAGGTGACCTACTCTGCTATAATTAATGCCAGCACAAAGCCCAACAGCATTCACCCTGCGACGCCGCGGGGTTTCCACCAGCCTAGAGACTAAATTAATCCTCTAAGAAGTATACTGAAATAATTTGAAATTTAAACCATTCCAAAACAAGCATAGGTAACTCGAGTTAATTAAGTAAAATGAAAGAGATTAATAAATTAACATTATTAAGTATAAGAATGCGGTATCGATATACACCTACTCGATAAGACGATATTTCTTCTAAATAATACCGCTAACTAACTCCACAGATGATCAAAACACAATAATATTCTATCCACAGACTCAACAATGACCATCTTACATCATAGACTTTCGCAAATCTATGTTCTACCTAAACTATGGAAACTATCCCGCGAAGCGCCTAAGTGTCTTTCTAAATATAGTAATATTATTAAGAGGTTTAAATATCTAATTAAAAACTACTTACTTTAAAAAATCACAACTTGAAACAAAACTAAAACATCACATAATATATTTATTACTTAGAAGTGGCAGAAGGCTTCGAGTTCCTTTGCCTATTCACAAAAGAAACGTTCAGAGGAATGTTGACACTGACATTTTATTATTAGGTAAACAAATTACATTATGTTTTTCGAATGAAAATTGCAATTATATCTCTCACAAGGCCAAAAATGTTGTGATGGTGAATATACAGTGTTACAGTATCGGTTAACGTGGTAAAGAATTATTTTGTTTAAAAATTAAAAATTTTTAAACAACATAATTCGCTGTAAAAACAACGAAAAAAAAGTCATTCATGAGTGCAAAGGTCGATGTTCATTTCAACTAAACCATCAATTACTCTTATCCACAAACAAGAGAACCGAGGCAATGGAGTTCAATGCACTCAAGCTATATAAGTCACTGTTCAAAACAGCTGATAGACAACACAAGGTCAAGGCCTTGTATTCCCACCTATTTGTACTCAATGTTTCATACCATGTACTAAGAATGTAGGTCTAAAAACTTATAATAATGAGACAAAGTTAATGAAATTTAAGAATGATTAACATGTAAAAGGCAATATTATATTGTTAATAAGTTATCATTTTTTCGAATAAAATAAAAAATTAGAGCAAGTAATTAACACAAATAACCTCACTAGCTGTTAGTAGAAACTCTTTGTTAAAGTTTCCATACTTCCACAAATATTACTTGTAATGTGTTAAGACTTTACAAAGAAAACTTCGTTTATAAAATAATTAAGTGAAAGTGTGAAATTTTCTCTAGGTAAATAGGGTGAAATACAAACTATCACTTATCAGTCAACACATTAAGTGGAGCTATTACAGAAAAAAAAATAGTGTTAATTAGCATCGGGCATTTCGCCTGGCCTGACTATGTCTTTAATATGCCAGCGACCAAGGAGTTTGCCATTCAAAGATTTCAAAGTAAACACCATAGGAGAGTGTTTTTCATGTATTATACATTTTTCAAATTTTGGCGCCAGTTTAGCAGAGAAATGTTTACCAGCATTAGAGAGCGGATAACATCTTTTATATACTATTTGTCCAACTTGCAACTCTACATACCTTCGCCTCAAATTGTAGTAACGGGCATTTTTGACATGAGACTTTGTAAGATTTGATTTTACTTTTTCAAAAATTAATTTTAAATCTTTCAAAGTATTAGAAAATGAGTAAGTATTATCTACGGAGATCTCACTATGACCCACAGGATGATCAAGGTTGTAGCATGATCCGTCAAGAATCATCTCCCTACCAAATGTTAGAAAGAAAGGGGTATATTTGGTCCCATCATGAACGACAGTGTTCAGAGCACATTGCACCTCAGCTACGTTCTTATCCCAATTTCTATGATCAGAACGCACATAGGAAGCAAGTGACCTAACTGTTTCTCGGTTCACTCTTTCAGTTTGGTTAGTTTGGGGATGGTAAACTGGATTGTAAAACAAGTGAGGAATCTGATACTTACTTATTAATTCTCTAAATTCTTTTGAAATAAATTGGGGCCCATTATCAACATATATGTATTTAGGCACTCCATGTATGAGAAATATTCCCTTCACCATACATTTTACTATGTTTTTTGCAGTTATTGATCTTAAAGGAAACATAGTTACATATTTACTAAAATAATCACAACACACAAACAAGAAGCGGTTTTGTGAGTAAGATGGGGGAAAAGGTCCCAGTATGTCACATGAAATAGCTTCACCTGGTTTAGTGATTTGTTTGGGGTTACCCATTAGTCCAGATGGTTTTACATTAAGTGGCTTATAGCTGTTACATATTTCACAGGCAGAAACATATTTTTTCACGTCTAAAAATAATCCAGGCCAATAGTATAAGTCTGAAACTCGCCTGTGTGTTTTTGCTACACCAAAATGACTAGCTGTAGGGTTGTCATGAAATTTGGATAAGATTTCCAAGCGCATTTCTAAAGGTACTACTAACTTCCAGTTAAATTGCGAAGTAGTTTTATATTTATTCTTAGTTAATCTAAACAATTTATTATTTTCTATTTTGTAGTTAGGACACAAAGATGGTCTTTGGAAACATTTTTGAAAAAGATTTTTATACCACACATCTTGAGTAGAAGAGATATCACTTATGGAATCAATTTTAATCCTAGACAAAACATCAGGTACAACATGTTCTTTGCCTTTTTTATGAATAATTTCAAAATCAAACTGACTAAGTCTACAGGCCCATCTATTTAATCTACCAGTTGGATTCTTAAGTTTGGAAAACCAAAGCAGTGATGCATGGTCAGTGATAATGTAACATTTTCTACCCTCTACATAAATGCGGTATTGTTCCAAAGCATACAAAATAGCTAATAGTTCTCTCTCAGTGGCTGAATAGTTAACCTCCTGAGCATTTAAAGTGCGACTATAATAATCTATGGGGTGGTCTACATCATCAAATTTTTGTGTGAGAACAGCGCCTATGGCATATGAGGAGGCATCTGTATGTATACTAAAAGGTTGATTATAATCAGGGCACTTCAATATGGGTGCAGATACTAAGGCTGTCTTAAGTAAGTTAAAAGAATTGTTGGCCTCATCGGACCATGAGAAAGATACTTTTTTACTTGTTAAACGAGACAAAGGTCGTGAAATTTTTGAAAAATCTTTAATGAATCTACGATACCACCCAGCCATTCCTAAAAATCTTTTTATATCTTTAGCATTTTTTGGTATAGGAAAGTTCAAGATAACATCCACCTTAGAGGGGTCAGTCCTTAGTCCATACTGTTCAACAACATAACCTAAGTATTTTAGTTCACTTTTACAAAATACAGACTTTTTCATATTAATTGTTAAATTTGCAGATTTTAATATTTCATAAACTTCTTCTAATAAATCAAGGTGCTCCTGGAATGAGTTATTACTACAAATGACAATGTCATCGACAAAACAAAAGACTTTATTGTTAAATTTTGCAGAAAATAGACTATCCATCAAGCGCTGCATAGTCGCTGATGCTCCAACAAGTCCAACGCACATTCTTACATAATGAAATAGGCCTCTGCCTGGCACGGTGAATGCTGTTTTCTCTTTCGATGATTTTGTGAGCCGGACTTGGTGGTATGCGGCACTGAGATCAAGAGATGAGAGGTATTTAGCATCTCTAAGGTTGTCCAGTATGTGACTTACATATGGAAGAGGATAAGCATCAGTTTTTGAAACAGAATTCAACTTCCTACTATCCAGGCAAAGTCTAAGTTCACCACTGGCCTTAGGTACCATAACCACAGGTGAGTTCCATGGTGAAAAGGACGGTTCTACTATACCGAGTGATAACATTCGGTCAAGTTCTTTTTCTAAAGCAGTTTGTTTATCAGGGCTAAGACGGTGATATCTTTGTTTTATTGGTTTAGCTTCACCGGTGTTGATCTCATGTTCTAAAAGATTGGTCTCACCCAAACCTACCTTTTCAGTATTTATGCTATCAAATAAGATTTTAATTTTCTGTAATTGTGCCTTTTGTGAAGAGGTTAGGGAATCATAATTGTTTAAACCATTTTTACTAGGCAAGGCATTGACACTATTAACACTCTCCAAGTTTGATGTATCATTAAATATGTCAGGCATTAAATTAAAGGCTTTCCAAAAATTTAATCCAAAATGTATAGGAATTTCAATCTTAGGTTGAATAATAAATTGTAAAATTTCAAGTTGGTTTTTGTTAGTGATAGGCAACATCATATATTCAGTACACAACAGTTCTTGGCCACTAGCTATACTTAATTGCATTGGTTTGCTTAGTCTGTGTATAGGAATACCTACCTCCTGAAACAAAGTGTGGCAATGATTGCCTAGGACAGAACAAGAGGCTCCGCAGTCAAGTAAACCTTTCACTTTAAGACCTAAGACATCCACAGATAAGTAAGGCCGCAAATCCTCTGAAGGAGGTTCAAAGTAAGTCTTCTCTGTATTAAAGTTTGAAACATTGGCCCTATGGGAACTAGAAAAGACTGAGTTAATTAGTTTTTTGATGGAGAGCAACTAGGACACTCTGGAGTTCTAACTCCCTTATTTCCACACTTAAAACAGACTATTTCGCGGGACTTACGGCAATAACGAGTCTCATGGTTGTTCATACCACATCTATAACAATTTTTAAGTTTGGAAATGTTGGAATTTATTTGACTAGTACTATTCATATCATTAGATGTGCTAGGTTCCATAGAAGCTAATTGTTTTGGTTGGAAAGAAGTGGTTTGTCTTTGGAATTTTAAGTTATTGCCTTTCTTAGAGTAAACAAAGTCAGGTGCATTTGAGTTAGTGCTCAATTTTGGTTCACAAAATTGGTCTGCTTTTACTTTAGCTAACTCAATTCTCTTACACAAAGATTTTAGTTCTTGAATTGAAGTAATGTTATGTAAGGCTAACTTTTCACTATATTCTGGCCGTACATTTCTCAAAATAATGTCGAGTTGCTCTTCATTAGAAACTTGTTTATTCAAGCGGGAAAACATACCTAAAATTGTTGACAAGAACACTACAATAGTTTCAGATTTCGCCTGTGTTCTTTGGCGAATCTCTTGTAATAATAAATGGTCTAAATCCGGAATGTCAAAGTCATCCCTAAGAGATTCAATTATATCAGAGTAAGTTTTAAAATTGAGTTTATTGGCCCTATACCAATATAAAGCAGGTCCCTCTAAAATATCAGGAAAACCATCAAAAATAATCTCCTTCGGTATTTTCCTAGCCACACGAAGTTCTTCCAAACGAGTGATAAAAACTCTAACACAAGAATCACCAGTAAACTTTAAATTCAAGGAGTTGAGGTTATATGTTTTTGGAATATGGAGAAGTGTGCTGATGTTTTCTTTTGGTTCATCAGCAGACTCCTTAGATGCAGCCTCCTCAAACACATCCTCCTGTTCACCTTCAAGTCGCATCAACAGCGAAATCAAAGTAGACTTAAGTGCAACAATATCTGAGTTAGGGTCAGATATTCTTGAGAGACGACATAATAAGTAATTACTGCGAGACACTAACCTCTTTAATAGACGTTCGTTAGAAAATACATCCTCCTGAATACCTTGTTCAATGTCGGTTACTTTCGGGGTACATATTGCCAATTCCGCAGGCTGGTTGCAGTCACCGAATGTATCGATGGCCTTTAGGCTGCCACGACGAGCCAATTTTATTGTGTGCCTGAGCAGTTTCCTCAGTTCGCCGGTTGAAGAAGATGGTTCGGCCGGCAAATTTCTTATGTCAAGTTCATGTAACAATTCATCTTTCAACAAGAATTCAACAGGACATCCTGCAGTAACAAAATCCATGTTAGTAACTTATACAGTACAAGTATGATATAGAACAAGTAGTAAGTCTTATTTTTTGACTTCAAAGAGTACAGTTAGGTAAGCTAGATATTGCTTAAACAAGTTATCAAAGTAGTTTAATTATGTAAACATACATTTGAGTTTTAAGTAGGTATAAATCTTTTAAAAATTATATAAATTTTTTAGGTTATATTAATTTCAATTATATGCAAGATATGTATATTTTAAAACAAAATATAAATGCTTTTTATAGCAAAATTAACATTAAGTAATATAAAATGCCTTTAAAGACAAAAGTGACAACAAATGTAAAGACACAAATTAACATTTGGCTTCAAGTATTATGCTAAATTAACAGATGAAATTATTAAATCATTCCCACTGAAGTCTTCCAGGCCTAACGTTGGGTACGCCACTGTAACCTTTTTCGGTGAGCATGAGAGAGAATTGTAAGTACCATCAGGTCGTGGGTAATTTTTTTATGAAATTTCAAGAGCCTACCTGGAGAAGTGCATGGATATATTTTTAGAGGGCGCCTCCATACAGATGCAAGCAGACTTCAGATGTGGGAAGGATCTAATAAAATACTCAATTTAGATACAACATGCGGCTTATTAAATAACAAAAAGTTACTTAGCTTAATCTAAGGATCGTACATTTAAGTGCAGGTAGGGAATAACTTGGTAAGTTACACTAGTGGGGGAATCATCTTCTTCATCCACAAAGGCAAAAAAGCTGGTGACTGCACCCTTCCACAGGTTCGTTAGGGGTACTTTACCGATTGTGTAAAAAATAATTTTGAAATGAATTTCTGAGTTAAAAAATATAAGAGGTATTACCTCAGGCCCCCACAATCACAAGTATGAGAATGAATCGGAGGTTAGATGTTACAAATAGTTGCCCGAAGACTCGCAAACAGCGGCAATCCCTCCTTAATTATTGTAATTATGGAAAGTGTAGGGAAATAGAAAAACCCTAAAACAAAATAATAATTGTTAGAACGTGGTCATCAAAATGGCGGACCTACGCCACAGCAAAATTGCGATGAAAATTACAACTTACCATGTTCTCCATGGGTTTAGTGAAAAAAATATAAAGAAGATCTGCTCAGCCTACTATGGGCTGGCTCAGCCTTCGCTTCCTTTGAAGCGACTGCTCCTCCACACCACGAAACGGAAAAGACCAGATTTAATCGACCTCATCCTGACGACGTCAAAGCGGAAAAGGCGGAGGGCCGAGAGATGGAATCTCAATACAACCATAGTATCTAGTATCGATACACAGATCAAAAATACTACTACCTCATCCGATCCGAATAACAGATATCAAATCAGTATGATCTCCTGCTTCTGAAGAGAATTTTGAAGGTACCTCCTTAAGGGAGGCACGGAACTAAACCCGGAAGGGTAGCCGCAAGGTGACCTACTCTGCTATAATTAATGCCAGCACAAAGCCCAACAGCATTCACCCTGCGACGCCGCGGGGTTTCCACCAGCCTAGAGACTAAATTAATCCTCTAAGAAGTATACTGAAATAATTTGAAATTTAAACCATTCCAAAACAAGCATAGGTAACTCGAGTTAATTAAGTAAAATGAAAGAGATTAATAAATTAACATTATAAGAATGCGGTATCGATATACACCTACTCGATAAGACGATATTTCTTCTAAATAATACCGCTAACTAACTCCACAGATGATCAAAACACAATAATATTCTATCCACAGACTCAACAATGACCATCTTACATCATAGACTTTCGCAAATCTATGTTCTACCTAAACTATGGAAACTATCCCGCGAAGCGCCTAAGTGTCTTTCTAAATATGGTAATATTATTAAGAGGTTTAAATATCTAATTAAAAACTACTTACATACCTTGTGAGGTGTGGATTTTCAATACTCCACGAATGGTAGTTATGCGCATTAAACACCCCACATCGCTTAAAATGTGATTCATCAGTCCATAGAATATTTTTAAAGAAATTTTCGTTTTCAGCTTGTCTCCGTAACATTTCCTGACAAAATGCCACCCTTCTCGGGTAGTCTGCGGGCTTGAGCTGCTGAACTTTCTGGATGTGATATGGGTGAAAACGCTCTTGATGAAGTATTCGATGTGCTTGTGATTTTGGAATTCCGATTCGACGTTCTATTGTTCTTACACTAACTGATGGATCTCTCACCACTTCTTCGACCACTGATTGGACAGTATCTGAGTCACTCATTTCAGATGGGCGCCCCGATCTTCTACCTGGTAGGCGTCCTTCCATGTAAGAGTTATGTACTCTTAAAATCATGCGATGATCAGGCCAAGTTTCAGGCTGAGGTCCACCTCCATTTTGTACTTGCTGCCGGAACAACCTGGCTGCTTCAGAAGCATTTCCTCTTGCATATCCATAAAAGTAATGCATAAGAGCATATTCTTGCGATGAAAAAGACATCACAAAATGAAGAGTTTGAAAAGTCCGTTAAGAATGCCAAATTTGTCAAAATCCCGTATTCACACAAAACCAAATCGTAATCGTACTCAAGGTCCGTAAAGAAAGCAAAGTTCGTCAAATAATCACAAATGAGCGTATCGTATGTAAGGCGCAAACAAAAGCAGGCAAACGACTGGCGCCAGAACACAATAGGCGCTCGGACTACACCCCCCGCCTCATCCCCTTGTCACAAAGAATAGCATTCCTCAGTTACAGTTATCCATTTCGCCAATGAGAGTGAGAGAGATAGCAATAATGCGGTCTCTTTCATATCCTCTCACTCGGGCAATTTTTTAGCAGGTAAGTACTGCGTTACATCCAACACTACAACCGATGTGATCCGCGAGAAAAATATTTAAATATGGGTTTCATGTAGTTAATTTTTGCTAAATTGTAATTAATCTGAACCTTAGAAATTATAAAAAGACCAGATATTTTTTTTTATCATCTGATAGGAATTTGGTAAATTTTATGAAATTTTCACCTCGCTGTCTGTGATGGCCGATTTAAGCCAAAGTAGCCCTATTAAGTACTTCTTTTTTTAAATGATTATGAAAGCAGAGAGTCTAGAGAAGTTTTTACACATACTTAGAAACCATGAATTCGCATGTTTAGATTTTTAATTTAAAGATGAATTTTTAAGTAATTATTCACTAACATTCAAGTTTTGACTTTACACTACTGTTTTCTAAATTTCCACTAAAGTTACAAAGCTGATTATTTTAGACATAAAAGAAGCACTAAAGATGATTCAGTGGCAAAAAGAAAAACATTAAAATATGTTCTACTTTTTTTTATTTAACATTTTTAAGTTCTTTGGATCAAAATTTTCAAAAAGTCAGAAAAAAAATTATTACTCGAAAACTACGAATAATCGCGGAACATACATGGGGGTGATTCGGGTACTCCAAGAGGTGCTCTAACTCTGGACTTACGCTTGACACTATTTTTTGGGACATCCTGTATATATTTTTGTTCTTCTGTTATACACGCATACCATTTTTATAATACAATTTCTCCTCTCGCGGGTCTGCTGGAAGAAATTTCATTTTTGAAATAAGCAGTACCTTTGTACATCTTTTTGTGTTGTTTATATATACATATCGTACCCATATTGCGAAAACCAACTAACTGCACCAAAATTTTAGAAATAAAGTTTTGAGATATAAACGGTTGAAAGTTTGACGACTCAGAAGTACCTTATATTTATATCAATATTACCCACTAGTATATTCTAATAAACAACAAAATATTAATGTATGGATTATTGAAATAAAAATTGGGGAAAGTCCTATACTTTTCCCACAAAACGGAGAATATGGTGGTAAGGGGGTCCATTTAGTCAGTTTTTCCTGAATGTAAAAAATATAGCGAAAATTGATAATGCACCTATCAAGAATTTTATCTGACATAATTTATTGAATCATGTGCATAAATTTCTAGTATTCATAAAGACAGGGACAGATTTTATTAAATTTTGTCCAGTTCAGAATTAAAAGAAGATTTTTTAATTAGTTTTTGCTGAATATGAAAATGCTTTAATAAAATATTTACTAGTCATCAAAAACATTTTAAATCTTTAATATTCTATATAAAAATACTTAAATCAATAATAACGCTTAGGCATAATTTGAGATACAATTATGTAATACTTAGGTACATAATTTTGTATATAGGACTGGTAAATAAAAACTCCATTCTACGAATTAATTTTTTATTTAATAAAATGACATACTTATGAATTACTAAAAACGTTGTTATTCATCTGAGCTAGACTGAGATGTGTCGTCATCAGAAATAGTTGCATCTGGACATCTATCTACCACGCTTCCTTCAGTAGGAAGTGAATCAAACCATCCATGATATTCCTCGGGTATTACTCCTTTTTGGCACAAATTAATAAGATCCTTCTTTTTAGCTAAAGATATAGGAAGAGGACCACTGTAGAGTTGCTGTAAAGGCGGAAAAATAACTCCTGAGTTCGCTGACTGCATTGGTACTTGTAATTCATCAACATTTTCTTGTTGACGTTGACGCTTGTTTCTCGTCGCATAGCAATGAGTTGGCAGTGAAGAGCTCGTAGACCCTTTGTCCATGTTAGTTGTTATTGATGCAGTAATATCTATTGCCATAAAGTTATTTGACATGTCATAGTTATAGTAAATCTTAGTGTTTCCTTTCAGGTACTTCATTCGTTTGATTTTGAGCCAGTTAACTGTATCGCCGCGAGTATTTTTATGCCTGTTTTTAAAGACTGTATTAGCCAACGCCTTCAGGTCTTTAAATTCATAGTATTTAAATTCCTTCACGTGGTATGGTTCCTTCTTTACTTTTTTGCCATCGCGTTTATAAACTTCTTTGGCTCTAGCGCGTTTAAAAACGTTTATCCAGTCCGACATACAGAAAATATATTTTTTTTTTTTTGCAGATTCAATTGCGCTGTGCATCGAGTCGGCTTCCATGTAGCTATGCCCCGACTCAAGAAATTTATGCTCAATAACTTTTAGCCGGTGTGTGTCTTGCAGCGTGTTCATAATCCACAACAGTACAGCAGCCACATACTGGTTGCGATTTTGACCGCCGCATGTGTCAGAAAACAAGCTCACTTGTTTTATTTCATTTGGCACGCAATTGATTAGATAGTGGTACAGTATAGTACCAATCTCTGCACTTCCCTTCTTGCCATGCACCTCGTTCCACACAAAGCAATATGCTTTATTGGGAAGTGCGTTTTCGTATATGGTGAGATTATAGACTGTCATTTTTCTCGTGTAGTAAAGAAGGCCAACGTCTGTACACGGGATTTGTAAGATATCTTGTAAATCAAAAGAAACTGACAAAAAATCGGTTTCATTTTGTGCTCTCTCCTTATCTAATTGTTTTTCACGATTATATTTTTCCTTTCTTTCTTTGTGCTCGTCGAATTCTTGTTGCATCTTACTTTTTTCTTCTCCACTCGCACGGTTGAATTTTGTACATAGAAGACATTGGTCCTTTTTGGGCATGTAAAATCCCAAATTAAATTCTGTACAAAAAATCCTCCTGTATGTCATTTCTGATACGGGAGGTTCGGTATTTTTGGCTTTGCAGTGTTTTACGTAAAGAGAGTACATTTTGCTTAATGTTAGGCCAGCCTCTAAATACTTGCGTTTTAGCTTTTTGCGTACATAGTGACTTTCCATGCACGGGAATGATGAAATATGTTTTTTGACAGCTTCTACTACTTCAGCTGATGTTTTGTTTGGGGGCTCACGACGTCCTCGCGGATCTTGTTCCTTGGAATAATGGCCTAGACTGTTGCGATTTTTTATTGCTTCTGATATTACGCAGGGTGAAATGCACAACGTCCTGCAAAAAAAGTCTTGGCAAACGTCTTTTTCCTCTCCTTCGATCAAGAAGAAGCATTTTTTCGTATAATTGCGCATTGTTGAACGTTTTCTATCTAAAAGAATCCTACTCGTCGGTTTGATTTTAACGTGATTTAACAAAAATTGTTTCTTCGCTACGTAATCTAGACTCCAATAATGTCTGCACAATTCTTTTCGAAATTTCTCGCTAACATGATCGTTACATTGAAATTTGCACATGGAACAATTAATTGGTTTCGGAACTTTTGGAGCTCGACTTTTCTTTGTGGTATAATATGAAAGACCATCAGCTCTACGCCTTTTCGCTACATTCTTTTTCCAAGTATCAGGTTGATGTTGACCCCATCGAGCTCGTGGTCGAATAATTTTCCAAGCCAGTTTAAATAAATCGTCTGTTATTTATTGAGCCACATATTGTGACTCGTCATTTATATATTTTTTTTTGCCAAACAATGAAGCTATAACTTTATTTCGAAAGCTTTTTGTTTTCTGCTTAATTGAATCATCAGAATCATATTCAGATGAATCCGATTTTGGGCCTTTGGGGGGAAGATATGATGGGTCATCATCGGAAAAGTCTCCACCAAACAGAGACCCTTCTTCACTGCCTAAGCTTTGTTCTTTGTTTTCTGTGCTTTCATTTGGAGTTTTGTCACCTGTAGGGTAAAAAAACATTATTTTTATAAATTATAATAAGTATTTAAACTAAAAATATATACATACATATATGTATAACGTCACGTTAATTGCTATGATTCAAATGGATTTAGAATAACAATAACGGCGCGTTAGAACTAGAAGATAGTGCGACGAATTAGACACATTTGTAAAGGATTTGGCAAAGGCCTTTGCCAAAAAATAGGTAAGTACTTAATGTTACTGCGTAGGCCTTTGCCCTGCTGTGGGTCATGCACGACAGACTCATAAAATAATAATTATTAGGTATTAATGAAACACATTACACATCAAGTTTGTTTGCATGTAAATATTTTTACGCAAACAAAAATATTTTTTTAAGAAAATTATTTGCTTCAGTTATTTGAAGTATATCTTGACTTCAAATACCTGTTATATTTATTATTCAATTTGACTTTATGTAACAGCAGCTACCATTCCTAAATCTACTAGTGGTGACTGCGCATTATCATACAATTCAAGTCATGAATTAAATAAATTAATATTTCTTACACTCACACCTATTAGCCTAGCCCAAAGTAAGCACTTTAAGGCTTGTGTTATACATAGAATAACATTTTTAATAAAAATGTATTATATATAACCATGACTGAGGCACAAATGCTCGTATTCACCACACAAACATCTGCCCCCACCAGGACTCGAACCTGGGACTTCAGAGATGACTACATCTTGAAACCGGCATACTAAACACTCGACTACGAAGGTCGTAGTAGTTAAATAAATATTTATACTTACTTGACTCTTTAACAGGATATATCTGACTTTTTGTACTATCTGCACTAAGTTTTTGTGTCTTCTCTCTTAGACCTGAACATCCAGCATCTGTATCCAAGTAGGTAATGTTTAAATTTAATTCCTGCTACTTACTATAATATGTGCTAGGCTAGGTTGATTATAACTACTATGTATTTATTTTGAAAAATGTTGTATTTATTTTGAAATTAAGTAAAAAGAGTTAGTACTTACAAGCCCCGTATCGCGGGGACGTTAAAAATATAATTAACGGACACAAATCACACCCAAACTGAGAACAACAATTTGTGGATCACACAAACAATTGTCTTGCTATGCTGTTCTGTAAATACTTACATAATAGGCACTGACAGAAGTGTATAACAATAGTCTATTCAAGATAAGAAGGTTTTCGTGACTTTTAGCCAAATTAATGAAAAACCTTCCCCTCTCTCAAAAAAATGGTGACAGACATAAACACACAACCCCTTACTCCATACAAATATACCTTCTCCGTTCCGTCATGGGTAAATACTTAATTACTGAAATCTCTCCCAGAGATAAGTCCGCCCTTGTATACCTTGTACTCACTGTATATCTAAATGTTTATATGTACAATAAAGAATTATAATAAATACTTGAAGATGCATTCTACGTGAAAACACATGCGCACACACATAAGTACACACATACACATAAGTAAAAACCATATTATAAACCAAGTTAAACGTACCTTTTAAGGTAAAAGTTGACAAATCATTCGAAACAGCTTTTTTGTTCATTGACTGACTTTGAGTCAAATATGTATCATATGCCTGTGACAACAAGTCATCATTCCACCAAGGATCACCTGTAATTAAGCATAAATGATAGTTTTAATCAAGTATCGCTAGAAGGCTGTATACTTACGGTTCTCGAAAGATCTTTAACTAATAACAATTAATTATCTGATTTACCTTGCATTTTTCTTGTATTTCCACCTGTGTCGTCGCTGGTTACACTCATTTTACTTCTTTCATACAGAAAACAATGAAAACTTCTATAATTCAAAATTTTAAATCACTCACAACGCTCTGTGTACGATTGCCCAAAAACTGTGCGCGAATGGCGCGAAAACAAATAACCATCGCGAGCGCGCGGTAGTGCAAGTTGCGTGGGAAAGAGACAGCTATCACATGGATAGATGGTTTTAGCTGAAGCTTATTATACAATTTGCCTTGCGTGGTATGCATAAAAGGTGTAATTGTTAATAATTTACTTTGGCTTATGAAATCCATCAAAGCTAGTGACAAAAGCTATAGTTAAAGTAAACTATAATCACGTAATTTCTTTTACATGTAAATATACAAGAGCAAGTACAGTTGTTAATATCCTGTAAAAAACAACTGGATTCGTTTAGTTTGTTTTACTAGAAGATGTCTCTCCAATTTTCGACCAAGTAAGTAAAGCCAAAACCAATTATTGACGTTTATTATGTATCGGCTGAATTGTCTTAACGAATTTATACCTTAGGCAAATACATCTAAAACTCGTTTAAGTACAAAGCTTGTTTTTTTTAGGATGATATTACTAACTTGTAACAATTTAATTAGGTTATCTTTTTTTTCTGAAGACTATTCGATCAAATCTGTAGGTTATTTACTTTTCGCCGAAGCTATCTTCGTAAATAATCGTCGTAGCTAATAACCGGTTTTACCTGTAGATTCATCTTGATGAGACGAATCGATAGCTATATTTAACTTTATTTGGGTAAAAAATTGCAGATAATTGGTTTTTGCAATAAGGGTACGATATGTTAATTTCTGAGTGCACAAATTGTTAAATAAAATAAATAAATAGGTATAGCGCAGAAGCACCTATCAGTTCAAGGTCCTCTATAGTTTTTTTTTTAATGAATGGCCCAGCAAATGACCTCCTCTCGCCTGATGTTAAGCGGTGAAAGAGGCCCAAATTAGTAGACAGATAGAGGAGGGAAGACATCACTATCCTAGCTGCCCGCCCCTTGCCGGCCTAAAAGATGCTTTATCACACCTCTTTTGAAGGAACCCATGTTGTAGGATGGAGGAAACACGTGCGCAGGTAGAGAATTCCAAGTGTGGGATGAACGACAGAAAAAGGAATCTTGGAATTTCTTGGTACGGTGTGAAAAGGAAAATACAGTGTAAGGATGACTCCGAAGGCCCTAACGCGTGTTTCTGTTAAGGAATGGAGAGGGAGGGATAAGGTTAAAGAGCTCCTCAGAGCATTCCCCATGGAACATTGCGTAAAAGGCGCTAAGAGAGGCGATGTCACGACGAAGTTGTAGAGGCTCGAGGGTGTTAGTTGCCTCTATATCTAATTATTCGAATAGTGCGACGCTGTAATCTGTCCAGAACATCGAGGAGGTACTGAGCGGAGCCGTCCCAAAGGTGCGAGCAATATTCCACGCAAGACCTAACCTAAGTTTTATACAACAGGCATAGTTGGTCCGGCGCAAAATACCTACGCACCTTGTTCAGGACACCGAGTTTCCGTGAGGCAGCAGTTATAACGAATTCGATGTAGTCTCTGGGGTTCAGATCGCAGCGAATGTTCATTCCGAGCAAGGTGATGTTGCTCTGTGTGTGAAGGGTTGTGCCCTGAAGAGAAGGAAGGGGGAGGAAAGGTGACCTTTTCGCCGAGAACGCGCACACCTGTGTTTTATTAGCATTGAACTCAACAAGATTGTTAGAACCCCATTCGGAGACGAGGTCCAGCGTCTTGTTGAGCTCAATGATAAGATTCTGCCTCTGCCTATAAATATTACCACGAGCAGCCCCTGAGCTTCCGTGATATCCCTCATGCACTGTACTGTCGTCTGCATAGCAATGTATACTTCCCAAGGAAAGCATGTCATTGATATGCAGAAGAAACAATGTTGGGAATAGAACGGAGCCTTGTGGAACACCAGCATTCACTGCCACGAACCGCGAAGCGCAGCCGTCAACGACAACGCGAATTCTACGCTCGTGGAGGAAGCTGGCAATCCACGTACAGAAATGAGCGGGTAATCTTGATTTAAGCGTGATTGATTACAATAAAGTGGATTTAACTCGGGAATGGATTTTCGTTGCATGATATTTTACGATTATAAGTGTAATTTGACAGCTTAGCAGAGCCTCGTATTCGGCTTCAATCAAACGTGGTCGTGTCAATCTTCATGATGAAATTCATGAAGGTCGCCCGTACACCGCTGTAAACAACAAAAACATTGATGTTGTGCGCCGTATGGTCAAAACAGACAGGCATGTGATCTACCATGAGATCCGGACATCTTTGGACCTAAGCATGAGTCAAATACAGTCAATCCTACACAAACATTTGGGTGTGAAAAAGCTGTATTCTCTATGGATCCCACACAATTTGACTGATGCTCAAAAAACGGACCGCATCACTTAGCGCCATGCTATGCTTGCCAGAACAACGAACGGACTTCAAATTTGGTGTGGGACATAGTAATTGGTATCGAAATATGGATTTATAGCTACGATCCCAAAACAAAGCAGCAATCGAGCGTATGGATCTTTCGAAATGGGCCGCAACCAACTAAAGTGGCGCGCGTGAAAAGTGCCTCGAAGCGGATGATTGCTTCTTTTTTTTAACAAAATTGCACACGTGGCTACTGTTGCTTTAGAAAATCGTCGTACCGTGATTAGTGACTGGTACAAGACCATTTGTTTACCGAAAATTATTGACAAACTTCGTGAAAATAACGCTAAACGCCGTATCATCTTGCACAACGGCAAATGCAAGTTCCCACAAGTCCAGACAGACAAATGAGTTTTTGAAGGCGAAAAACGTACAACTTATGAGTCATCCTGCATACAGACCTGCCCTGGCACTGTGTGACTTCTTTTTGCACCCAAAAATCAAGAACCAATTACGCGATCAACGACTTTCATCACCAGAAGAGGATGAAAAACATGTTCTTATCTGATGTCACCACGAAGGAGTGAAATAGAAAATTGGTTCAATGGTATGAAAAAGACATTGACGCAAAGGGTATATTTTGATTTTTTATTATTGATTCCGGAAACTTTTAGTGCGCTCCACGTATATCACTTAGCATTGTACTACTTCATTCAACATTTCCACATATAATCCTAATCTATATGCACAATCTATAAATATATTTTTTTAATTTATAATCATATTTTAATAGATTATTATTACTTAGCATGCCAAACCATATACCTAGCCTCGAAGTTTACATAACGCTTTTATATGAATGAATTTCTTATTCATAAATAATATAATATTTGTTGAATAATATATGGATTTGTCAATAAAATTAATACATAATAATCATAACAGTATAAATAATAACATTTTAATTAAATAATTAGCCTTAAATTACTAACTATATACTTGGCCCCGCGTATACATAACAGCGTTATATGCTATTAATGTGCGCTTGCTCTCTCCGCGCTGTACCTCGAGAACGGTTATGGATACAAAAAAATGCTTTATATTAAAATTGTAGATAATTTTATAATCTACAAGACGTATAATAAACTCAAATGACGTATTGTCCATAGAAATTGAGATAATTGCAAAAAACTGATTATCTTGACCTTTGACTTTGAATATCTTGTGACGCAGACACGAGATTATATGAGACTTTTGTACCAATTTTTAGAATACCAAAACAAAGGTTTTTACCAATTTACAGCTTATTCGCTTGCATTCCATTTTCAGATAAAATTTTCAGATCATTATAAATATTCTTTATAAAAAAACAACAAAATATAAAATACTAAATGAAAAATTTACTAAAAAAGAAATTTATATTTAGAGTTAGATAGATAGATAGAAACACTTTATTTTGCACAATTTTTACAGAATACAACACAATACATACACGAACAGCAAAATAGGCGGCCTTATCGCCGTAGGCGATCTCTGCCAGGCAACCTTTATGTTGGAAAAGACATACGTTTTAGGTTGGTGGTCAGAACATAAATATATAATAAAAAATAATAATAATCTTAATATAACGAGAATTAAAAAAAAAAAAATTACTAGAAAATGATAATAAATAATAATAAAATAGATATATATATAATAATAAAATAAATAAATAGATAATAATAATAAAACTAATTTTTAACGACACTGACATCAATGACCGTGGGGGGGGGGGAGTTGTGGTGTCAGAGCTGAAGGAAATGTTGCTTTACGCTTACATTAAAAGTGGAAAGAGATTGTTTGCGCCTAATAGCGGAAGGCAGGCTATTCCAAAGAGTATTCCAAAGAGCCTGTACAGTAAAGGACTGACAAAAAAATTCGGTGGAATGTGAGGGGAATTGTAAGAGTAAGCTATCAGAGGATCGAGTGTTCACATTGTGAGAGGAATGAAGAAATTGAAACCGTTCTTTGAGGTATAGAGGGGTCTTTGGATTAAACAATATATTGTAAAGCAGGGATAACATATGTGCATCACGACGTTGACGTATTCTTAGCCATTTCAGTTCGGATAGATATTCTGACACATGATCATATTTCCGCAACCCAAATATGAATCTCATACACAAATTCTGCAGTCGCTCAAGCTTATCAACGAGCACTTCGTTGAGGTCACAATAGCAACAATCTGCGTAATCAAGGATAGGGAAAAGGAGTGACTGAGCAAGAGAAACCTTAACTGTCTACGCATTGATCCCACTGCTGCAAACATCCTACAGCTGACCTGATTGACCTGAAGTGCCCATGACAACGTTCTGTCGAATACAACGCCCAAATTCTTAACGTTCTCACTGTAGGGTATGTCGACACCGTCAAAAATCACTGCAGGCAACGATCCCCAATCAATTTTCGAAATAAAAAATGAGTTTCCTACAACAATAGCTTGCATTTTATTTTCAAATCTTCGGGGCTTGGCAGTGTATCTCTCGACTCGATAGCTATGCGAAAATTTTCATATGAATTCGGCAAACTATACAAAATCATTATACTAAGCAACACTTTCGGTATTTTGATATCCATATCTTCGAGTTTGTCTACTATGTCCGTGAAGTTGTTTAAATGGTCGCGTATGTCCTCATCTTGTGTCATTCTTTTGAGTACTAGCTGCTTTAGTAAGGTAGCTTTTCGAGCTGGTCCGGTACTCTGGTAGGTAGCCTTTAGCTTATCCCATACCGCTTTTGATGCTGTACAGCCTTTTATTTGTTTTAATTCGGAGGAGGATAACAACAAGATAATTTCGGCTTTGGCCTTCAAGTCTTCTTTGTTATATGCCATCCTGGCTGCTTCATCAGCATTTGGCTGCAGAGTTTTCGCACCACTTACAATATCCCATAAATCGTTCTTGATGAGAACCGCTTGTGCCTGAATGCACCAAGTGTCGTAATTAGATTTTGTCAATGTTTCTATATTTACACGGCTGTTTGCAGCTGATGCCATTTTTAACTTTTATTTACACTTTTATACATACGAAAATAATTTTTAGGTACATGGATTAACCAGAACTTTGCGTTTATTTACAATACGTAACGCTCTGCTACCACTTGATAGAGTTAATAAACGGCAGTTTGATCTGATTTGTGTTTTATTTCATTTAGTCAACAAAATACATTCAGTCGCTGTGACGACATTTACACGAACAAAAAAAACAAGAACGTAATTTATGTCTTCTAGACATTGCCGCTGCTAAGTACTTCAAAGAGGTCTTGCTGTTAGCTACTTCACAAAGGTTTTGCTGCCGTGTTGACTGAATATCAACAAAGAATATGTTTTTTTTACATCTTGGACCACTTAAAAATACCTAGTCACGTGTTTTAAAATGAATGAATGTAGATCAGTAATTTCAGTATTTTTCTATTTATGATCAGTTTTATTTTTAGCAGCTTTTAAAATAAGAAGAACCCTTGCTTTTTATACAATTTTATTTACTTTTTCTGTAGCCTAATATACTTACAAGATATATGACTGATATACATATATGCGCTCATAGATTGCCAGAACTGTAAAGTGTCTTATAATCAATTTACACATAAGGTAAACAAACAAGCAGACACACCAAATTTCTTACATTACTTAATAATCACACTTTGCACATAAACATTCGCACATATACAGGGTGTCCCAGAAGCCGACGTCAAGCCGAAAGCATGTGATAGACTAAGTCATATATGTTATCAGAAAAATATAAAAAAAATATCTAAGTCACCTATTTAAAAAAAAAATCTAGCATTAAAAAAAATGGATAAAATTTACACCCTGTGACGGTTTTTTCACTGTTGTTGCTACAATTCTTGACTTTTCTAAACATTTTCTTTTGTTTTGTAATCCTGAATAATGTTTTTGTATACTCTAATCTAAAATTTAAAGCCAGCTGCTCCAAATTAGAAGAATATGCCATTTTTTTCTAAATTAAATATTCAAAATTAATTTTTCGCATAGCTTTAACAAGCTGTACTGATAAAAAAATGTACTATGCGAGTTTGGCAAGTAACTGAAAAAGTTGGCGCATTCAATAAGGATTCCAAAATGATATGATACTTGGTAGATAATTTGAGATTTGAGAGCGTCGGTGGCGCTGTGGTTTCGGCACTTGCCTTCCAATCGGGGGGTCGGGGTTCGAGACCCGCCATGTACCAATGTGTTTTTCGTTTCGAATTTCATATGTACATTTGTCTGACGCTCCTACGGTGAAGGAAAACATCGTGAGGCAACCTGCATACATCTGCGAAGAAATTCAATGATGTATGTGAAGTCGACCAATCCGCACTGGGCCAGCGTGGTTGACTAAGGCCTAATCACCCTAACATAGGGTAGGCTCGAACCCCTCGGTGGGGACGTATATGAGCTGTGATGATGATGATGATGAGATAATTTCTACGATTGCAGACAATATTTTTTTTTCCAAAAACAGGCAGTTTTGAACAAATTTTTCTTACGTACTCAAAATTTATTCTAATGTACCCATGCTTTGCTTTAAGGCCGTAACTTTAACATTCTAGTTTGAGTGAGACCTGGAGAGTCATTTTACGAAGTGTGAGAGAGACAGATAGTGAAATAAATTAAATACACAAAAATTGTTTAACATAATTTATTTAAATGCCAAGATTTACAACAGGTGTTCAAACTGTCTTCCTTCAGCTCTAATGCAGGCTCGACATCTTCTTAAAAAAGATCGGGCTATCAAGCGGGCGAATCTTCCATTATTAACAAAATCATTTGCTTCTATTATTCTTTGCCGTAGGTCAGTCACAGTTTCGATTGGCTTTGCGTAAACTTTTTCTTTTACCGCTCCCCAGTAAAAGAAATCTAATGGATTTAAATCTGGGGAACGGGCTGGCCACGAGATAGTACCAGATCGTCCTATCCATCTGCCTGGGTATTCCTCATCGAGATATTCTCTTACTGAGCTGGCATAGTGAGCTGGGCAACCATATTGTTGAAACCACATTTGTCTTTAGAATGTTAAGTGGCACATCTTCCAGTAGATTTGGTAAATCATTTTGTAAAAAATGTAAATAAACTTCACCAGTCAAGGCGTCTGGCAGCTCAAAAGGACCTATTATTTGTCCATTTAAAATTCCGGTCCACATATTCACTTTAAATCGATATTGTGATCTATCTTGCCTCATCAAATGAGGATTTTCGATATGCCACTCGTGTAAGTTGTGTAGGTTCATGTAACCATCTTTTTTAAATGTCGCCTCATCTGACCACAAAATTTTTTCGAAGAATCGCGGATCTTCTCTGTGTTTTTGTAGCATTGTTTGACAAAAAGCAACACGGGGTCAATGGTCCCGGGGTAGTAGAGTTTGTACTCGCTGTACGTGGTACGGGTGTAGCTGATTTCTTTGCAAAATCCAATGGGCTGTACTTTTGGGTACTCCTGTGCCTCTCTCTATTCCACGTACAGAAATACTCCGATCTTCTTCGACAATGTCTAGTATAACGTCCTCGTAAGGGGGACGAAATCTTCTTTCACTATGTACTTGGTTCGACAGTCGGCCCTCTGAGAAGAGTAATCGGTGCACATTTGTAAAGACTCGATGATCCGGAAAACGAGCTGCATTTGGGTACCTCTCACGATAAAGTCTAGCTGCAGCGTTGGCATTGCATCTACATTCCCCATAAATTAAATGCACGTTGGCGTATTCTTGTGTCGTGTACGCAGACATGGTGGCACTACACAATTACACAATCAACGATAAGTAGTCCGGAGAAAAGCAAAGGTCGTCGGTAGAGAAACTTAACAGTCCGAATCCAAATCACAAGCAATCAAGTCCAATAAACGCAGCAGAAAGTGGTAAGCACGAAATCAACACGAACGAATACAAAAAGATGCGCAGTAAGCGAAGGCGCGAAACGTACTGATGTGTATTGTTTGTGCGTTAGCGAATAATTGGCGTCACTATCTGTCTCACTTCCACTTCGTAAAATGACTATTTTACGAAGTGGATGTGAGACTCGCCGTCTCTGTCACGTTAGCGTCACTATCTGTCTCGCTCATACTTCGAATCTCTCCGTCTCTGTCACATTAGCGTCACTATCTGTCTCTCTTATACTTTGTAAAATGACTCTCACGGTCTCACTCAAACTAGAATGTTAAATTTACAGCCCTAAAGCCAACCATGGGTACATTAGAATAAATTTTAAGTACGTAAGAAAAATTTGTTCAAAACTGCCTGTTTTTGGAAAAAAAAATATTGTCTGCAATCGTAGAAATTATCTACTAAGTATCATACCATTTTGGAATCCTTATTGAATGCGCCAACTTTTGCAGTTACTTGCCAAACTCGCATAGTACATTTTTTTTCAGTACAGCTTGTTAAAGCTATGCGAAAAATTTATTTTGAATATATAATTTAGATAAAAATGGCATATTCTTCTAATTTGGAGCAGCTGGTTTTAAATTTGTAGCAACAAGAGTGAAAAAACCGTCACATGGTGTAAATTATATCGTTTTTTTTAATTGTTAGATTTTTTTTAAATAGGTGCCTTAGATTTTTTTTATATTTTTCTGATAACATATATGAGTTAGTCTACCGCCTGCTTTCGGCTTGACGTCGGCTTCTGGGACACCCTGTATACTAATTCTAGAATTAAAAGGCTATCTAATAATGCACTTTTTGTGTTTGTACATCAAAAATTTTTTCGGGGCAAACGCCCATACAAATCTTGGCTACCTCATTGAACAATAAAAGTAACGCTAACTTTAACAGTTACTATGAAATGAGTTGCACCAGCGTATTCATTAGCTACATTGATTTACTACCAAATAGATAACGCATGGACGTTCAAAAAGTGGGCCGGTGAAGAACTGCCCAATCGGGCCCCGTGCAGTTCTTTTCCATGCGTTGGAGCGACAACGCGATAAGCAATTTTGAGCATTATGTTTGAGAGTATAAAGTTGATATTTTCTTGTAGCAATTACTAAAACGTCAAATTTAATGTGGCTAGGTATGAAATGATGTAACTGCACACGGTTGTACTTCAAATAGTTGCCGTAATAATAAAGAATAAGCTTGAATTCGATAAATACGGTACTTTCTTTATGGTAATTTTAATTCGGGTGTGCATATTCAACTACCTATTTAACAGCGTACAAATGTATAGTCGATTAGGTGACAGATTTCAAGCGCGTTTTTGTATGAAGTGCTCTATCTACGTTTGGTAGTAAATCAATGATTAGCTATGTTAAAATTAACAGGGTTGCAAGTCTCATAAGACGTTAATACCCCAGATTTATTGCAGGGATTTTTTTAACTGTGGCAATACTACAAGTGGCGCTGTCATTTCAGAAATGACAGCTTGTCAGTTCTGTTATCTAATGTCAAAGCAGCGTGGTGATTTCTATAAATTATAACATCTGTCTAGTGTTTATGTGCTGATTTTGTTTAGATCAAATAGGAAAACGTAGTCTTGTTTTTGATTTATTGGTTTCTGGTTTGGTTGGTTGCACCAGAAATTTTACATGGATATTCTTGATCACATTCAAAGTAAGTATTTTTTATTTCTCTGCCTATCGCGTGTTATATTTTACATTGCTTTGCTAGCCCTCAACTTTGTAATATGTGTGGTTGAACATTTATATAATATAGATTACTATATGCCTCATTATCGAAAGTAGTAAAATGTATTAAGTAAGATGCGCCTTTATATAGGTATATAGTAGTATAGTTTACGTGTCTTGTGATAAGGGCAATATACCTAGAAGTTGTCAAGGACCTGACCACAAACGAATGTCTTATGGCATTTAAGAGATTCATCGGTACAAGAGAGGCTACGACTCTTCTATTAACTGACAATGCCTCTCATTTTAGATTGTTAGGAGAAGGAAACTCACAGAAGAAGGAAAATTTATTTCTAACATAAAATGGAAATTCATCCCACAACTGTCACCGTGGTATGGAGGAGCTTTTGAAAGGTTAGTAGCTAAGGCTAGTAGTAATTGTAAAGCATTGCTTAAATAGAACGCTTCAAAACATATGCTGGAAGACAATGAACTTTTAACGATAATCAAAGAAGCAGAAGCGGTTACTAATACTATAAAATGGAAATTCATCCCACAACTGTCACCGTGGTATGGAGGAGCTTTTGAAAGGTTAGTAGCTAAGGCTAGTAGTAATTGTAAAGCATTGCTTAAATAGAACGCTTCAAAACATATGCTGGAAGACAATGAACTTTTAACGATAATCAAAGAAGCAGAAGCGGTTACTAATACTAGTACTACTCTCGTATGTAGGATCAAATGTAAAGCATATACTTAAACTTGCGGATTTCCTTACACCTGGAAAGTGTTTAAGTGTCGAAATACTCATGGAAGGTTTACCACATTCCGGATCACTTATCTAACAACAACTTATAGAAGGTTGGAACCGCAGCAACAGGATAATGGATGAATACACAGAAATGATTATTATTTAAGTACCTATTGAGTCTCAGAGAAAGATATCGAATTTCACCTAAACAGGCAAGGGTGAGGTTTCATGAAAGTCCAAAGGTTGGAGATATAGTACAAATAAAGGGCGAAACCAAAATTAGAAAAAAATACGAGGAAGGAAAAATTTCAGAATCAATAAAAGGAAATAACGGTTTGTGCAGGGTTGCAAAAGTAAAAGTAGAAGACAGTGTGTTCACAAGATCCATAGCAAATTTGTATCCTCTGAAAGTTGATGAGGATGATCCTCTGAAAGTTGATGAGGATGCATCATTCCAAGATTCTGCAAAGGAATCCCCAGTGAATGAAAATAAAGGCGTATGCATTGACACTGAAGATCTCTGTCAGACCTTACCATTAAGAATTGAAGAGAGTAACGCCTATGTTCCTACCCCTTCGGCCACATTCGTAACCAAGCACAGTAGCTCTAAAGAAGATCATCACAAACAGACAAGACTAATGAAAACGATTTAACGATGGATCAGAGAAAGTTGTTGGGAAATACAAGTTTAACACAAATTTTAAAAACTACTTCAGGGCAAATTCTTTCTGAAACAGAAATAAATGATGAAGTGGCGTCAAGTCACGAGACTGAATCAAGTGATAAACGTCGAGCAGCTGCGGTCCCGGCTATGGAAAGAATCTACACTTCATATAAAAATCAGAATTTAGTATGAAAAAAAAATCAGACCCACCCTTGACCATTTTTTGATAAGTACATTATATGTGTCTTCATTAGCTATGAGGGTGTTAGGAGGTCAAAAGTTATTTTTTAGCTCCAATGCACCGTTTTCGAGATATAGGTAATTTTTGTAAATATTTTTCTTGAAATTATGCAGGGTTGAAGTTCCTCACAAAAACTTCTTATTCTTATAAAGCTCTACTACCATTAGAGAATCAATTTTCGGCAAATTGTCCGATTGGGCTTTCACAAAACCAACTTCCATTTTTTTTACTCCAAATTACACAATATAGACTACCTACTCACTCACACTTATTTAATTAATCACTGAGTCCCTCGAAATAGAACTAAACTACACTCCCGAACACCTAAATCGAGCCAACGTGCCTTGCACTTTTGGATGGTCGACAAAAAAGTTTTATGCAATTTTATAGCTGGCGTATTCATAATCAGCACATCAGATTGAACATGAATATATCAGCTACAAAATTGCATAAAAACTATGGTTGTCCAAATATTTTTTAAAGTTATAGACGATAATATAATCCAAAAGAGCAAGGTGGCTCGATTTAGTTGTCCGGGAGTGTATTTAATGTAAATAAAAATCAAACAATGCACGCGCAGCACTAGAGCAGTCGCACGGATCCTTTACTCCACGTTCGTAACTGATTTTTGATAACCATATAGAAACAAAGAATTTTTTTATTGTTAGATAACCAGTTACGAAAATGGAATACAGATGTCATCGTAAACAAGTTGGAGCGCGCGTTTCAAAGTAGCCATTCAGAAAAACATTAATAAATCCATCATTTCTTGACGGATTTTAATAATTTAAACAATAAAATGCTCAGCTATTTATTGCGCATACGATGTACACACGGAAGCAGATCAGACTACTACGCTTTGGCCTTGAGCGCTTCGAAAGTTGAACAGAGAGAATGCGAGAACGAACGCGAAAGAGACAAATAGCTTTATTCAGTCCTATTTTAAATGCGTCCTGCTGCACTGCCGCCGCACACATGTGTATGTATTTGTGTGTATACGCTCTGTTAATGAATTCACACTTTCGCGTAATGTTAATGCTTCAAGTTGATGTTTGTTGTTGTTGAGTCAGATGTTTTATTTTAAAATTGCAAAGAATAATTTACCATACTTACAATATTATGATTTTATAGCACACCTAGCTATTTTGTGACCCTAAATAGGCCCTAATATGTTTAAGACTATTTTCCTAACTAACATTGTAGTCAGCAGAGCGTCGGTGGCGCTGTGGACTCGGCACTTGCCTTCCAATCGGGGGGTTGGGGTTTGAGACCCGTCATGTACCAATGTGTTTTTCGTTTCGAATTTCATATGTACATTTGTCTGACGCTCCTACGGTGAAGGAAAAACATCGTGAGGCAACCTGCATACATCTGCGAGGAAATTCAATGATGTATGTGAAGTCGACCAATCCGCACTGGGCCAGCGTGGTTGACTAAGGCCTAATCACCCTAACATAGGGTAGGCTCGAACCCCTCGGTGGGGACGTATATGAGCTGTGATGATGATGGTGATGAGCAGCAGTCACAAATAATTTTGTAGCCTATTTAAGCCCGGATAATAGCAGATTTAGGAGCAGATTTTAAATATTTTCCATAGAAACTTTCAACCCCTATTTTGCACCCTAAGGGGGTGAATTCCAATAAACCACAAGTGCAGCTTTTCAACGTAAAATTAACCGAGTTATATGATGTTCATGCCCCTTTAATGCCTGTTAAAATAAAACATCTCCCAGCTCCTTGGCTTACTGACGATATCAGAAAACTTATGGCTAAAAGGAACAAAGCGAAAAATAAGTACAACCTGGATCCTTCAAATGCGAATCAAGTGAAGCATAATGCAGTGAGAAATCGTTGCAATACAGTGATTAGAGACGCCCAAAGACGCCACATTAATAAGTCAGTAGAAAATGAAGATCCAGCAAAAGTCTGGAAGTTCCTTAAATCTCTTGGTATTGGCAAATCTCAAGTACATAATAACGACTTCAAGTTAGACATTAATGTTCTTAATTCACACTTCACTTCAACGACACCTTTCAACGGTGCTCGTAAATTTGAGACTTTAAACAATCTTTCTTCTTTGCCTGTACCCGATTATCCTCCTTTCTTTATAGAGCAATTTACGGATAGTGCTGTTACGAGAACTGTCCTTTCTATATCCTCTGGTGCTATTGGTAACGACAGCATTAGTCCTAATATGATCCTTCCTATATTAGATATCCTTGTCCCAATAATCTCATATATCCTTAATACTTCTATCGCCTCTGGTAAATTTCCCTGTGCATGGAAGGATGCTTTTGTAATTCCACCTCCTAAAAAAGTCAATCCCGGCTCCTTCACCGATTTTTGTCCAATATCAATTCTGCCATTCCTTTCCAAAGTCCTTGAAAAATTAGTTCACCGCCAGCTCCTTAAGTTCCTCAATGTTAATAACTTACTAAATCCAATGCAATCCGGTTTCCGAATGTACGACTACTGCCTTAACCAAAATCAAGCACGATATTCGCCAGGGTATGGAAAATCATCAACTCACAGTTTTGACGCTCCTCAGACTTTAGTAATGCCTTTAATTCCGTGGATTTTGATATACTTATTGGTGTCCTACGTTCTCTTGGCATATCTCCTACCGTAGTTGACTGGTTTCGTAGTTACCTGCTAGGGCGCCGGCAACGTATACGCATTGAGGATTCCTTCTCTGATTGGTGCAGTATCAATGCGGGTGTCCCTCAGGGTGGCGTATTGTCTCCACTTCTTTTCTCTATATTTATTAATTACATTACACATTCACTTTCGTGTCTCTATCACTTGTATGCTGATGATTTGCAGATCTACACGCAAGCAACATTATCAAATCTCTCACATGCTATCGCCGAAACTAACAGCGATCTTAAGTTGATCGACAACTGGAGCAAATCATATGGACTTATCATTAATCCTACAAAATCTCAAACAATTATTATTGGCCCTCCGTATTTTGTTTCAAGGACTGATTATAGTTTGTTGCCAGCGGTAATATTTGGCGGTACTATTGTTCCTTTTAGCAAATGCGTAAAAAATTTAGGTTTAGTATTTGATCAGTGCTTATCTTACCGCAAGTTGAAGCTGTTCGCAAGAAGCTCTTCGCTGCTTATGGTTCACTCAACTGGTTTCGTAACTTTCTTCCGATTAGTACTAAAATAGAATTAGCACAATCACTTCTACTTTCACTGCTCGATTATGCTGATTGTGCCTGGGTGGATCTGTCTGAGGAGCTTCTCGACAAGCTGGAGCGTCTACAAAATGTGGCCATTAGATTTGTTTTTAATTTACGAAAATTTGACTATGTTTCTAACTATCGCTCTGAACTCAAATGGCTCCGAATTCGACAACGTAGAGACTTACATGTCTTAGCCCTTCTTTACAATATTCTGTTCCATCCAATATCTTCACCTTATCTTAAGTCTCATTTCTCTTTTCAAAATAATTATAATTAATTAATGGAAAAAAGTGACAATATAACAGTCAAATCATTTTTTTCTGCGTTTCCTTTACCATATTGATTATTGTAATATACTTATAATTAAATTAGCTTCATTTTGACGTATAATTCATCTCTATACATGATCAGGTAAAAAATGGGCATTGTTCTTTCTCCTGTTTTGTTTTGAGCTGACGCAGCGGCGCTGTAGGTAGTTTGCTAGGTTGGTATTTCAATTCAATTCAAAATCTTTATTGCGTACCATAATGTGTAAAATAGGTGGTTCACAAAAAATAAGATCATTATGGACCCGTTGGGCACGCAATCGTTGAACAAGAGAGAGGAAGTTTATTATTAGGTACTAATTGTCTTATTTACATTTGGATAAATAGACAACATTAAACAATATTTTAATATGAAAGGTTTTTATTTCATATGGTATTATTAAGTATTACACTGTATTTCATAATACATTTTTAAATTCAGGATAATTATAAATTATTATAATTTAATATTTTACATTGATTTGGTTAAATTCATAAGGAAATTAAATAGAAGGATTAGATTAAATGTCAATTTCATCGATTACTTTCGAGTCGATCAAATATTACTTAATTAATTAAAAATATTTGTAAATAAATTATTTGTAAAAATATTATTGAAATGTCATGCATGTAAATAAAAAAATAAAAAAATAAAAAAATAATCAAATTAAAAAATCATGCTTTTTCTTGTCGTCAAACATTTATTTTAGTAGATAAAGTTTTTGTAAAATCGGGGTACATTAGCCCTAGGGTGTAACGACAAAAAGTTGAACTTCCAGCCACGCCGCACTTAAGGAGCTATTGAAGTAGTTCGCGCTATACAGGATGTCCCAGAAGCCGACGTCAAGCCTAAAGCAGGCGGTAGACTAACTCATACAGGGTGTCCCAGAAGCCGACGTCAAGCCGAAAGCAGGTGATAGACTAACTCATATATGTTATCAGAAAAATATACAAAAAATCTAAGTCACCTATTTAAAAAAAATCTAG
The DNA here is from genome assembly GCA_963935595.1 of Schoenobius gigantellus. Taxonomy (NCBI): domain Eukaryota; kingdom Metazoa; phylum Arthropoda; class Insecta; order Lepidoptera; family Crambidae; genus Schoenobius; species Schoenobius gigantellus. Next base: position 48,206,457 of record OZ012541.1, read on the forward strand.
CATTAAAAAAATGGATAAAATTTACACCCTGTGACGGTTTTTTCACGGTTGTTGCTACAATTCTTGACTTTTCTAAACATTTTCTTTTTTTTTGTAATCCTGAATAATGTTTCTGTATACTCTAATCTAAAATTTAAAGCCAGCTGCTCCAAATTAGAAGAATATGCCATTTTTATCTAAATTAAATATTCAAAATAAATTTTTCGCATAGCTTTAACAAGCTGTACTGAAAAAAAATGTACTATGCGAGTTTGGCAAGTAACTGCAAAAGTTGGCGCATTCAATAAGGATTCCAAAATGGTATGATACTTGGTAGATAATTTCTACGATTGCAGACAATTTTTTTTTCCAAAAACAGGCAGTTTTGAACAAATTTTTCTTACGTACTTAAAATTTATTCTAATGTACCCATGGTTTGCTTTCGGGGTGTAAATTTAACATTCTAGTTTGAGTGAGACCTGGAGAGTCATTTTACGAAGTGTGAGAGAGACAGATAGTGAAATAAATTAAATACACAAAAATTGTTTAACATAATTTATTTAAATGTCAAGATTTACAACAGGTGTTCAAACGGGCTATCAGGCGGGCGAATCTTCCATTATTAACAAAATCATTTGCTTCTATTATTCTTTGCCGTAGGTCAATCACAGTTTCGATTGACTTTGCGTAAACTTTTTCTTTCACCGCTCCCCAGTAAAAGAAATCTAATGGATTTAAATCTGGGGAACGGGCTGGCCACGATATAGTACCAGATCGTCCTATCCATCTGCCTGGGTATTCCTCATCGAGATATTCTCTTACTGAGCTGGCATAGTGAGCTGGGCAACCATCTTATTGAAACCACATATCTCTTAGAATGTTAAGTAGTACTTCTTCCAGTAGATTTGGTAAATCATTTTGTAAAAAATGTTAATAAACTTCACCAGTCAAGGCGTCTGGCAGCTAAAAAGGACCTATTATTTGTCCATTTAAAATTCCGGTCCACATATTCACTTTAAATCGATATTGTGATCTATCTTGCCTCATCAAATGAGAATTTTCGATATGCCACTCGTGTAAGTTGTGTAGGTTCATGTAACCATCTTTTTTAAATGTCGACTCATCTGACCACAAATTTTTTTCGAAGAATCGCGGATGTTCTCTGTGTTTTTGTAGCATTGTTTGACAAAAAGCAACACGGGGTCGATGGTCCCGGGGTAGTAGAGTTTGTACTCGCTGTACGTGGTACGGGTGTAGCTGATTTCTTTGCAAAATCCGATGGGCTGTACTTTTGGGTACTCCTGTGCTTCTCTCTATTCCACGTACAGAAATACTCCGCTCTTCTTCGACAATGTCTAGTACAACGTCCTCGTAAGGGGGACGAAATCTTCTTTCACTATGTACTATCGCGAGCACTTCCGCCTGACCATTTAAAATTTTATTCGCTTGAATCGTGCGGAAGCGCCGGGCCACGCCCCCTTAAGTTTTAGCCTATTAGAAACGAAATACTCTTTCTCTCTCTAATCGGCGTTGGGGGGTTCCTCGGCGGCTCGGCGGCAGGCCGAAGAAGAATCTTTTATTTCATTATTCCATGTATATTCGAGGTCGACGGGGTGGGGCTAGAGAGCGCTAGTGCAAACGAAAAAGAGCGTAGCGGTGATCAGGCGGAACTGCGCGCGATAGTACTTGGTTCGGCAGTCGGCCCTCTGAGAAGAGTAATCGGTGCACATTTGTAAAGACTCGATGATCCGGAAAACGGGCTGCATTTGGGTACCTCTCACGATAAAGTCTAGCTGCAGCGTTGGCATTGCATCTACATTCCCCACAAATTAAATGCATGTTGGCGTATTCTTGTGTCGTGTACGCAGACATGGTGGCACTACACAATTACACAATCAACGATAAGTAGTCCGGAGCAAAGCAAAGGTCGTGAGGTAGAGAAACTAAACAGTCCGAATCCAAATCACAAGCAATCAAGTCCAATAAACGAAGCAGAAAGTGGTAAGCACGAAATCAACACGAACGAATACAAAAAGATGCGCAGTAAGCGAAGGAGCGAAACGTACTGATGTGTATTGTTTGTGCGTTAGCGAATAATTGGCGTCACTATCTGTCTACTTCGTAAAATAGTCATTTTACGAAGTGGATGTGAGACTCGCCGTCTCTGTCACGTTAGCGTCACTATCTGTCTCTCTCACACTTCGTAAAATGACTCTCCCGGTCTCACTCAAACTAGAATGTTAAAGTTACAGCCTTAAAGCAAACCATGGGTACATTAGAATAAATTTTAAGTACGTAAGAAAAATTTGTTCAAAACTGCCTGTTTTTGGAAAAAAAAATTGTCTGCAATCGTAGAAATTATCTACCAAGTATACCATTTTGGAATCCTTATTGAATGCGCCAACTTTGCAGTTACTTGCCAAACTCGCACAGTACATTTTTTTTCAGTACAGCTTGTTAAAGCTATGCCAAAAATTAATTTTGAATATTTCATTTAGATAAAAATGGCATATTTTTATTTATATATATATATATTTTTTATATTTTTCTGATAACATATATGAGTTAGTTTACCGCCTGCTTTCGGCTTGACGTCGGCTTCTGGGACAACCTGTATATATTTTGCCCTCACTCGGTCTGCGGTACTAATAGGCCAAAATATACCGAGATATATTTGTCGACATATTTTGGTGACGCCATAGAAATATATATTATAGCTGTGTGTGCGGTCACTCGAAAATGTATATTGAAAATATGCTGTAAGATGTCTTGCTATGATTCATATTAATATATATTATAGCTACGTCTGTGATGGGCTTAAAACAGTTTCACGTTCACAAAGCGGATTGGTCAATTTGTAATTAGAGTCACAGGTTACTACATGTAAAACACGTGAACTTATTATGTGCAAACTTTGTCACAAAATATTACTATCAGGTAAGTGTAAGTGTTTTTTAATAATCAATCGTAACAGATATGTATCTAGGATTATAATGTGATATAAATCAAAGATTTAAATACATTTTTGTGAGAAGTATATGATAATTAAAATTACAGTATACTTTGGCCATCGTTTTTGGGTATCTTTGACCCATGGGCCAAAGTAACCTCACGATGTTTTTCTGTTCCTAATTTCGTTTAATCAGCTAAATACCTACATATTTTTTGAGTTTCAGATACGTAAAGATGCCTACAATTTATAAAAGAACACCAGGAAGTCGTCGTTGCATTGATTATACAAAAGAACAGTTGCAGCAATGTCTAAACGATGTCAGATCTAAGATTTTGACTCAGCGGGAAGCTGCACTAAAATACAAAATTCCTCCCAGCAGAATAAAGATTAACCTAAAAAATAAACACTGCAGCAAACCTGGACATGCGACAATATTTACAACAGAAGAAGAAGAGGCATTTGTCGCCTATATTACAGCACTTTCCGAATATGGGTTTCCAATAACGGATATCGACCTCAAAATTATTACTAAAAATAACTTATCCTCACGTGGTAGACAAGTTAAGCAGTTTAAACATATTGTACCTGGAATTGAATGGGTAAGAGGATTTCTTAATAGAAATCAGACACTATCTAGACGATTAGCAAACAATATAAAGAAAGTCCGAGCTGCTATTTCAGAACAAATTATCAAAGACTTCATTGAAAATTTGACACAAGAATTGGAAGGTATTCCACCAGAGAATATCTACAACTATGACGAAATCAATCTTACAGATGACCCTAGCAAAAAGCGAGTTATTTGTAGACGTGGTACAAAGTATCCGGAAACTATAGTGAATGCCACAAAACTAAGTTTTTCAGTCATGTTCTGTGGGAATGCCGCAGGAGAAACAATTCCGCCATATATAATTTTTAAAGCAGAACATTTGTGGTCCACTTGGACCGAAAATGGACCAACGGGAGCTGGTTATAACAGATCAAAAAGCGTGTGGATTGATAGCATAACCTTGAGGACTGGTTTATGACAATTTTAAAGAAAAAACAAGGACGCAAAGTGATCATTGGTGACAACTTGTCCTCTCACATTAACAAAAATGTGTTAGATGCATGCCACACTAATAACATCAGATTTATCTGCTTGCCTGCAAATGCTACTCATATTCTCCAGCCTTTAGACGTGGCGTACTTCAGGCCATTGAAGATAAGATGGCGACTAGTCTTGTTAGACTGGAAAAGCTCCCTAGAGGGAAGAAGGCTTCCAACTCTGTCAAAAGATCAGTTTCCTAGAATACTAAAAGTGGCGTTGGAAAATATGAAGGACACCCAAATCAACCTTTCTAACGGGTTTGGAAAAACAGGTATATATTTATATGTTCCTAAATTTGTGAAAAGGGGCTTATTTATTGTACCTGAAATTGATTTAATTAATACTTATGTCTGATTATTAACCTAAAGATTCTCAATTTTTCAAGACTGATTAGTAACAAATAGGTAGGCACCTAGTAAAATAATTTGTTAGTTTATGGATGTTAATTAAAGTTACACATGTTGAGCTACTTCTAATAAATATAATTTGTTAGTTTAGAAGGTTTATCTGTTAGTTTTGCTAAAGATATAATTAAAAAAGCCAAGTTTTCTTAATTTGTGATTATTATTTTAAAAAAATTCAGTACAATAAAAACAAGTTAATCAAGATAATACGTCTGTCTTTGATATATGAAATCAATAAAAACTGGTTTCTTTGCCCCATCAATGAAAACCGTTAAGTTTTCCTACATGAAAAAATGAGGGCCAAATAAACCCGCTTCAAAGTACAGCTTTGGTCCAAACATTGCGAAAAAAAAACTTAGGGGTTATTTTCTTAAGTTTTACGTATGTACATAAGTTGATTATATTCACAACTAAACACCTATTTATATTATAGAGATATGGTGCTTCTTAAATTGAAGTACTCAAACGAGAAGTAAAAAGTATCATGATTTGGGACAAAGGGACAAAGACTACCTTACTTTATTTATGTAGTAGACCGATTATTTTTAATGTTCATTAGTTTTCGTTTTTTTGCAAAAAAAAATACCCGTAGTACTACCAGTAGTACCAACGGTAGTACCACGGGTAAGCACTGCGTAAATTCGAGTCTGTAGATCCATTTAGTTTTTCTATTCTGAAAAACAGTAATTTTATCAGCCTACGCACGTTTTAGGGTTCAAGCGAAGTCACTCGCCAGACCTTTTAAACACAAGCAGAAGATTCACAACGTGCATGTTCACCGTCCGTCTTATGTCCAGCAAAGAAAAAAGTAGTAGAGAAAAAGACTGGGAAAGAAGAAGTGCTTGCGACTAACAAATGCTCTGGATGTAAACTACACAATCCAGATGTCAAGAGAAATTAAATTTATTGTATTCTTATCCGAGAAGAGCTAAATTATGTTGAGCCGTGCATAAAATTAAATTTTTTAAACTCTGTCAAAGGTGATATTGAGTTATGGGTATCTAATGCTTTTTTGATTGTGTGTCGCTGATTAATAGAATGTTTTGATTTTAATGAAATAATTAAAATATTTTTTTTTAACAAATAGTAGGGATGTGATGTTATCTGTGTTTGAATAAAGGTGGTATTTAAAAATAAAAAAAGTTTTCTTAAATCATCTTTTTAATGTTAATGAATGATGACAAAAATATCTTAATTATTGCAGAGATTCACATTCTCTTAAACTTTAACTGTGGACGTAGGGATACACAATTTTTATCCATGAAAACCAGATCACATATTTATTTCCCTTAGAAATATATATATATATATATTTTTATATTCGTGTTATTTATTCTTCTTTTTTTATTTAACAACTTAAATTGAAATTGCGACTCGGCTTGTCATTGGTAGAAAAATTTGAGTACTCGTGCGCGACTTGACATTATTATTGTGTTACCCATGCTAAAATAACTATTTTTCTATACGTTTTTGCCATATTGTAATTGCTTTTAAGTCGACGTTAGCTAATTACTTCTTTTACTACCCGACTGCCAAAGAAAGGTTATGTTTTATTTCTAATTGCGTACCATATTGAGTGGCATAGAATAATCAAAACGATGATGTTTCTTAAATCATTTTATAGACAAAAGCTATGTTAAAGAATCACACTACTTAAAAGTTGCATATGTATTTTTTTAATAATAAGACTAATAAAATAATTACCAAATTAAGAAAATCAAAAACACAACTGCAAAAATGCGATCTAAAAAGATGGGAACAATATTCCGTAAAAGTATATGATTAAATTGCAGTCTGAGGCAAAACATTAATGTTTTTAATTAATTATTTGTACAAATGATTATTTCTTATAACAAGAATTTTGTTTATATTTTTGTCTTTTAAAAATATTCTTAAATTATTCAACACAAATTTCAACGAAGAAAAAAGTCGTTTTACGCTCACTTGGGTTTGCGGTGTTGTTAAAACAATATTTGCAAGTGTGTACAAATGTGGATCTGTAACTTTTTTGGCCCTCCAATATTCTAGAATATTTTTATCGGATTTTAATAATGGTTCTTTCTGTCCTTATGCGAATAATCCAAAAAATCAACCAAATGGTTATATATACCAAATTGTATTCTTTCACCACCTGAATGTCGTATTCTATATAATTCTTCTAAAAAAGCATCCACTTCTTTTGACGAACCACTTTGCATATCATCTGATTGAGCTATTGTAGCACCGTTTATGGAAAACGAGTTTCCTGAAGCATTCAAGTTTTCGATATTTTCAATTTCATCGAGTCGATGTTCCGCTTCTTTAGAAGTACTTGCACTTAATAGTGCAACATCAGCACGTTGCAATTTTTGTAACAAGGTCGACTACTTGGTAAATTGATATGCAAAATACACTGATATGTTAGAGTATGTACATTGTACACTAGTATGTTACAAACGATTCTCTGATATGTTAGAGACAAATGGTTTCGTGCCGTCCTCAATTGTTATTTTTCAAGAACAGAATTTACTCGTGGATCCAGGTACAATGCTGCCAAAAATGATTCATTTTGGAACATTATTCTTTCGCGGTTTCTCATGCACAATGTCACCAGTAACGCAAATGGAGTTACAAGTTTTTCAGTCTTAAAAATACATTGTTTCCACGATGTAAAGAAGTCCCCAAATGTAAGTTGTTCGTTTTGAAGCCGTTTTGAAAGAACTCTGCACGATGTTAATGCATTAAGTGTGTCTTGTATACTTTTCCAAATAGGATCAGATAATGTAATTCTTTGGTCAGAGCTTGCTTGACAAAAACTTTTCGGTGATATTATACGTTTCAGCATGTCGGCAGTGGAATCCCACCTCGTAGGACAGTCAATTACGACTTGCAGTAAATTTTGGTTTCTCAATTGCGTTGCAATATTTGGTGCGCGTAGAGTTCTAGCAACTTGGCGAGCAGTTTGTAAGAGTTCTTTATTTTCTTTAAGGGCGTCATTAACGGCCAGTTGGAGGGTATGTGCTGCAAATCTAACAGCCGAAACTTTTGGTCTTAAAATGCTCGTTTCAGAATTTTCTGCAGACATTTCATCGAATTGTAAATAATTGTAAAATTATTTACAATTCATCAAGAGGTGAAAAATCTTCTAGAGAAATATTATTTTCTTCTTCAAAGTCTTTATCGAGTGCTTCTTCTATTTGACGAGTCATACTTAGCATATTAGAACCATTATCGGTTGTTATAGAGTAAATTTGTTTAATTTCTATTCCATACTGGCTTAAAACACAAAGAACTGTTTCTTTTAGGTGTTTGCCGGTATTATTTTGATAAAGTTCAATGACACCCAAATTTCGCATAACAATCTTATCCTCAGTTCGTGCCCTGCGCACCGATACGGGTGCACGTGTCTGTGATTACGAGTGCCGCTACCCGCGTTTACACGCAAGTTATTTTTAATTATTCGTTTATAGTGTGCGCCGGCATTTCTAACTACAGGAACTATGGCTAAGGCTACCCAAGGTTAGTCCAGTGTTACCCAAAACGTTTCATTCCCAACCAAAGACCAAGCTGTATTAGTGGATGCAGTAAATGATGTGCTTATAAAAGATTATGCTTATGCTTTTAGTAAGCTTATCGATCCGTCACAAATCCGTTATTTGAGCAGAATGTCCAATAATCGTGTTTGTATATTTGTTTCAACGAAAGAACTAGCTGATGAATTGGTGGATAAGCACCAATGTATTACTATAAACAGTCAAAAATTACCTATAAGACCATTAATAACAAGCAACAAGCGTATCATATTATCAAATGTGTGTCCAGTTATTCCACATAAAGTAATAGAAAATAAATTACAGGAAATGAGTATTTCAACAACTTCTAACATTTATTAAAGCAGGTTTAAACGAGCCAGGATTTAATCATATACTCAGTTTCCGCAGACAGATAGACATAATTCCTGAAGATGTCGATAAACTACCCGAGCGTCTTCAAATAGATTATGAAGATACTTCATATTGGATCTATTTGACCACAGAAATAATGACTTGTTTCATTTGCAAGAAACAAGGCCATATTGCAAATAAATGTACTGAAACTACCCACAATTTATCAACAAGTAACACGAAACCATCACAACTTACCAAAGATGACTATCAAAAACCTGATTTTATGATTCTGTCCAGTTTTAAAAGACCTCACCCCCCTACAGATCCCTGCAACAGCCAGACACAGACGGAAACTACTAATTATAATAATAAAATGGAATTCGAAAATAATGAAAGTGATTCATCTCAAGAGAGCTGCCGACCCGGCACAAAGAAACTAAAGACAACACACCAGCTTACTTCAACTGTACGTGATTGTATTAAATCTGATTTAGACATGGCAAACACTGACCACCCTCTGCCTATCGAGGACTTACAGGACTTTCTTAAAGAGAGTTACGGAAAAAAGGATGTCTATACTATTGGCCTTAAATACACTGAGGATTTGGAAAGTTTAATTGGAATGCTGCAAAATGTTTCATCGCACTCTCCAGCCTCTCGACGTTTGAAGAGTAGAATAAATAAAATAATTATAAAACTTAAATTCATTATTGAATCCAAAGTCATCATAGAGTAGACCGACAATGCAAACGAACTGTATGAAGTTCCCTTCAACCAATTTTGATATCATAATAGCTAAATAAATAAGCATAATTAAGACTCATTGGTAATAAATAATGTTAAAATGTGATTTAATTGTTATTACACTACAAAACAAAGTTATTTGGGCATTTTAAAGTATTTTTATAACTACACGCGCGCTAGACAGTCGAACGCAGTACAAATACAGTATGGGGCTTCCCAAGGCCGCGCGTATTATCAGTCTATCTCTTATAATGTCTTTGATTGAATCCAAAAAATGTCAATGGGAGCATATTTTTTTAGGGTGCCGTTTTTTTTTATTGCATCGGGTACATTAATTTAACATTTATTACCAATTTTTATTAAAAAACTAAGGTTAAAAAATTGTTAACAGAGTTTGAATCACTTGATGTAAGTTATCATTGCTGGAAGAATATTAATCATAGCACATACATTTGTCTATTGCATGTGATTGTAGTAGTTTTTTTTATTTCTATTCTAATTTGATTAGATTCAGATACAGAAAATGAGTCATTACTAGGCACATATGTTTGAAATGGTATCACATTAAATGGTATTTGATATCCTGATACCCATGACAATATTGTAGGATCATTTGTTATTTTCTTCCAGCTATTAATAAATAATGGAAGTCTGCCTACCTGACAATAAAGTGCCTGCTGTGTCGAAAACTGTTCACGTTGTTCCGGAAGGGTTGCCTCTTCTTGTCCTCTTTTGTCTTTGGCTTGGCTATTTGTTGGGTTGGCCTCTTTCCCGTCTCTGTCCGGATACTTGGACGAGGGCCCCGCCAGTTTAAAGCTCTTGGTTGTTTAGGAGCATTGTTATTAAAAACAGTTTCAGTGTTTTTTAGATCCTTGACAGATCTTTGTACGGCCTTTGCAGTTTTTATTTTCTCTGATAAATTCTGGCCGAAAAACAAATTGTCAGCCTCTTCTGTCAGACAGTCTTTCATGTTCTTATTGATGACAGCAGAAATCAATGATCGCCTACTTTTTGTATCTGAAAAAGACCTTTATTAAAAAACTGTAAACTATGTGACAATTCCTTACTGGTTTTCTTTCCTTGTCGGTGACTGTAATCACTAGTATGTACAATGTAATTTTCACCCTCTTCGTATTGATCAGGTAGCAATGTATGACTTGAACTTGTTGATGCACTGAAAATGGATGGTGATCTATTAGATTTTGGTAAATCGCCAATTTTCTCAGTTTTGTTCACCGACAAATATAGCTCTCATACAGTTTTCCACTAGCATTCTTGTTTTTCCCACCATCAGAGGATGCTATATATGAAGAATAATAAACAACAGCACTTTCTTTAGTAAACAGTTGACATATCTCTGAGGTTAGGCTGTAGAATTCTTGAGTGTTAATGTTTTTTGAAGGACGGCTTTGAAGGATGTTACTAATCACAAGCTGGCTTATTCTGCGTGAACCCTATTTCAATATTCCACTGCCAATTTGACTTCCTCTTAAAATGGCACGTCCACCAAGGCTTGCCTAAAACGTAATAATGATACTATAGTCTCTTTCAATCAAACTTACACAAAAGGTAAACAAACGAAGTGTCAAAGACCCTGTGGTCGGCCATGACACGATAATAAGGATGTGAAAGTTAAAGAGTGAATGAATATAAATTTTATTTTCATATATTTATTTATTTTTTATTATAAGACTGAACCTGAACCTAGAATAAGCAAGAAGCGAAAACTAAGTTACGCGATTCGAATAAGGATGAATTTCGGCAGCATAAAATTGTCTGTTACGGAATCGCCATGTGTGGAATTTCATGTGGAAAAAAAAACGAAATTTTTTCTCCAAATTAAGTATCCTAATGTTAGAAAGAGCTCAGAGATCACTCTTGAAGGTAATGTTCTTTAAACCATATAGATACCCAACTGAAAGTCTTTATTCAACAACTGGCATCTTATCTGTGAGAAAATTATATTTACTGCACATATTGCTTAGGAAACATAACTCGCTGCCTTATGACCCAAGAAAATGTAATAGGAGGAGGATATGTGACGTTGCTTCTCAACCACTGGTAAAATCAACTTTTGCGAAAAGGCAGTTTGACAGACAATCGGCCTATTTATATAATAAAGTAAACAAATATCTTAACATTCATCCTCTCCCATCTCACAAGTGTAAACTAACCTTAGTTAAATGGTTGCTATCAAAAAGTTATGACGAAGTTGAATCTATCATTCATACTTCACTATCATAACATAGATTCCATAGACGTCATAACTATATGTTACTTTTCTGTTTTTGCTTTCGATTCCAAGACAGCGTCGTAGGGCTAACATTATTTCATTTTTGAGTAGTGACTAAACGATCATGAGACTCACACTCACATTATGCCACTGACATGAATTACGTTCATGACGAGCTGGCGCGCAGATATACACTCACACACACACACACACATACACACACACACACACACACACACACACACACACACACACACACACACACACACACACACTCACTCATACACACTTACACACACGCACGCACCGACTATAGATACGTTCTTTTTATTTTTGTTTCTGTTTTATATTTAAAAAAAAAACTTTTGTTACTAAGCTTAAGTCTTTTTATGCTATAGCCTGTTATGGAAGAGCGGTGCTTCCTAGCACAAGCAAATTACTTGCTTAAAAGGAAGCACCAGACACAACAAACTGTATTAGACTGTAAGTTACAAAATAAAGATTTTTGTATTTTGTATTTTGTATTTTGTACAAAAAATAAATTTAAGAGGAATAATTAATTTTTAATAATTGAAACAACAAATATAGCTACTCAATCAGATGAAAATTCGTGGGCTACGTTCCACAATTAAATTCACAAAGAAATACAAGTGGCCAACAAACAATGAAATGCTAGAAAATTAGATTAAGTATTATATATAAAAAAAAACAATGTTTAAACTACCTTGTTCAAATTCGTGAGAAACAAATCCAATCGTAAGCAAGATCAGAGGGGCAATCACACTATTTTATAACGTTTCAACCAAATCAGAAACGTTACCGTTCCCATACATTTTGTCAACACCTTGACAGCAGTCAGATGTCAAAACATATGGGAACGGTAACGTTTTGGTTTTGGTTCAAACGTTCGTAAATAGTGCGATTGCCCCTCAGTCCGTAAAACGTCGCAGTCAGTTGTTGGCCAAAGAAAATCACAGTCTGAATCACAAAGCAAACAGAATACCATGAAACAAAAGCCAAGTCGTCGAAATTCGAGACAACGAATGATTGGAATGATAGACAGTCAGTCAGTGTTGCCAACCCGAATAAACCAATTCCCGCTAGAGAGCAGTCCCAAAAGTCGCTAGATGTTACCAAAACATGATAATTCTAAAAGTAGCATTTCTAATGCTACCAACGGTTACCATAAAGTGCGTTTATAGCATAGACGTTTTGGCAGATTTAGTATTGTTATTAGATATTAAAAAATTGGCGTTGAAAATGTAATGACTTTAATACGTCTAAAACACGAAATTATGAAAAAAATAGAGATACAAATACATAATAAAAATAAAATTTCATTGACTTACAAGAGTTGAAATAGGGGTATTTCAACTCTTGTAAGTCTTTTTCCACAATAAACAGTAACCTATCTCCTCCCCTACAGTCTAGTCTATCTCTGTACCAAATTTTATAACAATCAATGCAGTGGTTTAGGCGTGAAAGCGTAACAAACAGACATACAGTTACTTTCACATTTATAATATAATTTAGTAAACATTAAATAATTAACCTTTTTTTAGCATATAATAAAATAAAAAAAAATTCGTAAAGAATGCTGAATAAACGCTTCGAAAGCAGAGATTTAAATCTCTGTTCGAAAGCATACAAAAATACAATAAATTTAATATAATTCGTAAAATGACTCTCCAGGTCTCACTCAAACTAGAATGTTAAAGTTACGGCCTTAAAGCAAACCATGGGTACATTAGAATAAATTTTAAGTACGTAAGAAAAATTTGTTCAAAACTGCCTGTTTTTGGAAAAAAAAATTGTCTGCAATCGTAGAAATCATCTATTTCTACGAAATTTTGGAATCCTTATTGAATGCGCCAACTTTTGCAGTTCCTTGCCAAACTCGCATATTACATTTTTTTTTTCAGTACAGCTTGTTAAAGCTGTGTGAAAAATTAATTTCGAATATTTAATTTTTTAGATAAAAATGGCATATTCTTCTAATTTGGAGCAGCTGGCTTTAAATTTTAGAATAGAGTATACAGAAACATTATTTAGGATTACAAAACAAAAGAAAATGTTTAGAAAAGTCAAGAATTGTAGCAACAACAGTGAAAAAACCGTCACAGGGTGTAAATTTTATCCATTTTTTTTAATGCTAGATTGTTTTTTAAATAGGTGACTCAGATTTTTTTTTATATTTTTCTGATAACATATATGAGTTAGTCTACCACCTGCTTTCGGCTTGACGTCGGCTTCTGGGACACCCTGTATATCTTTTGCCATATTTATAAATAAAAATAACAAATAGGCAAAACAACGTAGCAAACTATTTCCTCAATATAGACAGGTTTATTCAATACAGAAAAATAAGGAAACATTGAAGGAAAAAAAAACATCATATTCCTTTAAAGTATTTATTGCAAGTACTTTTACAAATGTTGTGAGATAGTGGCAACAATTTTTGGATGCAATCAGAATAATCATCCTTATTATATTACCCCGAATCGATGGCAATCGGTTTCATTTGACGTATATCATACTTTAATTGCAGTTTTACTCTTTATAATTGGCATTTTGTTTTAGTACACAGTAATGGTTTTTAACACAAACAGGATAGATATTAAGTCACATAACAAGATCCCAGGTCGTAGATTTGTCTGTGTTTTGACTGCAGTCCTATGCAGGGACTGCACTCAAAACAGAAAATCAGTTAATGTAATCATTGTTGTTTAGTTGAGTATTTTGTCACTCATTATCTAATGTAATTAATACTGAATCTAAAAATGACGCTGGGGCTTCTATATGTTCTTGGTGACGTGCCCATCCCATACAAATACAAATATCTTTATTTGCTTTAAATAGGGTATACAAGAGGTGATCTTACAATTAGGTACATCAGGAGCTTATCCTATTTAGCCATCTTAAATAGCATGCAAATATTATCAAATTTTATTAAGTTTAATTTCGAGCAATACAGTAATGTCGAAGCGATATTACAATATAATATTATAATGGTTAAGACAATCAGCTGATTTCATAAAATTGTATGTCAAAAGTAAGAATAAAATTGAATAAATTATTATAATAATATCATTAGCTAAAATGTCCTTCAATACACACAACTATTTATTTTCATATTTCAGAAATTCATCAATTGAATAAAACGCCTTATCTAGTAGCCATTTGCGAAATAATAATTTAAAACGACTAACGGGAAGATCTTTGAAGTTATTTGGTATTCTATTATAAATGGTCATACACATAAAAAATAAGATCGATAAAAGAAATATATTTAAATTCTGCAAAGTGATGAGTATATACAATAAAACAAAGTTTGTAGTACTTAATGATGAAATAAATAATATACCAAACCTATCCAAAAGGTCTCGGCCTTCTGGGATGAGAAAACTGAATTATCAAAGTACTTACAATTTGCCAAAGTATAATAATGTATATGGTACAAGGGTAGGACAGTACATCCTGCCAAAAATACTGAACGACCTCCCGGAGGGCCTCTGCCAGTTATACACTACAGGAGCGAAATACAAACTCAAACTAAAAAGATACTTCGTTGAAGAAAACCCAGGAAGCGACAGTTAATAATGAAATGTATTTTTTTGTTTTTAACTTTAAAATATTGTAATAAGCAACTCAGTCATGCCAGATAAACCGTTTAGGTTTTTAGGTGTGATTCCAAAACATGTTTTAATAACTACCTATTATGTATAAATTGTCAAATAAAAAAAAAAAAAAACATAACATAGGAATTTCTTAAATATTTCTTTGTTTGTGGTACAGTTTCCAGTACTAGTCTGTGAGGATATCTCAAACTTCTTTGAGTTACGTCTCTCGCTTTTGTAAACCTTTCACCATTTTGCTTAGCAAATAACGCTATTTTTCTAATATATAGAGGCAGGGTAGCGTTAGTATATTAAGGGATTTGAAGTATGGCTTACAGGATACGTCTGACGTTAAATTACATATGGCTCTGATGCATCGCTTTTGAGCAATAAATAGTCTTTTGATATCAGTACCATTTCCCCAGATCAATAAACCGTATCTCAAAATGGATTCTACATACGCAAAATAAGCGACAATAGCCGTGTGGGCGCTAGCAACTTTTGTTAGTTTGTACAAAGCGAATGCAAAACTGTTAAGCTTATTACATATTTTATCAATTTGTTGTTTCCATGTTAATTTCGAGTCGATTATTAAACCTAGGAATTTTCCATTCGTAGCACTCCGTAGAATTTGTCCATTATAAAATAATATATATTAATTGTCTGATTTTTAAAATTATTAAAATTTATTATACTTGTTTTTGATAGATTAATTTTAAGATTATTATTATTAAGCCATTCAATGATTAATGTCAATACTGCGTTTATATCATTCTTATGTTGGTCTAAGGAAGAGTTCATGTCAGTTTTGATTATTATAGATATATCATCCGCAAAAAGGACTGTTTTATGGTTTATAATATCTGGTAAGTCGTTAATGTGTAAAAGAAATAACAAAGGACCAAGAACACTGCCTTGTGGAACACCAAAACTATTTTTCTTAAAGTCAGATCTGTAAGTTTGAACTACTTTAGTCGAGTCAAGTTGGGATATGTCAACACACTGAGTTCTGTTTGATAAATATGATTTTAACCAATTTAAAGCAGGACCTCTAATTCCGCTACGTTCTAGTTTTTTCAACAATCTATCATGCGGAACGCGGTCAAAAGCTTTTGACATGTCTAGAAATAACACAGTTGTGAAGTTTTTTTGGTTTGCACTTTGTAGTACCTCATTTACAAGATCAAAAACTGCATGCGTAGTTGATTTAGTTTTTTGAAATCCATATTGGCTTTGTTTTATAATATGGTATTTATTAAAAAAAGTGATAAATTGATTATGCATAACTTTTTCAAAAATTTTTGAGAGTACTGGTAAAATTGCTATTGGCCGATAATTGCTTATGGCAGTTTCGTCACCCTCTTTGTGTAGTGGTTTCACAACGGATATTTTCAACTTGTCCGGGAACTGCCCAGTCTGTAAAGATAAGTTGACCAGGAAAGTAAAAATAGAACTAAGTTCCTCTTTACAAGATTTTACTACTTTAGTGCATATGGAGTCGTACCCTTCAGACTGTGAATTTTTGAGTGACATAATAATTTTACATATATATTTTTCATCTACTGGTGTTAAAAAAATACTATTTAGTAAATTAGTCCTTAATGTGTCATTTTTAGAGCAATTGTACTTCATATTTATGTCATCAATAAAATAATTATTAAATGTCGAGGCGATAGTTACAGGATCGGTTATTTCTATACTGTTCTTAATTATACTATTTATGTATTTTTTTTGAGAATGCGTTTCTGAAGTTTCGTTTTTTATAACCGTCCATGTTGCTTTACAAATGTTGCTACTATTTGATACATATTTTTGATTTGCGTTTCTTTTAGCATAATTTATACATTTTTTGTAGAGTACATTGTAATTTAAATACTTTGTCCTATTTGAATTAGTTTTGCAGGCATAATATTTATACCGAAGTATATTCTTAGATAAACTGCTTTTTTAAGGCCTTTCGTAATCCAACGAGGCTTTATGGAAGATCTACTCCTTAATCTTACTATTGGAAAGCACAAATTATACAGCAGAGTTAGGATTTCATGAAATTCATTATAGGCTGTGTTTACATCACTTTGACTATATACATTCGAGAATGAGAGGCTACCAATGTGTTTTCTGAACTTTTCTATATTTTCTTGCGAGTAGCACATTTTGTAAGTAAACACAGATTCAGGGGTTTCTTTTTTATGCATCATTGTAAATTCTAAGAACTGAGCAGTATCGTGGTCTGATAACCATAATGGCATAATATAACCTTTTGCATTTTTCATATTACTAATTATTAAATCTAGAGATGCTTTCCCCCGGGTGGGATCATTTATATGTAAAAATAAATTATACATTTTAAGCAAGTCTCTAAATCTTGTTGTTTCTTCGTTATTTTGTAGCATGTCAATATTAAAATCACATGTAAAAATAATTTCTTTTTTTGAAAATTTTGTTAAGCATTTATGAATTAACATGTCAATTCTTTCAAAAAAATATTCAAGATGTCGTTTTATTTTTGTAGGAGTTCTATATATGCATATGATTATAATATTATTCGTAGTCAAGTTTATTGCACAACATTCGAAGTGATAGATCATGGCAAGGTTATCAAAACAAGTTACTTTTTTGTAGTCTAATCCTTTTTTCACTAAAATGCAAGATCCACCCCTTTTTGTTGGTCTTGAGAAGCTAGATGCTAATATATAATTATGAACATTTAAATTTTTTTCTTCTCCTTGCTTAATAAAAGTTTCCGTTAAACAGATTACGTCTGGGGTAATTTTATTTTTGATGTTTGACAGGGTTATCTCAAAGATTTCTTTTTTTGATTGTATTTGATTGCACGTGGTGGTATATAATATTTTAATTCTTTTACTAACATCTTTTTTATAAATGATGGGATTAAATGCCAGGACCTATTTGCACATCCGCTAAAGATGCAACGATTGGAAGAATTTGCAGCTCTTGTGTAATTAGGTAATGTAATAGTTGATACACCAACATTAATTTGCGGTTGCACTAATGGAATTGGTGGAGCAGGGGGAGACCTAGATATGTCTTGTTCTTCAGGTTGTCTTTCTGGTTCAGAGGTAGGCTCAGATGAATGTGGTTGAGGTTGTACAACATCACTCTGTATATTTTCGGCATCAATATGTTGCGTTTGGACCGGTAGATGCTGCCGCTGTTCTTGTCGCTGTGCACGGACCCAGCAAGAATGACATGACTCAGCATTATTTATCCAATTGTAAGTCTAAAACAATAAATAACATAAGCAATAAATTGTTTATTTGAGGTAATAATTAAAAAGTGGGAAGATATTTACCTGATATTCGGTATTCCATGATAGAAATATTTCCATTAGGGGGCTATTTATCTCTAATGTGTGACTTCTTAGCCCAACAAGTGAACGACCACAGCCCGTACATATCAAGTTATGACCAAATCTGCGCCTTGATCCATCAGACTGCTCATTTAACAATATGAAACAAGCATGACATATTGTTTCATTTTGTGGTAACTGAAAAATGAAACCATGGTGCACATTACAGATCTATTTATGTGATTCTACTAGATAATCACAGAATAAAGCAACATAGAATACTCAGAGAGTAATAAGTTAAAGAGAAAAATAAAAATGTTATTATTTTAAGACGTACCTGTTGCACAGCCAACCATTCCCGTAAAACGGATAGAAGATGTACTGATAACGAATTTATCGAGTGTCGCCTCATACGATTCACTGCCAAACCGCAATTAACACATCTCATTTTAATAGAAAGTCTTATTAAACAATCAAATAAAATGAAATCGCAACAAAACGGTAAGTGTATGTAGTACATGAGATCCACCATAAAACAAACCACAGATTCCAATATTAGAAATGTCAAATTGTCACTTCCGACTAGTGCTTCCATTATAATAGTGATAAAATATCGATATTAAAAAAAGAAAAAGTGTCGATTACGAATGATGTACATGATGTACATGTAGATGTACTGATAACGAATTTATCGAGTGTCGCCTCATACGATTCACTGCCAAACCGCAATTAACACATCTCATTTTAATAGAAAGTCTTATCAAACAATCAAATAAAACGAAATCGCAACAAAACGGTAAGTGTATGTAGTACGTGAGATCCACCATAAAACAAACCACAGATTCCAATATTAGAAATGTCAAATTGTCACTTCCGACTAGTGCTTCCATTAGAATAGTGATAAAATATCGATATTAAAAAAAAAAGAAAAAGTGTCGATTACGTAAACGATGGCATAAAAGGAGGCACTGTTTTTATGGTGAAGGAAAGCATCGTGAGGCAACCTGCATACATCTGCTAAGAAATTCAAAGGTGTATGTGAAGTCGACAAATCCGCAATGGGCCAGCGCGTTTGATGGCCTTATTTTTTTGGGCGGGGGAATCTCTTTACGATTCGTCAAGGGACTGAAAAGCTGACAAGGGAGGGTTCCAGTAACTTCCACCCTCATGGATCGAGGCACGTTCGGGATCGCACAAGCCATTCCCCGAACGCGTGTTTGACTAAGGCCTAAACATCCTAACTAAGGGTAGGCTTGAGCCCCTCAGTGAGTACGTGTGTGAGCTGTAATGATGATGATAAAACGATAGTTCCTTTTTAAAACGAGTTTCAGCGTATAAATCACATAAAATATTTTATTAGTCAAAGCAAAACAACAAAAATGTTGTAGAAAGATAGACGCCATGGGTGATATTATTTCTAATTATTTATAAATGAAAACTAATGTTGTTTTAACACACAATATGTTTCATATTATCGGCACCAGTTTTTTGACTACTACCCTGGTTCGTAATCGACTTATTAATAATTATGACAATATGTAATCGATTATTATTGTACGAACAAAATAAGTGCGAATAAATCAATTTCAAAATACCCAATCTCGAAAGATACACTCGACATATATTTTTCAATACACTTGCTTGTAAACTGGATCTAACTTCAACGGTTTTGGATACATAAAGCACGCGTGTGTTATAGCCGAGGCACGCATCACAGAGTCCGGCAATGCTGCACTTGCCAGCCGCAGCAGTAATGTACTACATTTTTTAAAAGCTAGAGGTAGTATACGAGACATCAACGAACTACATTGATTTTTCAAACGATTATTTTCATGCCATTATTTAGTTTTGTCTACAAATTAACAATGATTTGTGTTATTTAATAAAAAAATTCGCTTTATAAAGTATTTTTTCATACAAGTGTGTTGAAAAACGTCGTACATACAATATACGTGCGTATATTGGTTATAGACACTCGGCTCTATTACGCCCTCACTTTTGACTCGGGCTGAAACTCCGCCTCGTGAGTTATAACCACCATAGCGCACTTATATCGTAATGTACTATAGCAGTTAGCATTATAATCCTTCTGTAGTAATGATACTGCCATCACTATCTTATAGGTACATTTTTTAATATTATTTTGATGTAAGTATCGATATATTGTAATAGGTAAGGTAGATATTGTTTTATGAATTTCAAAGTATTTTTATGATATTCTGAGTAATAAGAATACTATATTACAACTATTTTATGTTGTACATTATAGGGATAATCGATTTTGTTTGGAATAATATTAAGGCTGTCTATTCGGACTAGGGTCTTAATAGAAGTCGATTGCTATTCGGACCCGGAGAATAAAAACATGCCGTTTCCATTCACTGTCATGCGCCGCTCGTTTCACTCGCTCGGCTCTGTATGGTCACAATGAATCTCTTTACGATTCAACAAGGGACTGAAAAGCTGACAAGGCCGCCCTTTGGATATGCCATTGGACTTGGATATAAACTCCATACCTGGCTAAACTAGTAACTTCCACCCGCATAGAGGTACATTCGGGATCGGCGCTAGCCATTCCCCGAACGCACCAACACAATGTCTAACCTAAGCTACAGTTTTCAGCTTGATCCTATAAGTTTTTTTCGATATAAATTCACTACCGGGTCCGAATAGCAATCGACTTTTATTGGGACCTGGGTCCGAATAGCGTTTCCGCAATATTTTTTCATCGATAATAATGTACATATACCCCATCCCTATTGAATGATTGGGTTGAGCATTGTAAACAATTATTTTTAATAATAATATATTTTTTGGAACTTATACAGATAAAGTGCATAAATAGAATGAAATAATAAACAAAGATATATTTTTTATAAATCTACCACTTCTGTACGTATCCTATTTCAAGTTTCAAACATATTTTGACTTCCGGGGCAAATCTTGGCCATCTCCTTTAACATAAACCTTTACTTTAATGGCTTTTATGGTGCAACCCACCCTAAGAGATGCAATGTCACGACGAAGTTGTAGAGGCTCGAGGGTGTTAATAGTCTCTATATCGCCAATTATGCGAATAGCACGATGGTGCAATCTGTCCAGAGCATCGAGAAGGTACTGAGCGGAGCCGTCCTAAAGGTGCGAGCAATATTCCACGCAAGACCTAACCTGAGTTTTATACAACAGGCATAGTTGGTCCGGCGCAAAATACTCGTACCTACGCACCTTGTCTACCGAGTTTCCGTAAGGCAGTAGTTATCATGGATTCGATGTAATCTTTGGGGTTCAGATCGCAGCGAATGTTCATTCCGAGCAAGGTGATGTTGCTCTGCGTGTGAAGGGTTGTGCCCTGAAGAGAAGGAAGGTGGAGGAAAGGTGACCTTTTCGCCGAGAACGCGCACACCTGTGTTTTGAACATTGAACTCAACAATATTGTTGGACCCCCAATCGGAGACGAGGTCTAGCGTCCTGTTGAGCTCAATGATAAGATTTTGCCTCTTCCTACCAATATCACCGCGAGTAGCCCCTGAACTTTCGTGATATCCCCCATGCACTATGCTGTCGTCTGCATAGCAATGTATATTTCCTAAGGAAAGCATGTCATTGATATGCAGAAGAAACAATGTTGGGGATAGAACGGAGCCTTGTGGAACTCCCAGCGTTCACAGCCACGATCCGCGAAGCGCAACTGTCAACGACAATACGAATTCTACGCTCGTGGAGGAAGCTGGTAATCTACATACAGAATTGCGCGGGTAATCCGTATGCCGGAAGCTTGGAAAGGAGAGCCTTATGCCAGACTTTATCAAAATCTTTGAAGATGTCGAGACTAATAGTCACCGACTCGCCGCGCTTATCGATAGATTTACCCCATTTGTGTAAAAGAAACGCTAGAAGGTCACCTGTTGACCGCTTAGGACGAAACCTATACTGACGGTCATTAAGCAACGAGTGACCTGCCAGGTAACGGATCAGCTGGATATTAAGGATCCTCTTAATGATTTTACACAAAATGGAAGTGACGGCTATAGGGCGATAGTTAGCCGGATCAGAACGATCTCCCTTTTTAGGAACCGGCTGGACATTGGCTTATTTCCAAGATTTCGGCACACAACCAGCAGATAACGACAGACGGTATAGACGCGTAAGGACCGGAGTCAACTCCGCTGCACACTTCTAAAGAACAATCGCAGGAATTCCATCTGGTCCACTTGCTTTTCGAACATCGATTGACTGTAGCTCCGCCCGCACATCACGCTGTCTGATGCGGATATCGGGCATAGTGCTGCCACAATGGGACTGTGTCGGAGGTTGTGCACCACAGTCATCGACACGGGAATGAGCCGCGAGGAGTTTTGCCAGGAGGTCGGCTTTCTCCTGCGGCTGATGAGCAAGTGAGCTATCGGCATGTCTCAGCGGTGACAGCGAGGGTTGGCAGAAGTTTGATTGCACAGCTTTGGCCAGGCGCCACAAATAACGGCTACCCGTACCCGTAGGTGCGCTAGGAATTTCTGACCCACTTGTGCAATGCGCTGAGCATCCGCTCTATATAAGCCATCTTACACTACTGTGGCATTATTATTGTAAGCTGTTTTTAGTAGGTTCGTATGGGGTCCTTAGAAGCTCGAACTCTGATCCAGGTGCGGTAAGCCAGCTGTTTGTTTTCAACCGCAGAGACGCATTCGCGATTGAACCAAAGGTTACGTCTGCCTCTAGTGACGAGATTGGAATGCGGAATGTTATGTAGTTATAAGCTACACAATTCTAAGGCAGATTTATTAATTAAATCATTTATTAACGCACAATACAATCCAATATGATCACTCAAGAAAACCGGTCTGACTCCCACATTACATGTCAAAATCATGATACTTGGACTTCTCCTGAAGCATATCCTGGTACCACATATGCCGCAACAAAAAATGGCTGGATGGAGACGGATGTTTTTGAAGGTTACTTTAAAAAAAGTTTTGACACTAATCGGGGATGAACGTCCAGTCCTTTTAATTTATGATGGTCACGCCACACACGTAGGGTTGAACATTGTAGAAGAAGCACGAAAAGCTAATATAACTATAATAAAATTACCAGCTCATTCCAGTAATCTATTGCAACCACTGGATGTTTCAGTTATGAAGTCCTTTAAGGATCATTGGGATTTAAAATTAGTACAATGGCCGAGACTTAATGTGGGAACCCCTTTAACAAAAAACAAATTTTCAAGATTAATTGGCGTTGTATGGGCGCAAATAAATCCCCGGGTATTGCGTAATGGATTTAGAAAAACTGGAATCTTTCCAATTAATCGCAACAAAAATTGACCATCACGTTTTCGACTGCTTGAAATTAAAGCGTTGGCAAGAAAGTATTACACGTCCACAAGCACAAACAAAAAAGGAACCACAAACGTTTCTGTCCATTGCGCTAAAGTGTCTTAACAAACATTTTTGGGTTGTTCCGAAAAACGACGTTATAACTGAAAGTGAAAATTGGATTAGAGGTGGCGACTCTATCTCGTTTGAGGAACTACTTTTACGAAAAGTAAAGGGCAGTGACAACTCCCCAAAAACAAAGAGACGAAAAGTGGCTTTAGGTGCTGAAGTTATAACCCACGGTGATGGCATTCAGTTTAAAAAAGACGAAAAAGATAGAAAGAATAACAAACGAAAGGCAAAAGAAAAGGGCACATCAGATGTCGTTTCGTTAAGTGATTTATCTAAGAAGGACTATTACCTTTTGTTGCCAGAAATTCTAAAGAGATTCCTCGCTGTTTGCAAGAATGTGAATCTAAACCATCAAAAGTTAAAATCTTATCCATAATATTGGTTAAAATCTTATCCATAATATAAAAAGTGCAACAAAACCCAGTGACGATAATTTCCTAGCAATGCCGGGACCTTCAGGAATGAATAGTACAAGTACACGGAAGGCAAAAAACAGCAGTGCAACTTCATTTAAAATCTCTGCTAAAAAGTTACCTAAAACTACAACGCAAAAAGGCAAAGGAATTGGCAAAAAAAGTAATAGTAAAGAAAATAAAGATCTTAGCCCACCTATTACAAAGAAAAAAGTTATGAAAAAAAAATTATCGCGATCAAGTTCATCAACCAGTGTATTTGGGTCCTGTAGTCACCATAGTGATTCCGATATAGTTGACATAAATTTCAATTATGAAGATGACATTGAAGACTCGGACAACAAAAAAACAATACTAGAGACTCACAAATACGTTAAGACTGAACAAAGTAGATTAAGATTTAATTTAAGAAGTAAAGATGATTTCCCATTAACCGAACCTGTATATTCTGTGAACGACCAAGTGTTAGTGCGATACTATCATATAATAGCAGAAGTAATTGGATATACTATGTGGGCATTATAGAGAATATTAATATTATAGATGAAGCGATTCATTACTCGGTTAGATTTTATAAAACCATTAAAAAACCACAACTAATGTTCAAAATGGCACGAATCATAGATCGTGATGTTGTACCTGCCATATCTATCGTTAAAAAAATCAGTCTATCCATTGCAAAGCAATTTTTAAACACTTTTATTTTATCGTGTGAAGATGATAAAATTTACTTCTTTAGAGATGAATAAAGTCTAGGAAAATAATTTGCGTCGCCAAAGTTTGTGAAATGACTCACTCAACGTGTACCTTAGGCCGGGGTCGTTTTCACCCGCCGCCCGCGGCCGACAGCGGCCCGCCGCACTATGTGGAGATCGAGTCGGTTTCGGGTCATAAATCTATAACTTCCATGTTTTTATAGATATACAGCTGATTTTTTTTTAGGTAATCTGAGATAAACGTACTTTAAAATAATATACAGTCTATGCATATAAAAATATATTTAATAATTGTAAAAAAATACAAAACATGAAATATTGAAAAATTATCATAAAGAAGATTGGCAACAAGCCATACAATGTTGGTACCGTAATCAGACGAAGTGTATGGTAATAAAAATACCACGTATTTCTTTATCTTTAGTAACGTAACAAAAAAGGTAATCACATCATATTTCTACAACTGGTAAATAAAAAGATATTCGCATTTGAAAATTATTATGGTGTGTACATGAGTACAGAGATAACAAAACGTTATTAATAGTTAACAAAACGTTTCAAATGTCAGAACATGAGATTGAATTTGACATTGACATTACGAGTTACAGTTATTGTTAATTATGGATTGAGGAAGGAATTTTTTTTAACGAACGACTTTTAGCGCGCTGCCATCGATATCATCGCCATTCGGAACGCATCCCCACGACACGACTGACACTGACTGTGAATGTGACGTTGGCATTCACAGTTGACAGTGGTAACAGTCGGTCATGTGACATATCGATAGGTTTATCGATTAAAATTAGATTTCCTTAGACATCTTATTTAACTAAAACCTAAATACCAAACCAAGAAAAGTAATATTCTTATGTTCTAATATTCTTATTTTCTAGTATTTTTGGTCCTGTAACTGTCATTAATCGATCAATTATATGAAAATGAGTGGATTAATTAATAATCGATATTTCTGCAACGAATTGAATATGAAGGCGCGAGGGGTACTTCATCGGCACGGTCCATATTAAGGGCGTAAGTTAATACGCGGAAAACAACTTGTATCACGTTTAATGATTGAAATTAAAGTAAATCACAGCACTGATCGATTAACTACAGTAATTAGGTTACTTATAACTAAAATCAAAATCAATAAGTAATAGGATTGGATAGATCGGCAGCGATTCGTCGAAGACGTGGTGCGCGGGCCGCTCTCCTTCAAAAAGTGCTCTCACAGACCACTTAGAGAGTGAATTGCCACATGGCCGCCCCGCTACCATCGATACGACGTTCCGCTAGAGCGACACGATAACTCGTTCACTCTCGATCCACCAATTTTCTAAACGCGCCGTCACGGCCAAACTGACATTCGACCGTCCCCGGGCGTATATTGTCGGTAATTTCTGTAACAAATAATTTAAATCACTGATTCGTCCGCTCGTCTATCCTGACCTCTACGACTAGGCACCTATTAGTTAACATCATATCATTAAAACCTAACAAAAGAATACTCCATTCTTTTACATCTGACATGTGCAACTCAACCTACAGCTAACCCACACAGTAAGCTCGGTTGACATTGCCACATTAGTCAGGTTCAACTATAAATAATCATCCGGTTCACACGACCAGGCTAGACCACACTACTTGAAATACAGCTCATCTGGCCCTGACCATTGAATCCTCTCAACCATCCCTGCAGGGTATGGCCCGGATGTCAGCGTCCACGTGACCAGGATAGACTAATTCAGCTCACAACTCATCTGGTCATGACCATTGAATCCATTCAACCAACCATCGGAGTATGGCCTGGATATCAGTGTCTACGTGACCAGGACAGAGATAACTACATCGCAAAATATTACATACCAACATACCTAATGCTTATGAATTATCTTGCTCGGTGTAAACTTCAACTTCACATTCGACTTCTAAGGTTTCGGGATCAGAGCATACGCTTAATGTGTCCGAACCCGCTGTCAAAGTGCGTGAGTCGGTGGATACAGCGTCCGAGCATACAGGCAAGTCGTCACAAATATTTCCATAATCAATATCGTTAATTACGCTTTCCGGATCATCAGCCGCCGTCTCGGCCTCCTCCTCGCTTAACAAACTACTAGCTACCTCTATCAAACCCTCGTGTCCCCGGGGTACTGAGCGTAAGTTCTCATGAGCATACTTGTAAATACGATGAGAACCACTAAGACTTTTAAGTTCGTAACGATCATTATCTAGTACCGCGGTTATGACAAATGGACCCTTAAATTTTCGGTCTAATTTTGTTTGATTTCGTTCACTATTTTTTATAAAGACGAAGTCACCTTTGGTAAATGGTTTGATAGTTGCGCGACCACGATTGAATCGTTCTACTTCTGATGCTGCTGCCTTTCGAATATTGCTCGACGCATCTTCTCTAACCAAATTGAGATCTAGATGATTTTGCTGATCGCCTGGACTAATTTTAGACAAGCCTAGTGTCTGTGCGCGAATCCCGAACATCAGCTCTGTTGGTGAGTATTTAGTTACGGTGGATTTTGTACTATTGAGAGCAAGCTGTATTTTACCTAATTCATCTCGCCATGTCTTTTTGGGATCATTTTCGACGATAGTTAATAGACTTTTAAGTGTTCGCATAACGCGTTCCACTTGCCCATTAGCTCTACTAGAACCGGTTGCAATGAAATGGAGATCTATTTTGTGCTCAGTACAAAAGTTTTTGAAGTCACTGCTAATATAACATCTACCTTGGTCGGCGATGATGCGTTTGGGAGCTCCGAATAGACACACGGCTTTTTGCAATGCTTGTATAGCGCTATTCGCATCAAGGGAAGAAGTATGTTCTAGTAAAACATACTTGGTAAATGCATCAATGATCACAGAGCAATATTCTTTTTTATCGCTTTTGCCACTTAGTTTTCCAGAAAAATCTATATGAATGGTGTGCCAAGGCACTGAGACTTTTGATATCGGATGGAGCTGAATAGGTTGCGCGCCTGATGGTCCTTTCGAAGCTTTACATACGATACAAGAGTCTATGAATCTGCGAACACATTTAGACATTTCGGGAAACCAATACTGTTCGTACAGTTTATCCAAGGTTTTGTCCTTGCCTAAATGTTGCATTTCATTATGGACGTGGTTTATAAGGGTCCAGATAAGAGAACGTGGAACAACCGGTAACCACAAAGTAGTTTTATTCCGAGACACTTTCCTGTATAATAAACCATCTCTGATATCATAGGTACTAGCAACTGTATCAGGGAAACCATTGTTGTTAAATTTTGAAATAAGATCCAATATTTCACTGTCACGTTTTTGCTCAACACTAAGCCAGCCTTGATGAAGTTCTACGAACTGAACTACCTTAGTTTGATTATTTTGGGAAGATGTACTCGCAACGTTATCTAAATTTGATATAGGATTCCGCGATAAGAAATCAGCGTGTTCCATTCTTTTGCCTTCGCGGTAAATGATTTCAAAATCGTAAGCTTGTAGAAAAGCCCAAATTCAAATCAAATTCAAATTTTTTTTTTTTTTTTTCAAATTCAAAATTGTTTATTGTTCTCTCACACAGATATTAACAGGTGATTATAATAAGGTAGGTACAAACATTTATTTATCTATGTGAGAGACTGGTATCCGTACTAGGAGACCTGTATTACAGATTACCAGCCTCTCCGACTCTGAACCAGGTGATGAGACTTTGGTAGGTACATAACTAAATCAAGTTGAGTAGGCGTGTGAGCTTGTGTGTGTGTGTGTGTGTGTGTGTGTGTGTGTGTGTGTGTGTGTGTGAGTGAATGTGTGTGGGTGTACGTGAGTGTAAGTGTGTGTGCGCGTGTGTCCGTGTGAGTATATATATATGAACATGTAGAATTTACGTGCTATCTCTATAATTATTTTGTATAATTACAATCAAGTTAGGGTTATGAGGGGACAATTAAGAGATTTTCAGTGTCATCATAGCTTAGGGACTTTAACCAAATAGTCGTAACTTTTTTACAATTAAATTTTGTAAGTGAGTAAATACGTAACAATTTGTTTGCTTTGTTGTACAGATAGCTTCCAAGAAAGCCAAAAAACCTTTGTGATGTAGCCGTGGTCCAGGAGAAAGAAGTGTTACATACCTTGTGTTTTAGACGTTTGTTAGCGTTAATAAAGGGATCAAACTTTATTAAGGAATGTTGTTTCAGGATAATGCTAAGAATAAAGAGTTGCCTTACAGATAAGACGTCAGAGCGAGCGTAAAGATCTTGAGTGGGGAATCGAAAGGGCAGGAACAAACTTACTTTCAACACTGCTCTCTGGGCTCTTTCCACTCTAATTAGTTTAGATTTTGCTGCACCACCCCACACAGTGATGCAGTAACATAAAATTGACTGGCATAATGCTACATACACCATCTTAATAACATTGGTATCAGCAATGTGGCGCAAATTCTTAAAGATGAATATTAATTTGCGTGTCCTGGCTGCTAAGAGGTCGAGATGAAGGTTGAAGTTAAGGGTGTTATCAATCATTACGCCTAGGTATTTAATGCTGAGAGTAAGTGTCAATGGGCGACAGGAACAATGTGGGACAAACGAACAAGAGTGAGCGAATAAGGAAAATTGATCATGCACAGATATATTTAAATTCGTGAGAGAAAAGGGAATATATTGGGTTTTTTGTATATTTAGGGTCAGAGCATTGGCCGTAAGCCATGAGAATACTTCATTGAAACCAGTCTGTGCATAGTGGTAGGCTTGTTCCCAGGTATCACCATAAAAAACGAGAGCAGTATCATCAGCGAATGTCACAATTTTACCATTATGCAACTTAAGGTTGCATAATTCATTAATGAAGGCAAGAAAGAGTGTAGGACCCAACACACTACCTTGCGGGACTCCGTAGTTTATTGGTAAATCACAACTTACGTGATCACCGACCCTCACTCTCTGATACCTATTGGTGAGATAACTCCTGAGTAGCTCAAGCTGGCCATCCCGTATCCCCATCCTCTCGAGTTTATCGAGGAGAAGAGGCGCAGAGACTGTGTCGAACGCTTTTGCGAGATCGAGAAATACTGCTATAACTTTCTTCCTCATGTCAAGTTTGGTGACTATATGATCCGTTAACTCATGAACAGCATCAGCACTTGAGATTCCTGGCCTGAAACCAAATTGGGAGTCTGAGATGAGATTTTTATTCACAAAATAATCCACTAAACGTTTATTAAGCAGTTTTTCGGCTATTTTAGATAAGGTGGAAAGTATAGAAATTGGTCTGTAATTGTTGACACAGCCCCTGTCACCATTCTTGTAGATGGGAATCACTTCAGCCATCTTGAACTCATCAGGAAAGGTGCCAGAAGAGAACATTAAATTGAATATATAGGTGAGCGGTGGAACTAGAATTTGATGATATCGTTTGAGAAAATTGCCAGAGATATTATCTCGTCCGACCGTATTGCCTTTTTTTAAGCTGAGGATAGTGTTTTTTATTTCAACTTCATCAGTTGGTGCCAAAACGAAAGAAATGGGTTGGGAAGTGTAATAGGGAGATTTATAATTCGTAGAACGGGGAATGCTCTCAGCGAGATTTTTGCCAATAGACGCAAAGAAGGAATTAATACTATTGACTGAATTAGTGGGGTTAAAGGGAGCTATTAAGTCCAGAGCAGGGTTATGACTTTTCGAAGTGCATGTAACTTGTTTTATAGTGTCCCAAAGTAATTTGTTATTAGTTTTGGCTGCCATCTGTATTAAACTTTTTTCGTGTTCTTTTTTAAGTTTTTTTAAGAGCCAATTACAGAAGTTTCTGTACCTATTGTAGCTTACTTTGACTACTTCGTTGTTAGGATTTTTTTTTAGTTTTTGATGTAGTTTGTCGCGGTTTTTCATACATCGTAGTAAACCTATAGTAATCCATGGCTTTTTTATTCGTTTTCGGTTGGGGACCTTGATTGTTTTAGTGTTGCAAGCAATGGTAGAATTTAGTTCCGTAATTAATAGGGAGGTGGCCACGTTTACATCAGTTATTTTGTAGATAGTACTAAGGTTTAATTTATTCATGTCAGAATCCAGTGCTATATAGTCCAACTTTTTTTTTGTCATGAGTATCTTATAAGGATCAAATATGTGTTGATGATTTTCTAAGAAAAGGACTACAGAATCATGATCTGTGAGTGAAGTCTCGGCTACATAACAAAAAGCTGGAAGTTTGGTTTTGAGCATGAGATGGTCCAAGCAAGTTTTACCGTGTGTAGGAAGGACGTGTCCTGGTAAGATACCGTGAGAAGCTAGTGAATCAAGATAAATTGGGGAATTATAGTCAGAGTTATTATTGAGTATATCCACGTTAATATCACCCACGATAATAATATTAGCATGATTTAGCCGAGAAAGAAGGTCACTAAGTGACTGAATAAAAGGATCAATATCTTTATAGCCGGGGGGTCTGTATATGGCTAATATGATAGTGTTACAGTCTATTTCAATAGTTAGACAATTAGCATTTCTTATGGATGGCTCCAGAAAACAAGCTCGCAGAGTGCTTTTGTAATATATAATAACACCTTCATTTTGTGTTAGGTTATTTTCTGTTAAGACGTAGTTGTAACCATCTATTTGTGGAATAAAGTGTGTGTGACGTAACCAGCATTCAGACAGAATAATGAGATCCCAATCGGTTTTAGATCTGTCTATAAGAGTGAGAAGGCCAGAATAATTTCGACTAATACTACGAATATTTTGGTGTAAAAGTTTTAGGCTAGAATTAGGATTTTTTATTAGATTAGGGCAATCATCAATTTGACATGTATCTGATTGTGCGATGACAAAGCTATCTAGGTCAGTATTTATATCATTTATATTATCGAATGTGATTAGAAAAATTCAGAAGGTCAAGAGTCATATTATGTGAGGATATATAATGTTCAGTAAGTAGAATTCTAGTGGAGGTACTTAATACAGGGGTAGGTAAGCCTTTGGGTTGATGAATAAGTATAGAGAAATGAGTGGTAGATAAGTGTGTGTAAGTAGTATGCACGTAGTTAAGGCATATACTTGTGTTATTGTGTAGTGATGAATGTATGTATTGTGTAATGAGAAAAAAATTAAGATGTGTGTGTGTCAAAGTGTTATGTATCAAGTAAAAAGTATTAAATACAAAGTTAGCAAACAAAAAAGTAAAAATAAGCAAAATAAATAAACAATAATAATTTACGGCTACTAGTCACATAGATTGAAGCTTTTTAATGTCTAATTCACTGTCGATGCGAAGCACTGGTGCGTCTTGGGTCTTCTTTATAAGAACTTTTCCGTATGATATCCAAGTGCTGTGGTAGTTATTTTCTTTTACTACCTGTCTTGCCAAAAATGCTAGTCGCCTTCCCAAACTAGTGAGCGACTCGTCTACGTAAATAGATTTTGACGGTCCGGGTAGAGCAAGATGAGTGGTATTAAGTTTGTTCTCGCCGTGTGACTTATTGTAAGTTCTACATTGCTTTATAAAGCCATCTTTACAAGCAGTAGTGGTGAAATTCACCACAATGTGATTATTAGTCTCTGATTTAGTTTTGAGACGATAGACATCATGAATATCAGAGTCGGTTAGGGGCTGCTCAATTATCTCGCTTAACTTTGTGACTAACTGTCGCAAAACTGGTTTATTTTCCGATGGCTGCTTAGGGATGTTCCTAATTTCAATAGTGGATGTGCGGGAATTACGCTCCAGCTGCTCGATTTTGCTCTCAAGTGCTTTGATTTTCTTTTCGTAAGCATTATTATTTTGTTCAAGTTGAGACATTTTATTTAAGACTTCATCGTATTTATTTGTTAAAAAATCTATGCTTTTTTGCAATTCATCATTTTGTTTTTTTATTGCTAGAATAGGTTCATAAAGCTTCTCGTATTTAGTGTTTTGCTGAGTTGTATAGGCATCGAACATTTCTCTCATTTGCTCTAGAAACACTGAATTTGAGTTAGAAGACAACTCCGTTGAGTCATAATTGCGCTTCCACCTACGAGTAACAGAATCGTTATCTGAGGTTTTTTCCGGAATTTGAGCTGAATCATACAGTTGAGGGTCTGATCCATAGCTACATTTGCTTGTGTTTGAGCGATTTGACAACGGCTTTACAGGAGATCGCGCAATTGACATTGTAAAGGTAAGTAACTATATTACCTGTGTTGTTATTAGAGGCCGGCCGACCGAATGCGCACACGCCACGCGCCGGTATGAATTCGAAGTTACGTACGTACGACGGACGTAGTAGGCTATGTAGTCAGCGAGCGAGCGGTGCGGGAACAGCGAGCTTGAGCCGGAACAATATGACGTATAGCTATCTCGTTCTGCGCGGGTCACGCGGTCGCGGGTCGCGTACGGAGTGCGTTAGCTCTTTACACTTACTGATATCCTGGTACTAGGATGTAATTTTGCGCCGTAAATTGAAATTATTTAAATAATTAAACACCAAAAATACAGGGAGCACACTTAAGAAACGTCCGTACACCACGGCGGTCCAGGGGGGAGAGGAACCCACCAGCGGTGCACACGTGGTGTGAGATCAGTTTTGGATTTCGATGCTTTTAGCGAATTGCAATCCGTGAACACCATGAAGCGCCGACCATACAGATAGTGGCGAAAATGCTCAACCGCTCGTACGACTGCTAATGTCTCTAGTTCGTACGAGTGGTAACGAGATTCCACATCAGTTGTACGTCGACTATAATACTCAACAACATGGGGCAAATCGTTTTTCCTCTGAATAAGAATGGCACCATAGCCTTCGGAACTTGCATCTGTATGCAATTCTACAGGCAATTTGGGATCAAATATTGTTAAAACCGGTTCCGAAGTTAGGATGCGTATTATTTCATTACGTATCTGTTCGTGAGCTTCAGACCATTTTATAGGCCCCTTAAGTTTTGTAAGTGGATAGAGAGGCCCGACTATACGAGTGTAACCATGTATGAATTTCCTAAAATATGAGGCAAGTCCTAGAAATTGACGAACCTGCGTAGCGGTTTTTGGCTGTGGGGAGTCTATTAAAGCCTGAATCTTTCTTGTATTAGGTCTAACCTTACCAGAATGGAGCGTGTACCCTAAATATTCAATTTTTTGTTTCATAAATTTACATTTTCCTAGGTTAAACGAGAATCCTGCTTTAGCTAAGGCACCTAAAACCTCGTCTAGTCGTTTCAAACCGTCAGAAACGGTAGAAGAATAAGCCAGAACATCATCCATATAAATTAGAGGCTTTTGAGACAGATGGCTGAGAGCCTTCGTAATACTTCTCTGGTAAACAGAAGGAGCATTTCGAAGTCCGAAAGGCATTGTTAAATATTCGTACTGCCCTTCGGGCGTCACAAAAGCGGTTTTCTCTATGGACTCGGGGTGTACAGGAATCTGGTGAAAGCCAGACGCCATATCTAAAGAAGAAAAGTAGTTGGCCCCCGTGAGTTGATCAATCTGTTCTTCGATACGAGGCAAAGGGTAGTGTTCGGGTTGCGTGTTTGAGTTTAACTCCCGATAATCTACACACATTCTATCCGAATTGTCCTTCTTCTTTACTAATAATATAGGGCTAGCAAAGGGGGAGGTACTTTCCCGAATAACTCCTGCATGTAACAGTTCTTGGACCTTTTCCCTAACTATCTGCTTCTCTATGGGAGCAAGTCTGTACGGACACCTTTGGACTGTTTTATGCGAGTCTATCAGATTAATTTTTAATTCCCCAGTTGTAACACGGCGAGTGGGAATACCCTGAATGAAATGGTCTGCATATTTAGTCAAAATAGATATTAAGAAATCCCTGTCCTCTCCTTGTAAATCAGTGTCAATTTGAGTAAAATCGTAATTATTTGTGATGGTCTCACAGAATTGAGAATGTTGCTTAGAATAATAAAACACAAGACTATCGTTATCAATTTTAACTGAAATGTCATTATCTAAGATATCCCTACCAACAATCACAGGATCAGAAATAGTACAATCGGGTACAATGTGTAAAAGCAAAGTAGCGGTAAGTTCACCGATTTTAATCAGACTTTGAATTTGGTACTCACTAAGAATGTTACAACTATCACCGCCGATTCCGCTAAGATAAACAAGATTCTTACGCACAGTACCCGGGAATCTATGTGACATAGATTCTTTCAAAAGCGAGCAAGATGATCCGCTATCAAAGAGAAAAGAGACTGACTCACCGGAAGACGTTACTAATGTACCCCTTGATGGGCGATGTCTACATTGATTGACTTCCTGAACTGCAGCTCCAGCACCGTTCCTCCTCTCCGGGCAAGCAGATGCGACGTGACCAGGTCGATTGCAAGCGTAGCATGTAACCGTCGAAGCTTTTTCTTGCGTACGAGTAAAGTTTGAAGTATCTTGTTTTACACGAGTAGTCTCATCACGGCGCCTCCTGCATTCCGATAATCGATGTCCTAATAATCCGCAATAATGACATCTGCCAGTGAATTTCTCACTAATTCGCTGTCGTTTTGCTTCGGGTTCTTGCGTGTCGATATTATCCAGCCGTCGTTTTAGGGATACGCCACCAAGTATGCGAAAGAGCTGAGTTCTCGTTGTAACCGTATAAGCGTTTAATTCACGACGTATCATATTATCCTTAGAGCACAACACCGAAATAACAAATCCTGTGATTATTTCTTCGGTCATTACAGTCTTCGGTATTCGCTCAATGAGATTCCACAATCGAAGCGCAGCTTCTGTAGCTGTTTCTTTAATTCCTATTTGAAACCTTATAATATCATCAAAATAATCTTGAAAAAGCTTTGGTTTCGAAAACCTGGCTAATAAATTTTGCTTGATTAAGGCCCATGACATGTCCCCAAGATTTATTTTAGTAAGGCAGTTAGCAGCACGACCTTTTAATGCACTTGATAATGCCATGAGCAAATCAGCCCCTTCTAGGTGTTTATTTAGTATGATAATTTCAGCTATATTACACCAGCCCTCTATATCAGCGTCTGGGTCATCTGGGTTAAATTGAATTAATTGCGTGGAATTCGTACTCACAGTTGACTTAGGTACAGCCAAAACTCGAGATAACAATGCTTCCATGTTTCCCAGGAAAGTAGTATTGCTTTGTTCAGACCGCTTGTCCTCTTGGTCTTGCCTATTCGATCCCACTTCTGATGAAGGCGCGAGGGGTACTTCATCGGCACGGTCCATATTAAGGGCGTAAGTTAATACGCGGAAAACAACTTGTATCACGTTTAATGATTGAAATTAAAGTAAATCACAGCACTGATCGATTAACTACAGTAATTAGGTTACTTATAACTAAAATCAAAATCAATAGTAATAGGATTGGATAGATCGGCAGCGATTCGTCGAAGACGTGGTGCGCGGGCCGCTCTCCTTCAAAAAGTGCTCTCACAGACCACTTAGAGAGTGAATTGCCACATGGCCGCCCCGCTACCATCGATACGACGTTCCGCTAGAGCGACACGATAACTCGTTCACTCTCGATCCACCAATTTTCTAAACGCGCCGTCAAATAGTTGCTCTTGTTTTGTTTACCTTCGCGTTTTAATATTGCATGTCAGTTAAATGCGTTTTGTTATCAATATTCACTGAAATAATGAAATCAATTTTTCTTTCTTTACAAAAGTTATAGAAATTCATTAATTAAAGAAAAATAGATAAACTAGTATCGTTAACATAATATCCAAAATTCAGTATCCTACATTTCATATTTTAATGGGTACCAGGCCTGCCAATCTTCTTTACGACTAATTTTAAACAATGTGACCTAAATGTTATAATTAATACAAAATAAACACATAAAATTACTCTTATTAATTAAATATAATAAGAAAAAGAAAATAACATAGAATTATATTATTCTACTAGCTCTACAGCTTCATCTATAAGTTCCATAGACTTTTTATTGGAAGGTTTTCTTAAACATGTTATGTAAGGGTCTGAAGTGTACAAAAGTGTATGTAAAACGTCTTCATTTGTAGCTACTCTAGAGCATTTTCTAGCATGATGAAGTCTGAATCGTTTATAGTCTTTGTTCCTTGATTCCTGGGCATCTTCGGAGAGCTGTCCAAGAGGTAACACTGAATAATGCCGAATTACACTTTCCCCATGAATTAGGACTTTATGGACAGATGATGGCATATAATACCACATATATTTACTAACATATCGTTGTGCTGTATCGAAAGCATACTGTCCAAATTTCGTAGCATTAATTACTTTTCCGCTAGACATAACTTGAAGTAAAACATAAAATCGTTTTATCAATTCCTCATCCACACCGGTAATTTCTGCAGTGCACTGATAATTTTGAAAAAATCGTCTAGCTGTATTACCGTCATTACTGTTACCAGAACCTTGCTTAGGTTTATCTATATTTAAACCAAGTTCTTCTCTGAACCTTCTTTGTACATATCGCTCATTCAAAAGAAGGACGTCACAACTAAAAATGATTAGTTTTTGGGTATCAAGGTTTTTGACTTTGTGATTTAATTTAAAACGATTTTAAATTAAATCACTATTCATTGTATCTATTCATTGTAAGACTGTATTACTACATTTATTTTATTTCTTATATTATTTGTTACTTTGAAAAAGTTTTATTACTAAGTGAAATGTGCGAAATTTTATTATAATTTATGTTAAGCGTTACTAGGTACAAGTTGTGTCGTTCTTCTATAAACTAATAATAAATTTTATTTTAACTATCCATATTGTGTCGTTGTTGATATTAAATATTTTGTAATAATTAAAATCAAAATAAAATATGACACTTAAGAAAATAATTGCTTTATTTATTAGCTATTAAGACAATACTTAAATTTGAAAAATTGGTATTTTTCATAAAAACTATAAACTTTTTAATATAATTAAACATGTAATATCAACTCTTTTAAAATCAACATCATGTAAGTAATTGTATTGGCATAATCAGTCTCATATTTAAATCACGTACAAGCTTAATTATTCTAATTAAGTTTTGACTTTTCAGTTAAAGTCCCTAATCAAAAACTTATAAATAAAAAATTATCAAAATTATAAAAAATTATAAAACGGAGCAAAAAAACTTGGTATGGCCTTTTTATTTAATAAGCCTAGTAAATCGTCTTTTTTCTTCTTACTTAATCCAGGACGCTGATTGTATGCATTTTTAACATGTACATCAATATTTCTTTTCTTTTTTATTACTTGTGCCCTCTTGAAATCTTTCTCTCTGTAGGATGTTTTAAAAAAAATATCACGTGGATGATCCCTTTCCAGTTTGACAACCTTTAGGTCAGTGAATTTGACAGAGTCTCCATTTAAATCCTATGTTATATTAAATCCCATTTGTGAACACACATCCTTCCAGTCTAGAAAATCTTCATACGACATCATATTGATTTTAAAGGGCTCCGGCTTAGACCTGGCAGTTTTAACTGCACTGATAAACGCTTCGGGGGTATACATGGGGCCGCCTCGACATAGTTTTTTAACTTGACGCTCTATTAGAGAGTGAGCTGAGTCACCCTCGTTCTGAGTATGCCCTTTAATCAAATACTTATGAGTGATGGCCTTAATATTTGGGTAATTTTGCATGGCAAACATGTACATCGACAGCATCATTTTATTTTTTTGTTGGCCAACGCAATTGTCGGAGTAAAAGATAATTTCTATATCGTTACCAGTTGAAGCAAGCTTTTGTATGTATTTACAAACACATGTTCCCAAATCATTTACACCTCTATTTCCAGTAGCTTCGTCCCAAATATAACAATCAACTTTTTTAGATTTCAGTTCAAATATTGTAAAATTAAATACATTTAGCTTACTCACGTAGTAGAATAAGGAAGTATCTCCCTTCGGGCATTGGAATACCGCCTGTAGGTCATACACAGCAGTAACCACATGGTCATTTTCCTTATCTCTAGCTTTTTCCTGTCTGCAAATATCTTTTTCTATCAAGTGCCTATCATAATCTTCCTTTCTAATTTCTTTATCTTCGTTTTCACAGTTCTCATAAATAGCACACGTATCGCAGCGATCTTTCTTTGGTTTAAAGAAGGAAATATTATATTCCTCTGTAAATATTTTATAAAATAACATATAATTTCCGTAACGTACATTCCGGTTTTTGCAAATTTCGACATAGTCTTTATGTATGTCAGAAATTGATCTACTACCATCTATGAACTCTTTTGATGTATTCGCACGAGTGTAGTGAGATTCATTTTTTGGTATTGACTCTATGTGTGCCTTTATAGCAGATCGAATTGATTCATCAACTTTTGGATGGTTAGAATGTTTTCCTCTATTATCACCTGCCAAAATAGTACCTGCAACTTTATTGCGCTTGACCATCCAGTGCGTATTGGATGATCGGTAATTCCGAGGGTGTTCTTAAAAAACAGTTTGCAAACCCTTACCTTTTCGCCACGCAAAGTTAAGTAGAATGCATTATTATACTCCCTCTTATTTCTAGTGCCACCTTCTCTGACATATCGATATTTAGGCCTATTGACAGTCATGCAATTTGATAAGTAATTCCAATGTTTCTCTACATCTCCTATCTGCCAATATTCATCAAATAACATCTTCCTGTCCATTTCTGTAAAATTTGTACTACAACGCAGCTTACATTTTTCATTGCAGGGTTTCTTTATTTTACGTTCAGGTACAATTTTCTTTGTCGCTGTACTCTCATAAGATTTTCCTGAATTCTTTAGTTTCTTCACAACATTTTTTTTCCAACCACTTTCATTTCGTATACGTTTTCTACCTTTTTTAATCAAATTTGGCTCAGCTGTATTTTCTGAATATCTAACATCTGGAATGTTACTAGCGTCAGTACCTGTTAATTCTCCTGTTTCTGTAATTTCTTTATAAACTCCAGTGTCTGTCAAGCTATT
The DNA here is from genome assembly GCA_963935595.1 of Schoenobius gigantellus. NCBI lineage: Eukaryota > Metazoa > Arthropoda > Insecta > Lepidoptera > Crambidae > Schoenobius > Schoenobius gigantellus. Next base: position 48,246,102 of record OZ012541.1, read on the forward strand.
AGCGTTGGCCTCCGTTAAATTATCGTGCCAAGAAATTGATGGTGATTCTGGCTGAACAAGGTTCACGGGTTGGTAAAGCGGGTCTTTAACGGAATCATCACTATCTGTAAATTGTGGAAAAATATTAGCAACTACAATTATTATTAATGAATAATATATGAAATTAATAAATAAATAACATAAAGCTTAGGTAACAAGTAATAAATACCTTCTTTGTATGATGCAGAAGTGGAGCTATTTGTAGAAGTAGAGCTGCTTGATGAACTAGAAGAACTTGACCTCATCCGTGGAGTTGTATTAGCTTTATTATTTTCTTTGCCCAAGTTACAATTTAACTTTCTTTTGCAACCCTCTTCATTCGCTAAAAAGCAAACATTGTGACGTTTATTCTAATACGAATGAATTAAAACATGTAAAAGAAAAAAGCGCTTACCTAACCCATCCGTCAAAACATCTGGCGTTTTATTATTATCATCACTGCGAGCAACTAAGGCCAATATTTTTCTCCCTCTGCTAGAAGACATAGTAGATAGTTCGTAAAATTTCAGCGTCTAAAAAACAAATTTTTATTGATTATAATGTCATAACATAAAATATTCAAACCATACACAACCGGCTTTTAGCATCAACAATGATTTTTCATGAAATGTGTCGTTTAAGAAATTACAAACGTTCTTTTACTTATTGTTTATAACGTATTAAGTGGAGATAATTCACACGAAATAAATTTATAATATTATCAATAACGACATAACATCAAATGTGACCTAGAACATAAATACAAAATTTTATTTATACAATGTCATAAATAATGATGTGTCGTTTTTTCGCAAAATTATTAATACAGTTAGTACTTACCTTTTCTACAAGATTGTTATAAAACGAATTATGACGCCTTTTCATAAAACTAGCACGTGCACTCACTTCGACAGACTCGTGGCAACTGAAATGATCCGATGTTGAAAAATGTGTCGCGTATGAGCGAGATCGATACAGAATGACACAACTTCTCTCACTCCCTCATTTAACGGTTAGGAGTTATGCCGTTTTTACAGTAAATAAAGTAGATAATTCGCATTCTTTGTGTATATATAACTAAATATCACTGTTTTTTGAAATGTGACGTTCTTCTTGTGAATGAGCGATATGTCTTCTTTTGTTTTTTCAAATCTTTATTTTCTGTCGTTGTAGCAGACCATTTTTCAAAGCCTACATTATAAGATATATGTAAAATTAGTTCCATAAATCTAATCCAGCAATGTAAAGTCGAAAGCCCATATTGATAAGAATTTTCGTCAACAGGTTTATTTTGTACTTTTTCTAAATTGTTCATCTCTGTAGGTCTTGCACCACAAATAGTACATACAGCACCTGATGAAGTTTCTGACAAAACTTGAGCCACTTTCCCGTCAACCATTGTCAAAAATAATGTGTGTTTGATTGCAATACTTTCACCATTTTTATTGATTAAGCTTGTTGTGAGAGCGTTTCTTTGAGCTATAATTTCATTAACTACACTTGTAGTTTTCTCTGGTGTCTCTTTTGAAAATTCTATTAAAATGGGCCTACAAAATCTTACTGATGATGGAACAGGGTTTTCCCACAAAGTTTCATTTGTATTAATATCAACAAGTTTCAGAGGTACTAATGAAGATATAAATAAATTTGTGTCAGAAATTAACTCATCCTCTTCAGTTAAGACTTGCTTGTATTCACTTTGTCCGCTTGAGCCATCACAGCCCCATTTCGAATACAGCATTAAATGTTTTTTGCCAGCTTTGTATACACCATTGATTTTCAAAATTCTGGCAATAATGTGATCCAGCAGATCTTGCAGTTTTATTTTTGCTGTAATATTATTAATTTCTATGCTTGATCTTGGTGGGTAGCACATTCCTTTAGCTTCCTGAATTGATTTATATGACGGAAATAATACGCAGTTCTTCGCAATTAAGCAATTTCTCATGTTTTCATACTGTGCCATGTTAAGGTCCAACTCTATAAAAATACTGAGAGCTTCATCTTTAGAGTACGCTGTTAAATGTGCCGGTTCATTTAAAAGATTTTGACGTATTTCACTTTTTTTATCTATGGGTAATACTCGTAAAATTTCGACAATGAATGCTTCTTCCGTTTCCCCTTGAGATCTCAATCCTTGAAGATCTGAATTCAGTATAAAATCAAGGCCACATGTTTCAAGCAACTCCTTGTTTTTTCGTCTTTGTGTTCTATCGGAACTGTCTTCGTAGGTTTTAGAAGGGCGTCCTCGCTTCCCCGTCGATGTCGAAGGTTCAGATTCACAAGTAGGATCTTCCAGATTTACTGTGAATGTGGCATTCAACCACAGGCTATTCTGATTTAAAAATTTTTCTTTATTTCTGCCAGATTTAGTGTAGCGTTGACGAAAGTTCGTAATAAGATTTTTTTGTACACTCGCGACAATTTTAGCGATATTTGCCTCAGAAAAGTTGATAAAATTATTCCGTATATAACTTGTTAAAGCAACAACATAATTCCCGTCACTTTCAATCAAAACAAGACATAGGTCGCGTCTGGTACATTGGAATTCACTCATTGCGAGAGAGTAGGTGGTTAGATACACTTTTAATAACGACAATAACGAACGAAAAACAGTATGTAATTATTCAGTATGCAGATGCTCTATTTTATATTAAATAACTGATTTGAAACGTGTGCAAAGTATGGGAATAAAAACTATTTATCATTATGTGGTTACTCGGTTTCCTATGTGTTTTATTGACAATTTATTTTGTAGGCGAACTAAAAATGGTGAGAAATACTCGATACATTATCAAAACATAAACCGCAATTAATAATATATCACAAGTGTAACCTATATCAACTAATAAAACAAATAGATTCGCCCACGTATTTTTAAGAAATTATTACTATTTCATGTTATGATAGATAGCATTATGTTGTGCAATGAAGTTGCAACTTTTTTTTTCTTCCTGTATAAAAATATTAAATTTCCTATCAAATAACATCATTTACAGACCTTCGGCGAATTTCGGCAACTGTCAAAACTCTAATTGAAAGTTTCAGATACGCAAAAATGATATGTCATGAGATAAATATTTCTAGTAAATATATTTATAAATATATAGCATATTTGTGTATACCAAAAAAAAGTATATATTATAAGCTTTCTAAAATGGTATAATACTTGTATAATTTTCATTGCTAGCTTACTAGAAAATCATCCTGAAAAAAATACAAATTATGATGTTTTCGTGATAATTTTTCAATCATCGTATTTAGATGCTCTTTACTATAAAAAGTACTAGTTACATACATAATTTATACATAATATAGTAGATCAACTTCTTAGCTATAGTTTGAGGTATAATACAAGTACCTGCGCCGATTGCTTGCTCGACATCATCATCCTCCGTACGGAACAGTCGTAGCTGATTATATTCATTTAAATAGAAATTTTGTTGATATTTGTATCCGAGCTATAAAGTGCATTATATCAAAGAAGATTTTATCATCCGAGCATCTGTACGTAAGTTGATTAATATCTATAAAATGCCCCTTCGACATAGTCCGCCAAAAACATCTCCGCGATTGCCCTCCAATACAATGTCCGACTCCGAATCACAACATACACAATACGATGATCCAGAGAACGAAATTAAAGCCCGAAAACGGAAACGTAGTGCGGAGGATGTCACTGCTTTACGCTTGGAAATAAATGAGACATTTAAAAAATTACAGGCGGAACAGGAACGTAAATTTCTTGTTATTCTGGACTCAATGGAAGACATTAAAACTCAGAATAAAGAGATTAAAAATAGTATAGAATTTATGTCTAATAAATACGATGAGCTGATGTCTCGAATTGACTCTCTGGAATCTGAACGAAATAAGCGTAATTCGTATATACAGTCGCTGGAAAATAAAATTGAACAACTTGAGCGAAAGCAACGTTATTCGTGTATAGAAATCCGAAATGTTCCGTTTAAATCCATCGAAACGAAGTCTGATCTTGCGGAAATGGTGGGAAATGTTGGGAAAACCCTAAATGTACCTATTCAGCCGATAGCATTGCGTGACGTGTACAGAGTTAATACCAAAACAGAGAACAAGCCTATTGTAGTTGAATTAAATAGCGTTATACTTAAGGAGAACCTACTAAAATCCATAAGATCTTATAATCGTATTAACAGTAAAGACAAATTTAGCACAAAGAATATTGGGCTCGATGTACCTATTTGTCCAATATATATAACAGAGTGCTTGTCATTTCAAGGTAAAAGACTATTTTCACTGGCAAGAAAATTTGCAAAAGAACATAATTTCCGCTACTGCTGGACATCGTACGGGAAGATTTATATACGAAAAAATGAGGGTGTGCCAGCTATACGCCTTGACACTGAACAAGATATAGAAAATCTCGAAAAATTGTGACTGTTTACTAGATTAGAAATATTATCCATCAGTTTCTATAGTTCCGTAATACAGATTCAACGTATATTTTTGTTAGGAACTAGTATGTTGTTCATCTTTTTGTTATTTTGTTTTTATTACTATATAAGTGGCATCAATCACAAAAAGCACTTCTACACATTTCCATGTTACACACTCTTTCACACAATACCCAGTTATATCTCACTTCCCTTACTGTACGTATGTATTGCACTCAAACCAAGACCCGTTTCCTATTCTGTTACATATAAATTTCACCTAGATTCACTTTTCATGTTTATGCGGTGTGTAGCAGAGTACGCGACGGAATTTTGCCTAATTTACGTGCTGCGTAATCAAAGTAAATGCATGCCTTTTTACTATGAACTCAACACTCATAACAAACCATCTAAAAGTTACCTAACAAGGCATGCATATACCTACACTTTTGTACATGATCCGATGTGGCTTTATGTTAAACATTCGACCACGCATAATAAAAACAAATCAAGGCTTAGCGACCTATCCAGTACAAATTATTACTATTTACCCCACAAAAGCGAACAAGTTATCTACTCACATCTTACTAATATTGAGCAAACCATAGACCTGACAAAGTTAGGCGGTAGGGCCCCCGTTCCGATTCTCCTTATAGGACACGTTCAAATAGTACTATTTACACCATTTTTTTTAAAATGGCCCCTTTACGTTTAAATACCGATCTTGATAACCTTACGCTTACTGAATGTAGTACATGTACTATAGACGATAGCTCAACTTTAATACACGATTCACGTTTATCTTTAAATCTCATTGTTCAAAATATTAGAAGTATAAGACGCAACATGCCTCAATTTCAGACTTTGTTACAACGATCCAGGGTGCATTGGGATTTCATCATTTTAACAGAATGCTGGCTGCACAAAAATACACACATCCCAACTTTAAATAACTACAACAGCGCATTTACCCTATGCAATAATTCACAAAATGAGGGTGTTGTAGTATACTATAAGTCTCATCTAACCTGTAATATAACAGAAGTTACACTGAGTGACGCAAACTGTTTGATGATAAAATTTAATAATTCAACTGTCATACTGGCGATATATCGCCCACCTGCCCAAAGGAATATTGCTAAATTCCTCGAGTCCATTGATAGTGTCTTAACTGGTTTGTCATCATATAGTAATATTGTTCTGGCTGGCGACATTAACTTAGATATCACAGAAAAGTCAGTCGTAGATCACAGGACACAAACCTATTTAAATCTGCTAGCTTCACATAGTATGCTGCCAGGGCATCAGATTCCTACCCATACGGATACGTGCCTTGATCATATATTTCTCAAAACAAAAACACAGGCTAGATGCATGGTTGCTCACACTACCATTACCGATCATTATACAGTATTACTGAGTATGAATCTTGTGAGTAACATAAATTCACCCTTAAAAATAAAAAAGAAAATAGATTATGAGGCTTTGGATAATGTCATAGCCGCCGCAAATGCAAATCTGTCTTCAATTATGTCGATATCGAGTGCCGACGAAGCCGCCGATTGTCTCGTTAAAGAACTTAACTCTATGATTAACCACTGTTCAAAAACTATAACGCTTACGAGACGTAAGCGTATTGTTAAGCCGTGGATAACTCCAGGTCTTCTTAAATGTATGAAAAATCGTGACAATCTACATATGAAGTCTAAAAAACAACCAGATAATGAAATTATTAGAATAACGTATACACGCTATCGAAACTACTGTAATCAAATACTCAAAAAAACCAAACAAAGTTTTGAAAAAACAGAAATTGAAAAAGCTAAGCATAATTCCAAAAAATTGTGGGATGTTATTCGCTCAATAACTTATACTAGATGATGTTGCGTTAAGTTTTTTAATGAGTGGACTGTATAAGGTGCTCGTAAAGTTAACAATTAATATTCACTCGTCCAGTCAACGACCTTGACCTAGGCTAAATATGTTACAAACAATAGGAAACAAATCCGCGAACTATACGCTTGTAAATGGTAATGAAAGGGTTGTGGACTTACTGATGACCTAATAGATAGGTATTTCTTGATGAATCCAGGCGGCTTGTCTGCCTAAACTCTTGCAGTACAACACGTTTCAATAGTACTTATTATTTTGCATGCAGGCCTGCGAATACGTTATTGATCGTCCAATATTTTTGTTCCTCTTAGACACACAGAATCACAAACAACTTTGCACTATATAATTGCTTTTTTTATATATGGATTACGACGATATAAAGAGATTTGTGCGCGCACGTTAATGTTCGCCCTTTTTGCTATGGCGGCTATATACTAGCTGAAGAATAACTTCTCTGAGTCCATCAGTTTGACAGCACGTTGATATTAGGATGAGAGGGTAGGAAGTACCCACATACAAGCGTAATAAATATAATTAATTAAGTACCCGAAATCAAAAACAATACTCAACATCCCCCCCGCCTTGAAGGATCTCCTTCGAAAAAATAACTAAATTAACAACAAAAATAAACAAAAGTATCATAAACTAGGATTATACAACCTTAACTAAAGTTTCATAAACTAGGATTATACAACCCCAAGTCTACGAATACGCGACTACATTATGTATGCTGGTTATAATTATTGAGAGGGCAACGGACATAACTTAACTACTGGTCGTTTAAGCAGACCACTCTTAGTTTTAACCTCGGCGACACGTACAACCCCGTCTCTACCAGGATACAACTTTGTTACAACGCCAAGAGGCCACTGCAAGGGTGGTGCGTTTTCAGTTATAATTATTACTATGCAGCCGATAGTAATCGGAGTCGCAGGCGTGTTCCATTTTTCTCGTATCTGGAGATTATGGAGATATTCTGATCTAAAGCGAGACCAAAATGATTGGACCATGGAGTCCAGTAATGAATAACGTGAGAGAAGGTTAGTCCGTTCATTGCTAAGATTAGCCGCGGGAATAAATGTTAGCGGTTCTAAAGAAAGAAAATGCGAAGGAGTTAACACGCTCGGTTCTGATGGATCAGAACTAAGTAAATATAGCGGACGGCTATTCAAAATCGCCTCAATTTGTTTTAATATCGTTGTAAACTCTTCATAGGTCAATAATTGAGTACCTATGACTTTAGTAAGATGTGACTTAACGCACCTTATATGAGATTCCCATATGCCCCCAAAGTGAGGAGCACTGGGAGGATTAAGTTTCCATTCGATGCGGAGCTTAGCAAGTTCCTGATTAAAAACCTTAAAATAATCATCGGATTTTAAAAACGAATGTAGTTCACTGAAGTATGATTTAGATGCAATAAAATTAGTGCCATTGTCGCTATAGAGACATTGACAAGGGCCGCGACAGCATATGAATCTCTTGAAAGCATCCAAAAAAGACGCGGAACTAAGATCCGAGGCAAGTTCGAGGTGAACTGCCTTAGTTACGAGGCAAACAAATAAGCACAAGTATGCTTTTTGACTCCTAACCCCACGTTTACGTGTTAAAGTTATATAAAATGGGCCGGCGTAGTCCACGCCTGTGTGCGTAAAAGCCTTACTTTGTTCTATACGGCACTCAGGTAGATCGGCCATATTTGGAAAGTAAGGTTTTGGATTCAGTCGAAAACAAATATTACATCGATGAATGCGCATACGAATGATACGACGAGCGGACAAAATCCAAAATTTCTGTCGTAATATCGACAACAGAAGCTGTGGACCCGCATGACAATTACGAACATGATAACTATCGACAATCAAGTCAATGATATGTCCCTTAGATGGCAACAAAGCTGGATGTTTGTATGAGAACTTTAACGATGAGTTGGAAAGACGTCCTCCTACACGTAAGATACCATCATGAAGGAATGGGGAAAGCTTGCGTAAAGCAGGTGAACATATATTATTATGTTCCAGTTTTTGTACATCCTCAGGAAAGGATGAACGTTGGACAGCCTGTATAACTGCCAACTCAGCTATATTATAATCATTCGCGGTAATAAATTGATTACGAGGGATTCTTCTAATAAATCTCAAAAAATATATTACGGAGCGAAGGTACTTATCCCAGTTCGAAAATTTCGAACTTAAAGTTAAAAGTGGATGTTCCGTAGCGGTAGTGACTACATGCGAAGTGGTTTTCGCCTCAGGAAGCTGAGAGGAAGAAACTACAAAATCGGACACTGGCCATTCACTTATCGGGAGCGACATCCATGGCGGCCCAGAAAACCAAAGCTCATGGTCAAGAAGTCGAGCAGGTAAAAGTCCACGCGAGACACAGTCAGCGGGGTTTTCGATACCCGGAACAAAACGAAATTTGGTTTGCGAAAAATTCGATTGAATTTGTGCGATGCGATTCGCTACAAATGTATTAAATTTGTGTGGGGATGAATGTACCCAACATAAAGCTACTTCCGAATCGGAGAATGCAAAAACATCAGCTATATTAAACCTACAAGAAATAGTGTCATAAACGATACGTAAAAGTTTCGACATTAAAAGTATCGCGCACAGCTCCAGTCGAGCGATCGTTACAGTTTTGACAGGTGCGACCTTTGATTTTGAGCACAAAAGGCGCACAATGGGTTGGTCACCATTAATCACATAGGAGTATATAACGCAACCATACGCTTTTTCAGAGGCGTCTGAGAAAGCTACCAAATAAAGTTTAGAAGTACCAATAACGCCTAGGTGGCGTGGAAACCTAATACGTGATATCAAGGGAAGTTCCTTAATAAATTGATGCCACAATTCAATCATGAACTGCGGAGGTTGATCGTCCCAATCGAGTTTAAGAAGCCATAGCTCTTTAATTAATAGCTTTGAATAAAGTATGACGGGCCCAACGAGACCTAGAATGTCATACAAGCGAGCAGTCGCCGATAGAATGGCGCGTTTGGTTCCTTCGGTGTTCGGCGGCGAAACGGTAAATTTAAAGCAATCTGAAGAAGGTAGCCACTGTAGGCCCAAAATTTTTAAAGTAGTATTGTCGTCGAAAGCGACAAATTCCTGATGGCGATGAGATTCGGGAATGGAACTAAGTAATTCGGGCGAGTTACTAGTCCATTTTACTAACTCAAAGCCACCAGCTCGGAATAACTGGATTAACTGAGATGCTATCACTACAGCTCGATCTAAAGAAGGAGCAGAGGAAGCTAGATCATCCATGAAAATGTCTCTTTCTAGCACTTCGGCGGCCAGTGGAAAATTCTCACGCTCATCATTGGCTAGTTGCCGTAAAGTACGGATGGCGAGGAAAGGCGAAGACCGAAGACCAAAGGTAACTCTATTAAATTGATAGATTTCGATGGGAGCGTTGACAGAAAAACGATATAAGAACCGCTGATAACTGCGGTGCGCGGGGTGTACTTCAATGCACAAGTACATTTGGCGAACGTCAGCAAAAAAAGCTATTTCAAAAATACGTACTCTCATAAGTATATGAAAAATATCGTTCTGTAGATTGCACCCGGTGTGCAAAACGTCATTAAGTGATAGACCGGAGACGGTTCTAGCACTGGCGTCCAAAACGATGCGAAGTTTGGTAGTTTCCTTGTCATCACGAATGACAGGATGATGCGGTAGGTAAAAACCCGGGGACAAAGTATTGTCCTGAGAAACTAACGAAATAATATTTTTATCTAAATAATCGGCAATGACTACATTATATCTTTCACGGAGATCAGGCGATCTTAAAAACTTATTTTCAAGAGACAAAAAACGTCTTTTTGCGGTAGCAAATGAATTACCAAGTTGCCCCAAGTTCTCTTTAAAAGGTAAGCTAACCGAGTAGGTACCATTAGCATTGCGAGTAGTGTTCGCCACATAATTATCCTCACACACTTGTTCGTCAGGAGATAAAAATGTTTTTGTGGGTAACTCCTCCAATTGCCAAAACTTTTCCAAAGTTTGATCCAAAGGTTCGCGTGAAAATGCACAAAATGAATGAGTGGACAGATGTGTAAACGTAGGTACATCACCTAATAAAATATAGCCTAAACTAGTTTCCAACGCAATAGGTAAATTGTCTTCAGGTATAATTTTGTTAAATAATAAAATTTCGCAGTATTTGTTAACACCTAACAACATTTCAATGGCAGCCGGCACGCTAAAATCATCGTCCGCTATAGGTAAATTTTTCAAATAACTGAGCGACGATGTATCGACGCGAGCGTCGGGCAATTGCGACGTTATAGCGTCAACCACAAGCGGTCGAGATAAATAGTTCCCGCCATTATCAAATCGCGATGTGAAATTAACTGAAGTTACACCTAAAATGCGTTGAGATGTTCCACCTATTCCTTGCACCTTAGTAAACCGGTTTTGCGTGGAGATACGCAGAGATAAGCGTTTACAACAAGAAGCTGTTATGTAATCGCTCTGCGAACCCGGGTCTATCAAACACCGGACAAAATGAACGCGATTATTATTGTCTATTATTTTTATTTTCGCGGTACCTAATAATGTAGTATACGAGCGACTATCACCTTGGTCTCGTGACATATTGCATACCGATGCATTATTTTCGATGGAAGTAGATGGAGCGTTACAAACTTCAACCTTATTGCAAGTGGCCGAAGGTTCATTGTCGAGCGTACGACTTTGAGACTGAGTGAAGTTATTCCGATTAACAGTTAACTGTTGATTAGATTGAGTCAGCTGGGAAGCTGGAGCGTGCGCATGGCGTTCACGCTGCATATGCACACCTGGATGCATATCTGTAAAATGTAACATCGAGTGATGATTTTTTGAATTGCAATAACGACATGTGCCGTTCGAAGTGCATGAAATTAATTTATGTCTAGGGCTAAGGCAGCCATTACAAAACGCATTAGACTTAACATATTTAAAACGTTCGAGTGGAGTCATTTTTATAAAACGTGGACAAAAATATAGTTTATTATTATGACTATTAGAATTACATAAACCACAAATGTGTTTTTGTTGCGATTGGATGTTAACAAACGACTTCGTTAGGCCAGATTTCGGAGTAGGTAACTGTTTATTTTGCGAATGTTTATGAATACTGGGTTTGTTACAAGATGATGAACGGTATATTATTTTACTTTGTTCTTTTACAAACTCAATTAAATTATCATACGATGGTGTGCATTCTTTGCGGTAGGTCATTTCAAACAACCTTATAGTCTCAGAGTCTAATTTTTGTAATGATAAATGAAGTATAATAAAATCTGTCAAATTGTGTAAATTAAGTTGTTTTAACGCCCTAACCGAGGAATCAAAATTATTGATAAAAGAGTCTAAACCGACAGTCGAGCTACAAGAAATGGGTTTAAAATCTAAAATTTGATTAATATAAGAAGACGCTAGAGACCTAGGATCGTCATACTTTTGAACTAGGGCTTCCCATATAATATTATAGTTCTCCGCAGTGGGCGGTAGGCCGGCGCATACAGACGCGGCCTTATCAGTAAGTTTTCCTACCAAGTAGTATATACGCTCCGAATCTGTAAGTTGTGGATTATTATGTACCACATTTTTAAACTGGTGATAAAACGTAGACCAATTTCTAACGTCCCCGTTAAACGAGATTAACTCTATAGGCGGTAAAGAAGGTAAACTTTGCTTAAATTGAGGAACAGATGGTTCCGTTTTGGTCGCCGTTTGTTCCAATTGCAAATCCTTTATGACACGCTTAATATGACAATAAAGATCCTCAAATGATATCCACGCCTGATAGTTTATTGTTGACTTAGGATGTAACCTTAAGTATAAAATATTATAAGCGTCAAGTACGCGTTGATAATCGATACGTAACTCTTCTATAGTTACGATATTACTTAAGAATTTTAGGAGATTATCCTTATTTGATTCATCCTGTAAGTCACAAGTAGACAGGTCGTATATAGACTGCATACGCGTAAAGTACGCGTTACGTTTTGACTCCAATAATGTTAACTGCATTTTATCATCACTCTCCCTTTTTTCCGTCATTTTTGTATAACAAACAACAGTAAGTGATTAAGTATAATCTAAAATTGTATATAAAACCAAAGTGTGAATGACTTATAGTTATCTATAAGTATTGAACCTTGAATATAAAAATCCAAGTTGACGCGAATTAGGTAACTAAGTAAGTACCTACCTAACCTATTAATTAATAAAGTTAAAATATATTTTTTGAGAAAATAAACAAATAGATATTGTATACCTATTACTATACCTATAGAGCTATGGTATTGCACAATAGCAACAAGCAGATTTAATTATGTAAGTATATAGCGGCGACGACGAGTACTAAACTCAAAAAAATATATAAGTAACGGTGAGTAACCAGGTACCTATAACTTAATACTGACTATTATATTAGGGGTGAGTTTTTATTTCTAAACTACGCGTTTAGATAAGAAAGCGATGCAGAAGTATCTGCTAGTAAACAACTAAACAACGAAACGATATTCCTATTTTGCCTATAAATTGCAGAGTACTGCAAGGTAAAACTAGGTTTCAATACTTGATAAGATACGAACTAACGAATAAATAAAGAATGCGGGTGGCGGAACACTACGCGCACGATTCGATACGCAGCGAACGAGCTAAATGGAACACGAAGGCCTACCTAAGTATAGGTTTATAATACGAGCAATTATAATGTAACTTAGTATCCTTCTAGCGTTATTATATCGATGTTAAATATGTTACCGAGGAACACTACGAGTTTTGATAGTAAAGTTACTATTTAGGACAATCAGTAAATTGCGCACAATAATTAAACCAGCATAAATAAGCACTTAATATTTTTGTAAATGAAAAATAACGAAAATTCCCGATACCTAAGCAGGGCACCAACCGGACCCGATGTGAATTGTTACATTCAATCCGGCTCGAAGGACCAAAAATATAGATGATGTTGCGTTAAGTTTTTTAATGAGTGGACTGTATAAGGTGCTCGTAAAGTTAACAATTAATATTCACTCGTCCAGTCAACGACCTTGACCTAGGCTAAATATGTTACAAACAATAGGAAACAAATCCGCGAACTATACGCTTGTAAATGGTAATGAAAGGGTTGTGGACTTACTGATGACCTAATAGATAGGTATTTCTTGATGAATCCAGGCGGCTTGTCTGCCTAAACTCTTGCAGTACAACACGTTTCAATAGTACTTATTATTTTGCATGCAGGCCTGCGAATACGTTATTGATCGTCCAATATTTTTGTTCCTCTTAGACACACAGAATCACAAACAACTTTGCACTATATAATTGCTTTTTTTATATATGGATTACGACGATATAAAGAGATTTGTGCGCGCACGTTAATGTTCGCCCTTTTTGCTATGGCGGCTATATACTAGCTGAAGAATAACTTCTCTGAGTCCATCAGTTTGACAGCACGTTGATATTAGGATGAGAGGGTAGGAAGTACCCACATACAAGCGTAATAAATATAATTAATTAAGTACCCGAAATCAAAAACAATACTCAACATATACAAAGAAACTAAAAACATGTCCCACTGAGTTAATTTTGAACAATAATCCTCAACAGGCAGTTAATGATATAAACAATTATTTTGTAAATATAGGAAAAAACTTAACAGAAAATATAATTAATAAAAACAGGTCACGATCTATTTCACCTGTTAAATGTTGCAGTTCTGTTCCTTCAGATTCATTTACTTTACTCTCAACCGATGAAAAGGAAGTTAATACAGTGATCTCAAATCTAAAGAGGGATTGTGCAGTGGGCATAGATAATATCCCAAATAGCATTCTAAAGAGATACAAAGATACTTTGTCCCCGATTATTGCTCACATTTGTAATATCTCGCTGTCGTCAGGTATTTTTCCTTCGACGTTTAAGAGAGCATTGATTTATCCTATCCACAAGGGAGGAGATAGGGATTGTATCAGTAACTATCGCCCAATCTCTATTCTTACAGCACTTTCAAAAATATTAGAAAAAATTGTTAATAAACGATTAGTAGATTACCTTGAAACAAAACGCATACTCTCAAGCCGTCAATATGGTTTCCGACGCAATAAATCAACTGATGATGCTGTCCACGAGCTGACAGACTATATAATTAGCAATATGGATAAAAAGAAAAAAGTAATTGCGGTGTTCTTAGACTTAGCAAAGGCGTTTGATACGATCCCTATCCCACGGCTTCTAAGCAAGCTTGAGTGTGTGGGAATACGTGGAACGCAACTAAACTTTTTTCAAAGCTATTTGATGAATCGTTCTTAATATGTCAAAATTGGCGATTTCATCAGCAATGAGCTTCCTGTATCGTATGGAGTTCCTCAAGGCAGTATTCTGGGACCAACACTGTTCTTGATATATGTAAATAGTCTATGTGAAATGAGATTGGTGTCCGGTAAAATGGTCGCCTACGCTGATGATACTGCTCTTATGTTTAGTGGAGACACGTGGGATGAAGTATACCGTCTTTCGCAGGGCGGTTTTTCACTAGTCTCTAGTTGGCTTGCTGATAATCTCTTAACCTTGAACTTGGATAAAACTAAATACATAACTTTCTCAGCAACCAATAAAAAGACCCTACAGTCGAGGAACAATTTGATAGGGCATACTAGTAATGATTGTGTTAGCTCCGACTGTTCCTGTCCCACCTTACAACATGTAAATAGCATAAAGTATCTGGGAATCATTATAGATAGGAATCTAAACTTTCAACCCCATATTGATGTTTTGGCAGCAAGAACTAGAAAATTAATATATATTTTTAAGAATCTGAGACATGTTGCAGATAAAAACATACTTAAACAAACATATTTAGCCATTTGTCAGTCTATTCTGTCTTACTGCATCACGTCATGGGGTGGTGCATACAAATCTCATCTCATTAAACTAGAAAGAGCACAAAGGGCGGTGTTAAAGGTTTGTTTGTCACTCCCCTTTTACCATCCCACTACTGATCTATATCAAACGGCCAAAGTACTTACAGTCCGTCAACTTTTTATTCGTCAGACAATTAGTAAACAACACTCGCTCATCACCTTCAATCCCTTAACTATTATTAAGCGTCGCGGGAATAGGGTTTGCTTTTCAAAGCCTTGCAGAAATAGAATCACACAAAATTTTTTCTGTTTTCTGGGCCCCTACCTGTATAATAAAATTAATGGAATACTATTAATTTATTCTCTTAACAGAATTAACTGCAAAAAGAAAGTATCGGATTGGTTACAAAACTTAACTTACATAGAAACAGAAAATCTTTTAACTGTACCCTCCTAGAGCATGTGTATGAAGCTGAAAACTACATTCACACACACACACACATACATGCACACACACGCACTCGCACACTCTCTCTCACACACAGACACACACACACATACACTTACAAATTACACAAAAAATGAGCCACAGAATTTGCAGAATTTTAATAAAGCTAATTATGTATAGTATATTAACTATTTCCTAAACTTTATATTATGATTTGATCATATGTATATGTAGAATGTAATCAGCTAATAAATCAATGTTATTTTCGAGAGGAGAGGTCCTGGTAATCTGTATGACAGGATCTATCCTAGTGCAGATGCCAGTCTCTCACATTACAGTCGATTGTCTGTGTTGAACATTTAGCTGCTATTATTATTTATTATTGTAAAACTGTTTTGTGAAAGAGAAACAATAAATTATTATTATTATTATTATTTTTACAAAATGTATTTATGGCCAAGCTCTCTTAGGCACCTCCACATAGTGCGCCGCCCGCGGCGTCTGAATCTAGACGCAGCCGACAGCGGGTGTTTGGTCGTTTTGAGAACGTAGCCGCGGCGGCCAGTCGCGGCAGATTCCGAGGGTTTTTGCTTGCGAACGGACGTGTGTGTGTAGGTTCGTGAAATGGAAAAAACTCTAGCATATTTATTGCTTCAGGAGGAAGAGGATGAGGATTTCTTAATAATATTGAGGAAGCAAAAGAAAAAGAAGAACAAGATATTTAAAGCTAGACAAACGGAGGGTGCCTACAATATTTTGGTGACTAGGCATTTAAATGACAATGAACTGAAATTTGTGGAATATTTTCGACTGTCACGGGCGGAGTTTTCGACAGTACTAAGGTTGATTGAACAAAGTTTGTTTGAATCCACCAACTAACGTCCATCCAAACCCTATTTCTGCTGCGGAAAAATTGGCGTTTACCCTGAGGTAAGTGAATAAAACTCATTTAAAACTGTTTACTATGTATTTATTGTTTAAACTAAATAACATGTGTTGCTAACCACATGAATAAAATTGAAAAATAATCAATCAAATTGGAAAAAAAACTGAAAAAAATTTAAATTATTACAGCGTCTTCTTTTTGTGGCATAATAATTAAAAATAATTATAACATTAACCAATCAATAGTAACATTCAAAATTATGTTATTAATTAGTCTTATTTACTAACAACTTAAATTACACGCTACCCGCGGTATTTCAATAAAAAATAATCACAAAATAATTACAGCCCAAAAATCACATTTATTATGTCTATTACAACAACAATGGACATTAAGTAAATGTGTTGTTAAAGCGAGACCAGTGCCACTTTCGTTATTTTTAATAACTTCTTAGTTGTAATTAAAAACAATCACAGCATTAACCTATAAACAGTAACATTTAAAATGTGCTTATAATAATCAACAATATTATTAATCAGTCAAATTTACTAATAACTAAAACTACATGCTACTCGCGTTTCAATAAAGAAGAATCACTAAATAAAAATAAATGTTATATTTGACTGTAATTATTACAGTCAAATATAACATTTATTTTGACTACTTACAATAATTAACTTTCTTAATTACCCATACCAAATTATATATTACAGACACACATCACATTGGTAATAACGACCAAGAGGAGTTTTCAGAATAGTCTTCTCTAAAGGGCATTGGGGTCTGCGATGCTCTCTGGTGCATTTTTAACTCCATTTCTGTCCCCACTTGGCATACCTTCAGCCGAGTTTCAGCTATAAGATCAGGAAGAAATTTGAAACCATTTCCCCCATGGATTCAAAAAAATTTTTGTAGGATTTTCTTCTGGCGTATTTATTAATTTCTCTTATATTCGGTTCCTATTTTCGTCACGGTTTTTCAGAAAATCCATAAGTGCAGTATCGGAATTAAATTTCTTTTTCTTTCTGGCATGGCTGACTACATCACTCTCTTTGCCACCGCGGGCTATGTCATTCTCATTGACACGGCGGGCTATGTCACTTTCATTAGCACAGCGGGCTATGTCACTCTCATTGGCATGGTGGGTTATGTCACTCTCTAGTCTCTCTACGTCATTTGTTGTTTCATCCGATCCCAAGGTATTATCTTCGGAAAATTCCAGGTTTAACATTTCCTGCGTAGATTCACCAAACACATTCGTGAGAGTGGATCTCTGTTTGATAGAAAAGATAACTGTGTCATGTATTCCCAATTATTCTTAGAGCTTCTTGCTTGCCCTGTACTGGAATCATTTTTCTTTTTCTTCGCAAAGTGATCTCGTAAATTCTTCCAACGCTTTTTACAATCTGAAACTAAAAATACTTTCCATTAATCCTTATTTTGCAATTGAAACATTAACCTTCTTAGACCCGGGCTTTACAAATTTAACTTGTTGTAATGACCGAACTTCCTTTTTAAAAGAACAAAATGGTAACCGACGTTTAGTCCATGCTATTCGAAAATAAAGCACACTCGTTGATATAATAGTGAAATATTTTACGTAGGGATACCCAGGACTCAATGACGAATGACATTTAGTTCTTTTAAAAGGCACCTAGGACTTAAGAGGTTCATTTCATACGTAAATCACAGGATGTTGTTTAATATGTAAAACTTAATTTTGTTCCAGGTATTTAGCAACTGGGGAAAGTCTACGATCTCTTTTTCATTTCAATTCCGAATTTGTCGTAACTATCTGTCGCCGATACTTAAAGCTACGTTAAAAGCAATTGTCGCTAGTTTACTGTCAATTTATTTGCCAGAATTAACAAAAGAAAAGCTAGAAATCGTTGCCAAACAGTTTTTAGAAAAGTGGAATTTTCCTAATACTGCCGGTGCGATTGACGGTAAACACTGTCGAATAAGGTGCCCGCCAAATTCTGGATCTTTATACTACAACTATAAGCAGTTTTTTTCTATAGTCCTTTTGGCGATTGTTGACGCTGACTGTAAATTTTTATGCGTTGATATTGGATCATATGGAAAAGAAGGCGATAGTGGAATATTTTCAAAATCTAACATGGGTAAACAGATTGAGAATAGAACATTTCCATTTCCCAATGATTGCAATCTACCTAGAACCGATGTTTATTTCCCACACTTTTTGATAGGCGATGGAGGATTCAAACTTTAACCTCGTCTAATGAAACCATATCCAAATACTCAAAGTGAATCAGATACGAAAAAAAGGCAGTATAACTATCGTCTCAGTCGAGCAAGAAGGACAGTTGAAAGTGCTTTCGGCATTCTGTCTAATGTATTTAGGATTTTTTACACACCTATATACTTAGATCCAAGTACAATGGACTACGTAATATTAGCATGTTGTTGCCTACACAATATGCTAATAGAAAATAAAAGGAATTACAGTGCATACACTGAAGCCACACGGCGGGCCGCTGTCGGCCTCGGGCGGCCGGTGAAAACGACCCCGGGGCCGGGGTCGTTTTCACCCGCCGCCTTTTATTTTTGAAATTTTAAACGACTTTTATAGTAATAAACAATGAAAAAGGTTTGCTAGGAGTTTTTTTGATGGTCATTTTTTCTAAAGATAACAATTTTTTTTAATTGTTTTTGTCTAAGTAACGTATATAAAGTATAAAAAAGAATTTAGAGACTGGCTAATGAAAGATGAACCTGACATTTTTCAAGTAGCAACACTGATACAATGTCCCCATGTAGTTTAGTTCAACATGGTGATTTTGATACTTTGTAATAAACAATTTCATAATATTTTTTCTCAATTTCTGTCGAAATACTACAGATATTAAGTAATTTTAACATTCATGAAATCCAAATACAGCGATTTCTTATAAAAGGTTCATTGTTGGAAGTTCATTGAAACTAAACATTACCTAATATTTAAAGTACCAACTCCTTTTTTCCTACTATATTCAGTAGGAAAAAAAGGAAAAAAAGACAATCCTTTCACAAATTAACCATTCTAAATTACTACATAAATAAAAAATATTAGAATATTTTCAAGTATCAAAATGTATTTTACCTTCTGTAGACAGTATTACTAGAGCCTGAATTTTTGAATTTGCCGCTTTATTCCAAGCTCATGTTTCGTATGCCAGACTCTATCCCATATACATGTTGATTTTAAAAGAATATGATTGATTGAGAGACTTGAAAAAATAATTTGTTCTTATTATTTCCTACTGTAATAGTTAAATATTTGTTTTGTACGGTGATTATTCCTCATAAAAAACAATGGTTATATTGTAGTAAGTATTATCGATAATTTGTATATGAAGGTATTTGAGATTTGTTAATTTAGAATTTATGTTTTTTGTTAAATTTTTGTTTCTTAAATTTTATAAGTTGGTACTTACATTAATAAGTCTGATTTAGATTCTACCAGGTGCTTAAAACTAATTTATCAGCAATAAATGGTTTAAAATTAATGTAAAGTTGTTTTTTTATTTATTACCTACATCGTATAAACTAGGTTTACTTTCCCTGGCTTTTGTCAGTATGCCGGAATAGCCCCCAAAAAATGTTTTCACGCTTAAAATGAGATCTAGACACTTTTTTTACAAGTGTGAGACATATAATTGATTGTCGTTCAACAGGTAATGTTTCACTTAGGTGTAGTCTTAAAATTGTTTTGTTGTTGGCTTAATTATTGCGGGAAAATCCGTCTAGATGGAATGTTTTTAAAAAATGCCGTTTATCTTAAAATGTTAATAGTAATAAGAAAAAATTATAACTTTAACAAGAAGTTACATAATATTATTTTTTGATAGCCACTTAACATTTAGCAGATATTTGAAGGTTTTTTTATTAAACTCAATGAAATTTAGGTTTCAAAAAAGTATGCCGGAATTAGCCACCCTGACCTTATGTATATTTTTATTGAAACATCATGGTTGAAATTAATTAAAATCATTATCATAGTAATCCCTTGAGGTCGATATTCCATAATTTATAATATTGTTGATCTGCACTGTCGGTCGTTTTTGAGTTGCAGTACAGTTATAGTTAGGTTGTGATTGTGTCATTCTTGTAATGATATTAGATAAGTCGACTATTATTTGTGGACCGTGTGACTGTATCGTTCTGGTTGTATCAATATTTGATAAGTCGACTGTTATTTGTGGATCAATTTCCGAAATGGTGATGTTGCAATTTTGGTTCTCGCTGTTGCTACTTATTACAGAATAAATAGGTGAATATGTTATTTGAGCTTTTTCTTCCGCATCCTTTAACTCGATCTCGGCAAACAACTTTGCAAGTTCCAATTTAACAAATACTTGGTATGGTTGGTTCTTCAGTGATATTTTTTTTAAAGTTTGGGCATAACTTTTATATAAGTTATCTGCAGCATCATAATCCGTTTTCTTATTTTGCAAATACTCTATAGCTTTATCCATATCATTGGGAACGTTTTTTTTTCTGGCACATGAACGTACTGAGGAGACACTCGAGAGGGATGTGAAATAGTTGTCGGAATGAATACTTGTTGTCATATAATTAGAGGAGATTTACTAAGGTGGTTTGCGTCATATATTAAGAATCGATCGCAGGCTGTTGTGCTGGGGAATTATACATCTAAGTGGTTATCTGTACCAAGTGGTGTTCCCCAAGGATCGCTGCTAGGGCCTTTGCTTTTCCATATCTTTGTGGCTGATATTGATTGTTGTTTCCAAAACTCCATTCTGTTGAGCTTCGCCGATGATATGAAGATCTTTAGGGCAATTAAAAGTCAAAGCGATGCCTTACTACTTCAGCAAGATCTTGCTAGACTAGATGATTACTGCTTTGACAATAAACTGGATCTTAATGTCTCTAAATGTTTAGTAATGTCGTTTTCTCGTAAAATTTCTCCAGTTACATTCAATAGGGTAGTTGACTCATATCAAAATTTATTAAAATATTGTTTATTTCTAACAGTATTTGGCATAAGGTTCCACAATATACCGATTTTAATAAATAACAATGAATGATTGCTGTAAAATTTTAATTTGAAAATGCTAGAAATAATCTTTTTTTATCTCACGCCGTAAACGATTTGATATCCTGTGGTCAGGGCCGTGACGTCAATCATATAGTAAACAAAGAAATGTCAAATTTGATTCAACAACTCGTCGATTTGCACTATTCTTTCCTAAAACTGGCAAAAAATCGTCCAAGTCTCCGTTATTATTTTTGTAAATATCGTAAATTATTTGTATTAATAGCAAAATCAACCATTGATGTTGGATTTGTGAGAGCAGATAGTACAAATCTTCCGAAAATAGACAGATTGATGGTCAGGAGATTCTTTGTGTATCGCTCTAAACAATATAAGTACAGTTTCAATACTGTTATAATGAAGAACGGTTACAAGTGTACTTGTCAAGATTGTCACACGGCAGAAGAGAGTTGCAAACATGCATTTTTGGTGTGGTTGCACCATCACAGTGAGGAGCTATTTTGTACAGCAGTTGAATGCTATTGGATAGAATTCTATCTCTCAAAAGTCAAATAAACACTAAAAATATTTACTTCAAGAGAAATGTTGAAAAGAAAACATCAGGATCATGTGTCAAATACCAGTGTAGTACTGCAAGAATTTGTAAATGAACATAAAAAGAGAAAGATTGGCAGTTGTTCATTTGTCAAGCATGAAGAAAATTACTGGGAGGAAAAATATATATACATTCACAGACACAGATTGTGACATATTTCTTAAAAAATAAAAGACCTCTTCAATGAAGAAAGAATAAAGTGCATAGAAAACTAAACCACGAATCATCAATACAGAAGTGCTCTTTAGTTCGAGCTTCGTTATAAACAATAACAGCTTCCATGTGCTATAAAGTCAGCCAGTGCATAACACATGATGGTTCTTTTGTTGGGAAGATTTTTGGTAGGAAATCTTGCAGACACCTACGAGTATAATGAAATGTGGATAAAAGTTGAAAGATGAAGATTTGGGTTGAAATTTGCAAAATGTGACCTCATTTCTGATTATACCCTGTAATAGTCTATTCAATAAACGGTATCCATAAAATTAGATTAATACAAAATTGTCATGCTCTTTTACTGAAGATAATGTTAATTATCAAAGACGGAAAACTGTGAACAGTATGCTTAACTCAAGTATAGATGCAGATGTTTTGTGCTAAAGCAAACAAAACTTATATACTTTTGTGTTGCTAGCAGTATGTCATTTTGAAAACACTCAAAAGGTGACAATATTAGCTATAATAGGTATTTGTTCTAACAATCTGAATGTCAAAAAACTTATTGATCAAATAGTGTCATTTTGGAAACTATACTACATTTTTCCTAAATTATATGAAAGTATTACTTCATAATAAATCACTTTACTATTATTTTGACTTTTATTACCTGTGACCTTAAGGCAATATATACAAATTAATAAATTTGATCTAACTCTATTCAACCTATTTGTACTTTTGGAACATATACTATATTTGAGTAACAATGATAAAAATGAGCAACAAACCTATAAAATATTATAAATCTTTTAAGGTGTAACAGAAAAATAAAACACATGCATTTCAAATTAAAATATTTTGATTCAACTTAAACCTTTACAAGTCATCACTGTCAAATAAACATAGAACATTTTTTTTTGTGAAGAACATAATGACTAATGTAGTACAAAAATTTATTATGTCATTTTTAGATGTTAGTTATGTATAAAGTAAAGAAAAAAAATTTCTTTATATTATTTATTTAATAAGAAGGGTCTTGTAAATTAAGAAGAGCACAGGCTGACAACACAGCAAACACATTTAATATATTTGTATACGGCTTTAAAATGGATAACTTGCATATTATTGCGTAAGCTGTTCTGAAATTTACCAGCCATGGTGGCTAGCAGGTTTAATCAGTGAAGATATAACATCTTTCAGTTTTACCAAACTGGACCTATTTACTTCTATCGTGCTTTGGTATATGAATACTTGAGTTATTTTGTTTACATAATGTTGTTCTAATTGACGGGTCACATTTTGATGTTGTGGCTGAGCATGCACTGCTTTGTATTATGTTGCACAACTTTTACTGCCTTATCAATCTCGTTGTCAAGAGGAGAACAGGTTAGTACACAATAGTTCTCATTAAGTAACCACTGAAAGCAACAAATTTTAATTAGGTACTCAGTAAATTCAAGTAAATTTGTTTAGATAAATATATTCATTTTGAAACTTTGATATTTTTGTTTGTATTACATACTTTTTAATTAAATTATTTTTTAATTACGTCAATTACATCATTATTCAATTGGACATAAGTACATATTCTTTTCCTTGAAACATCATCTAGTGTCAGTGTATAACTTAGATTAAATCAAAAAGGCGTAAATGGTCAGGTTTTCTCTCAGTTTTCTGGTCAAGTTAAAATTTGGTTGGTCGGCTGCAGTCAGTTTTCATTCTAACTGAAAGATAAAAATTTAATTAATTTACATACAGATTTGATTTTACATACAACCTAAAAACTTCTATTTTGTTTAAGTTGAAACTGAAGTACCTACACAGATTGAGTTATTCAGTTATAGTACTTACATTAATGTGATTTTCGCAAAAATACATTTGAGTTTCAGTAGATAGTTACAGGATTTCTTTAAGCGAGTGTTAACCAAATATTTCGCATGTCTATATCACTGGGTACGTCTAATCCACAGATTTCCTGGAGTCTTTGAAGAGGTATTTCTATATTACTGTTCTATTGTCCCGTTCCATATACAGTTTTACTATATTTTGTGATATTTAATAGAAAGCATTGTTTTTGTAAGGTTATTTCGCCCCCGTGCTTTGTTTACTATAAGACTGACGTCATTGCCACAGATAATGAACAGACTATCATGGCTGACCGTGTTTTCGGTCCAAAATTGAAAATCTTAATTTAAAATAGATTTTTTGCACTTTTTAGCCATCGAAAAAAATAATATTCATGTGCTATGGTCTAATACAACAATTATGAACATTTTAAGCCCTACTTTAAAAAAGGGTCAACTAGCCTATTATACCTTAAAAAACCAAGTTTTGACTCGTGTGTCGAGTACGAGAGACCTAGGAGTTGTTCATGATTTTAAATTATTATTTCACGATCACATTTCAGCTGTAGTAAAAAAGGCCTCCAAAGCTCTTGGTTTCATAATGAGATCTACTAAAGATTTTAACTCGGCTAAAACCCTAAAAGTTCTTTATACCACCTACGTTCGCAGCCATTTGGAATACGCATCTCAGTGTTGGAACCCAAGATATAAAATCTACAGACATCGCTTGGAAAATATTCAAAAGAAATTTATACGCTATCTTAACTTTAAAACCAAAACTAGAATAAGAGATTATTTTGAATCTTGCGCTAAGCACCATTTTCTGCCATTGGATTATCGTCGTGAAATATCAGATATAATTTATCTTAAAAAAATCATCACATCTACCATTGATTGTCCGGATCTTCTCAGCAAAATAAATTTTTATGCTCCAATCACAACATTTCGTAGCAGCCCATTATTTCGGCCTCAAGTGTCATCATCTAATTATAGGCAAAACAGTTTTGTCGTGCGTGCATGCGGTACTGCTAATAACTTTCTCAAGTCAAATTCAGACATTGATATATTTAATTCTAGTACAGTATCCATTAAGAAGCGGCTTAGTGACAACTTTTTCAAAAAGTATAATTGTAATTAGGTAATACAAATCCAATATTAATAATTTATTCTTCGTGAGTGCAGTGTTAAGTCTCTTTTTCTTTGTTTTTGTACTGTTATCGGTATTTTACAATTTAAGTATCTTGTTTTTATTCACCTACCTATTTTGTATAAGCGTCCAAGTGCTATATTATTTCTATTAGTAGAAATTTGTAATTGGCTAAGTTATTCATTATATTGTGTTTAATCTGTTATTTATAGCCGTTAATTTCTCAAAAATGTATAAAAATAAAATAAATAAAATAATTGTCTCTGAGACTTTTCCAGTTTATCTTGCTGTTTCGCCCGCAAAGAAAAAGAAATTTTTATTAAATTTATACATACCTACTTATTTCATTAGAGGTACTTGGCCACAGGAGAATTCGCGCTGAAACCATACTTAATGCGCCCCTTTTCCGCATGCTGCAGCCGTACAGGATCAAAGAAAAAAAAAATTCAATAAAAGACTTTGTAGAGCAAGATGAGTTGTGGAAAACGCTTTCGGTATATCAGCATGAAAATGGCGCGTTTATTTACGACCCATTGAATGTGATGTAGAAACTGTAGTGTGATTCTGTAAAACCTCACTTTAAACTTCGAATCTGATTCCGCAGTGAGTTCTTAGATTGGCATTCTCAAAATTCGAATGTAGATTTGATGTTACTAGAAACTATTAAGTAATCTGTGCTACAGCGCTACATTTGCGAGCGTGGCAGCGAGTGGAACTAGAGTGACCGTGAGATTTTGACATTATAAATATGGGATGACGTATGAAGTGGCATTCCGTAAAGGGAATTCCTTTATCACTTCGAAGCTCACTTCGCACACGAACTCGAAACAAAGTGTCAAATAAAACGTTGCTATTTTGTGAGTGAAAACATTCAAAGTTTATTATCATAGTTTAAAAATACATTTAAAATTATTTCTGAAGGTGACAAAAACTAGTTCTGAGGTATTTATTAGAATTCTATCGCTACTAACTCGTGATAATGACTATGTAAGGGTATCTTGTATCTTATGCGAAGTGAGCGTGAATATCGAAGTGAGGTGCGAGCTATTGTTCGAATTTTACAGAATCGACATGCTGCTCTTGGTATTGTAAAAACAACATGTTGCTTGTATAATTACACTAAAACTGAGCAGGGAATAGTTATACCTACAGAAGCACAGCTTGAAGCAAATTAACATATACAGGCTTTGACCACACAAGGGCCAACAAACATAAGATCGACTACTGTTGTATATGAAATACGTGAAAAGTTTGTATCTTACTTTAATCAAAAAGTTTTACTCATTTCTGTTCCCATAATTTCCCATAACCTTGCCTTTGCTGAAATATTTTTGTATGTACTGTTCCTTGTGTCATACAAACACGGGTATTTCCGAACACATTCAATCAGCTTATTTCAACAAAATTTCAAAGTGATAATTACGAGAACACACCCGGCGCTAAATAAATTCTGTAATAAAATACAACGCAACGTCAGAGCTTCGCGTACTGGCAGCGCGTTCGAGCTGTTTGACAGGCTATAACCAGTTTAGTGCAATACAATGCGACGCTATAGCACGGTAATATTATATACAGTAGACCGACTTTATACATAGAAACGGTCGAAGCACGCGCTATGCCTACGTGCCTCGATCTCGGATCGCATCTACAAGGGCAGTCACGAACGTAGTCCGCCGCAGGGCATACCATACGCACGAGCCAAACGGAGCGCACTGTCTGTCGGTCGCGGTCGGTGTGTTAGTAAGCGTAATATTAACGTAATCATGGAAGCGAGCAGCCCTAGCGCGGGCTAACGCACCAAGCGATGCCGAGCGGCCGTAGGTAAACAAAGAGACGCCGAGTCGACATACTCTACTCGTATATACGAGTACTATTACCGTGGCTATAGCGCGGCGCTAAGCCAGGACGTTTTAGCGTCCTGACGCGCGCTAATTACGCTCGCTGTTTGACTAAACCTTAAGGTGCATATAAATTTATACATTACTCTCCTAATTAATAAGTGACGAATCGATACTTTGTCGACATTAAGAAGGTATGACTACATTACATGGGCATCACTACCGTAGCGAGACTAGCGAGCGGCCACCATTTTAGCTGAACGAACGCAGCAACACCACGTGTCGTTGATTTGGTGAAACCTGCTTTCATTTGAGATTTGTTTTGCGTCTGCGCCCGTTTTGGTACTGGAAAACCAACTTACCAATAATTATTTCTGTAAGTTTATGAAATAGTGTTGATTTTCAAATTGAGAGATCATGGAGCCAGATCAGTACCAGGAAAATGATATCGCTGCTCTTTTGGAATCTTGGCAAATTCCAAAAATATATTATTGAAACGTTTCGAAGTGAGTATCTGGTATACTCACATCGATAGGTACTTACCCAAAGATATTTAGTAAGTAATTATTTCAATCTCATTCTCGTAAAAGATAAATATTAATCGAGCCACAAAAAATAGTAAAATGGGCCACTAGATATTGATTTGTCGCCTATTTCATAATTGTTGGTCGCCAACTTAGTATTTTAATTAGGTTAATCTGCAAACCAGTTAAATACAAGCCTTAAGAAAATGTTAAAGTTGGCAACTGTACATATCGGCTTCTTTAACAAACTATTGTCCCAATTTCTGTAGCTTTATCATTTAGGTAGCAATAAAATCAAAACCAAGTGATGAAATTGTCATGGTTCTCTTTTTCAGATAATGGCATAACCAGAGATGATCTCGCCAACCTAAGTCAGGATCATCTAAGAGATTTGCTCACAAATAGCCTATAGAATTAAATTAACAAAAAAAAATGTATATTTCGAATCCACGTTAAGTAACTTATAATAAATAAATGATACTTTAACTTTTTAGGTGTAGATTCAACTTTTTTTTTCATTAATACTTGTATTTGCAGACATCTTGAGTAGGTATATTCAGGATGTATGCACATACAAGGTTAAATTTATGTTTCCTTTAAATTAGAATGTTTTGCTTTGTTTTGACGTCAATAAGTGCCTGTAAAGGCCTAAGTTGAATAAAGATTTTTGAATTTGAATTTGAGTTTACGTGCGTACCTACTATTGAAATGGACCTACAAAAAAATACGGACGTAGTGTGGCATTAAACAAATGTAAAGCATGCAAGGTAAGACAATTTCACGTGTTTGTACACGACCTACACTCACACAGATGTACCAAGTAAGACAAAAAACTGTAATTTTTCAACGAACAAGACACGCACACATACAAATATGCTCTAATTTGTATGCTTCACTCTTGATTCAACAACGCTTTACTCTTGATTCAACAACGCTCAGTCCGTCTTTTTTTCAGGTCCGTGACTAGTGATAAATTATTATATTGTAGGCTCCTACTGTCAGTGTTCTTTCTACCTTTGATGGCGACTCTGAATGCAGGCATAGTCCTAAGAGAGAACGGTAACCTCACAATCTCGTTGAGTGACTTGTTCCCAGCAGCAACGAGTTCACATCTGAGTTATTTATTAATTCTTCATGTACAATGAGTACAAAGGCGGTCAACCTTAGGGTGATGGAGAGAGCAGGTGTGGTAGATGTACCGAAATGTATGAGTATTACTAGATAAATTTTGGATGATGAATTATTTTTAATGTAAAGGAATATATATAATAATATCCTAATACACAAATACCAATAATTAAATAAACTAATATATATTATATCATCAATAAATAAGTGAATAATAGTCACTACAATGCCCATGAGATCAACCAGGCGACTGTTCGAGTTGAAGATAAATAAATTTACGAGCTTTGTTTTTGAAACTTAGCTTGGAAGTAGAACATTTAATTTTAAGAGGAAGTGCGTTCCAAAGAAGTATAGCCTGAATAAAAAAAGAGGAATGCATGATGTTAGAGTAATGAGAAGGACACATAAGTAGCTGATTGGAGGATGAACGCAATGGTTTATCGTGAGAGGTACACAAGTACTGAAAATGAGAACTTAAATATTTGGGTGTTGTAGGAGTATAAAGAATAGCAAATAATGTGCTTAAAGTCTTCAAGTGCCTGCGCTGTCGGATGGGTAGCCATTTCAAACGAAGCCGATGTTCAGATATATGGTCAAATTTGCGTAAATTGAAAACGAATCGAATACAGTTATTCAGAAGGCGGTCAAGTTTGTTGAGTAGATCTGCATTCAGGTCGAGATAGCACACATCACCATAGTCGATGACAGGAAAAATTAAGGTCTGTACAAGCATCTTCTTAATATCTGGAGGCACGATCTCTCCGCTTCATAGCTTTACGTATATCATTAGACATCCAGGCAGCAGGCACGCGTTTAAGTTTTATCCTCTTAACAGGAGCGTGTGTGTCGTAAATGTAAAAAATTGTTTCATTAAAAACCTTAACCTTATCGTCCAAGGTAGTATAGTAGCACGAGACACAGGTTCCCAGTCAATTTTAGCGGCATCACTGATTAACATATCGACATTCATGCGGGCAAAACAACGCTTGTACATAACCTTCGGGATAGGTTTAGGAGGTTTTAGGACATAAGATATGTAGATAAGATCATGGTGAGAGAAACCAGGAGCAGGATGTTGACCGTGAGGGGAAACAAGAGAAGGATTGGAGGTAAGGATGATATCAAGCCAAGTATCCGAGCCGACAGGATTTAGATGTGTTGGTTGCAGCGGAAGGACATGTAAACTAACCGATTCAATTAAGTTTAGGAGTTTACGTGATCTTGGTGATTGAGGAGAGTGGATGTTGGTATTGAAGTGGCCCATGATGACGTGGTGCGTATAGTCAGACTCTATATATTCTAAGACTGTCTCAACATATTTTGACAAAATTGTGCTAGAGCCTAATAATAACTAGGTCTCGAATTACGGACACAAGTATTAGATCAGTTGTATTGAATTGAAAAAAAAAATATATTAAGATGTACATCACACATTATTTCACAATACCAACACAATATAGAGAACGATATATTGTGATACCAATGTTACTTATCTAATTAGCGAACATACCAAGTTATTGTGACCAGACAAATATAATAAAGTGAACTAAGACTGAAGTACTAATATAACAAAAAATTGGTACCAAAACTTTGATAAGAAAAATACACAGACAAAGTTTAATTTAAGATGAAACCTTATTTATGATAAGCAAATAAAAATTTAGAGAACATTTAACTGACAAAGAGATCAATAGCAACTAACCTGAAGAAACAAGTTACATTATTTCTCTTTATCTATTGTACTTGATTTATTCACTGGGTACTTAGAAATAAGAGAAGTCAGCTCATCCATGGAGACCACCTTATGACACTTACTATCACTACTCTTAATATGGATTATACCATTCTGCGACCAACATGTTCGCATACCAAAGTGAAGACGTGCCTTGCCAAAGACAGCCTGTCTCGCCTTGGTGAGAAACTCCTTCACAGATATATTGCAACCTTTTAAGCTAGTCTTGGCATTCCAGACACAAGATCTGTCCGAAAGTTGTGAGAACCATACGATGATGGGGCGACAATTATCATTTTTAAGGACACCAAGCCTATGACAGGAACTAATTGATGACATTGAAATATCCTTAACTCCCATATTTGTTTGAATGATGTTCAAAATCGATTGACTGCAGTCTTTCCTGTCTGCCTCGGGTATACCCAAGAAAACAAGGGCTTTTTGCCGATGCCTCGATTCTAACACATCAAGATGATTGGAACATTCACTTATCTGTTGACGGAGAAGTCCCAGCATACTGAATGTGAGCTCTCTGAAGACCCGGAACTCTTCAGCCACTTTGGCAACTGTATCCTTCTGAGGTCCTGCATTTTGAAGTTGCTCCTGGAGCTCTTGCATCTTTTTAGTGACAGTTTCCTCCAAGTTCTTTTGTATAGACAGGATGTTTGCAAACTGTGCCATTATTTGTGATCCCAGTGAGTGTTAATATGGATTAAATTTATGGTCTCAGTGAGTGAATATTGATTTGCTTGGATGTGCTAGCAGGTAGTGTAAACTGCACTATTGTCACATTAGATATAAAACAAATGTGAGTAGCTTTATTTTTGATTATATAGTTAAAACTGAACACAAAACGAAATGCTAAATATGTATAAAATTAATTAAATAGGATTCCGAAAATATGAGACACTTCTTACTAGTTTTATACCTACCGCCAAAAAAAAAAGTAGGTAATGTTATCCGAACTACGATTTAAAAACATTATTGGAAACTTCACCATGTGGAAAAATCATTTTCAATTATTATATATCTCATGGAAAATTAGACACTAAAAGAAAAGATCGTCTGACAGACATGATTAAAGCAAACAATTAATTACATTTATATTTATAATAAACATGTGAGTAATTCAATGCTGTAGTCAGCTAATTGTGTTGTAAGTGTATTTTTGATCACTAAAACATTATTTTCAGCCGACTCACTTACGATCATCATCATCATAGCAGCTGATATACGTCCCTACCGAGGGGCTCGAGCCTACCCTAAGTTCGGGTGTTTAGGTCTTAGTTAACCACGCTGGCCCAGTGCGGATTGGTCGACTTCACATACACCTTCGAGTTTCTTCGCAGATGTATGCAGGTTGCCTCACGATGTTTTCCTTCACCGTAGGAGCGTCAGACAAATGAACATATGAAATTGGAAAAACGAAAAACAAATTGGTACATGGCGGTCTCGTACCCCGGACCTCCCGATTGTAAGGCAAGTACCGAGTCCACAGCGTCCTATTTTACAAGGTTATTTTACAAAAACATTCTACAACAGGAAAATCTATTCCAGCTCGGGGAAAACTTATAGACAAAGTTAGAAATTTCATACTCCAAAGTAAGGACAAAAATCAAGATAAGCCCGCAAAAAGACAGGCAACTAATAATGTTTTATTGAGTAAGTAGTTATTAATTTCATTCTTTTAATATTGTTACGCCGATGGTATAAGAAACTTCCGGCGTAGTTTTCTTGGTCTTAGAAGCGTTTTCAGCAGCCTTAAAACGCAGCTCGGACCTCAGCATTGGGACCGCAGCCCCGGTCGTGACTAGACGTCTTTTGTTAGCTTCATAATAATTTTAAGTTAATTTATTGTATTTTCGACAAATTGCTGTAAATTAATGCATTTTTAGAATTAGTATTGTGTTGAAACGCGGTTGTATTGTTTGTGAAGCGATTCGCGGTGCTATTTTATGTTTATCATGACAAATTTATGACGACGTTAACACCTACTGTCACGGATTTGAACGAGCCAACGAATATTTTCGAAGATCACGGCAAAAGGCTAAAATTTTAGTTCCAATCCGTTTGATTATCAAGAGGAAATACTTGGAAAAACTGAAATCGTGGGAAGTATCCGTGGTACAGAGCTAGCAAGAAATTCTTCAAGCTAATCAGTGACGGCAGTTTTGGTGATTGACGGATTACCTACTCATACATAAACCGGGGGAGTATTGTATTTATTATTACACATTCATTCCTCATTTAGGCAAATCTTAGAACATAGGCACCTATCTTACTCTCCAACATAGGCAGCACACATATTATTAAAAGCTATTGAGATTTATCCAGTTTTACCTTAGAACATTCAATCTGTTACACGTTGATTGTTTCACTTTACATACAGTGAAAGTAGGGTTCAGCTTTAATTCAGACATATAGTGACATTGGTCAAATGTTTTTATACCTACATTTACAAACAAATTTTATTAAGTAATTAGTAAATTAACTCTTAACAATTCTCACGTAAAGTGAGACACGTCCAGTATCACACTTTGGCTAAGTTGTGTCTCTCTTAACTTGACATAAAGTGGAAGTTAAAGTTGAGACTTGTCAACGCCTACAGCCTCAGACATAGCACCCTCTACACACTGCACAGATATTTTTCTGCTGAAAACTTTATTAGTACATATAATATATTATAATTTATATTTTTGGGTAACCATTATAATTTTCAATCATACTTTAATTTAGATAGTTTATTCATGAAGTTTTTTTTCTTAATAATTCTAATACAAATAGGATAACGGTGAATTACTATACCTTACAAATGTAATTTGTGATTATGTATACAGTGCTCAGCGGCTGTGACTAACTGGGAACTGATATGTTACATTTTAACTAATTATTAAAAATAGGCTAAAAAGTGACTTTTCATAGTTTCATAGTATAAACTGATTTCATTGTTATATCTAACCCTAGATTCTATTGCCAAAAAGTCCTAGTTATTTTTTGTCATTTTTTTTTCTTTTTCCTTTTCTAACTTTCAATAGTCTTGATTTCTATCTGTGTTTTTTGCATTCCTATTTCTTTGCACAGTTTATACTTGAACTTAAAGGTATTTGTACATTTTTAGGTTTTCTTTGCTGAAATATCAAAA
The DNA here is from genome assembly GCA_963935595.1 of Schoenobius gigantellus. Lineage (NCBI taxonomy): Eukaryota > Metazoa > Arthropoda > Insecta > Lepidoptera > Crambidae > Schoenobius > Schoenobius gigantellus. The sequence continues at coordinate 48,279,754 of OZ012541.1, forward strand.
TGTTGACCCGTAAAGCTGCTGCACAAAACACTGAGGCAAAGCTCAGACAGGCTGTATTGGAATTAAAAACCCTAAAAGATTCCCATGAACGGCTACTAAAGGAACGCGATGACAGTGAAGATGAGATAAAAAAGATCATCGACAGAAACACCACTCTCAAAAGTGAGCTCTCAGCGCTTGATGCCAAATTTCAAGAAGTCTTAGAGGAGCGGCACCAGTTACAAGACCACATCAATGACCTTTCTCTGTGCAATAGTATATATGAGGCAGCACTGAATAAAATCTCTGAACTGGAACGGGAGCTGAGTGATGCAAATGGAAAAATCGGTAAACTTGAACAATCTATGCAAAATAGTGAAATTATACATACCCATAGTCTTTTTGAGGAGCTAATGCAATCTCCTGGTGGACAAAATCTCACACAGCAGTGTTCGGGTACATCAGATAAGTCCATACCTTTCCATTTCAGTAGTAAAAATAAACTCAAAAAATATGTTAAAATTAATAAATTAATTAAGAAGAAACAAAAATTAATTAAGAATCATAACTCTTTTAAAAGTAATATTAAATTACGAAAGCAGCGTGCTTGCTTAATAGATTCGTTGGACATTTTTGACTCAAAATTGAGAGAGAGCAGAAACATGTATGAAAAGGACATACAAGAATTAAATAATGTCATTAATAACTAGCAAAATTCTTTAGCAAATATGACAAAAAATTATTACAATGCTCAAAATGAAATTAAGGAGCATATCCAATCAGTCACAGAGCTAGGTACACTTTGTCAATTTAATGAAGACAGATATCAGGCCTTACTGGACAAACCTTAAGTTCCACTAACGATAGCTTAACATCGGATAGCCAAATAATTTATAATGTTGTACCTGATCATGCGTGTCCTGCTCTCAACATGGTATCTCAGCCACCAGCAGCTGACTATGCACAGTTACTACAGACTTCAGTGGTCACAAGTGACAATATTGTTATGTTTAATGATGGCATTGGCATAGGTATGGGCCAACTTCTAACAAACATGGGACATTCAATAATGAACTATTGCATGCCTGGTGCTTCGTACTGCGACACACTAAAAAAAGTGATCGAATGTGAATTTAACCAGCCTACTACATTATTGTTATTTATTGCAAATAGAGGTAATATGAACAAAAAAGTCCCGACTCATTATTTAAATAAATTAAATAATTTAAATGTACAAAAAAATATTTTGTTCACATTACCTTATTACAACAACTTGTCACAAGAGGAAAATAGTGTAAGATATAAATTGAATTTAAAGTTAAGAACCTTATGTCATAATAATAAATTTCATTTAATTGACATCAATAATTATGTAAATAGATTGTATTTGACTAAAGATAATAGATATTGTCTATCAAATTATTATAAGAGACGAATAGCAAAATCGCTATCATATTATTTTTATATCTCAGCCAAGAACTTGGCTACAAAAATTGCTCCTATTGAGCAACGTAGAAGTAGGATGACTGTCAGTAATATTACTGATGTATTAGTTAGTAAGTCTTTAAATTAGGTATTGAGACAATAGAGAAATCCTCTTGCATAATGTTAAATAAAGAACAAAATGAAAATTGTTTATTAGATAATGTACTGGAAGATCCATTTGAATATAATAAACATGTAAATTTTATCAACCTGGTGCACCAGAACATGCAAGGAATGATGGGCAAAGATCTGGAAGTTGAGTTATACATGAACAGTAGTAAAGTAGACATTTTTTGTATAACCGAACATTGGCTTAAAAGCTACCAGTTCATGTTTAATTTTAGCAACCACCAGGTTGGTAGTTCGTTCAGTCGAGAAAATGCAATTCGCGGTGGCTCATTAATCATATTAAATAAAAAGCTTAAATATAAAGATCGTAAAGATATTGTGAACCTCTCAGTTGAACGAACAATAGAAATTGCCTGCGTAGAGTTGGACCAGATTATTGTAGTGAGCGTATACAGGCCTCCTTCGGGATTGTATGACCACTTTGAAAATATAATGGATGAAGTTTTAAATAAAGTCTGTAAGCAAGGCAAACAAATATTAGTCTGTGGAGATTTTAATATTAACTTATTAGAAAACTCTAGTTTATGTATGAGAATTAAAAATTAAATTAAAAACTTATTTCTGGAGCCAACACGAATTACTGAGTTTTCTGCCATATGCATTGATAATATTTATACTGACATAGAAACATTAGCACAAAATGTTTTTAATAACTTAGAATCTGACCACTCTGGTCAATTTGTTACTATACCTTACAAATGTAAGCTTATGGCGAAAAAGAATATCACTGTTGTACCAAAGACTGCTTGCCGCTTGGAGCGTTTCAATAATAATCTTGGTATTAATTTAAAGTATATTGATTATGACGAAGACCCAAATAAATTGTATGAAAACTTTTTTAACACATTTTGTTGTGAATTTAAAAATATCTTTGTTCCAAAAACCATCTCAGTCAATGGTAGATTAGCTTTTAGTGAATGGGCCACACCAGGTATTCACAAAAGCAGAATAAAACTTTATGAACTTTGAAATGAGCGTTCATTAAATACTAGTGATCAATTTAAATTGTATGTAAAAACTTATTCCAAAGTATTTAAAAAAGTTTGTAAATTTGCAAAGTCCAATTATTTAAGCTCTAAAATAAAAAATAGTAGTGACAAAATTAAAACGACATGGAACATTATTAATAATGAAACCGGAGAAGTAAAAACTAATAACAACAATTTTTGATTAAATATTGAAAATAAGAAAGTTACAGTAGATATTGAGATAGCTACAGAATTTGAAAAATTCTTTACTGACATTCCAGTTTCAATCGCAAAATCTTTGGATTCCTCCCCCACTGTAGCCGAATCTATTCTAAAAGATCATGTTAAAACTTGTGATGATAAATTTAAATTTGCCCATATTTATGCAAACGATTTAATAAAGTTATTTAAAACGCTGAATAAAAAGAAAACCGTGGATCTGTGGGGCAACTCTGTAGATGTTTCCCAATCTATAATAGAAACAATAGCTCCAATACTTGCTAGTATTTTTAATGATTGCATTGACTGTGGTGTGTTTCCTGATCTAATGAAACTGAGTAAAATTATTCCATTACACAAATCTGGTAGCACATCGGACCCCAATAATTTTAGACCTATCTCTGTGCTACCTACTTTTAGCAAAATCTTTGAAAAAATAATGTTCGTGTGTAATATGGACTTATTAATAAAGTCGCTTTTAAGAAATAAAATAATACGAGAAACTAATGGCTCTGCGTTACTTGAAAGCCTTTGCTGCGATATTTGAAGTGTTTAGATAGAACCTGTAAGATATGCAAAACAAAAGTTATTGCGTATGGAGAGTTTTGTAATGACAAACCTTTGAAATACCACCAATGGGAAACGAAAACTGTAAACTATATCGCAAAAGATGAAGAAAAACAAACAAAAAAGATTAAAAAAAGTGAAAAGGAGGACTTGCCACTTACCTTGATTAAGAAGCTTGAAGACTCTCTGCCACACTATTTCAGACACTGTTTAAATATTGTCCAACAATACAAAAATATAGATAACTTAAAAAAATCTTTAACACCTAATGAAGCCCTCATACATATGGACTTTTCCGAAAATTATATCGCAAAATATCATGAATAAGTGCAATGCCATCATTTCGGCAGTAGTCCTGAACAAATAAGCCTACATACTTCCGTTGTTTATATGTTGGATTCTGAAACAGGAAAGTATAAAACACACAGTATGTGTACTATTAGTGAATGCACCAGACATGATGCTGAACAGCTTTGACTGACAGCCCCTCTAGCCAGTATAGGAATCGCAAGATATTTTATGTTATTAGTCAACTTCAACACATGTTCCCAGATTTGAAAGCAGTGTCATGGAACTACATGGAAACCGGCCACGGAAAAGGAGCTCCAGACGGGATTGGAGCTGTCGTCAAACGCACGGCAGATAAAACTGTTAGATTTGGGAGAGACATCGGTAACTAGAAAGATTTTTGGCTCGTAATGAAGGAGAAAATCAAGAATGTCGAAATACGTATTATTTCCAGAAAGGATATCGAAGAGAAGAAAACTCCACGTAATATAAAATCTTTTAAGGGTACTATGTCAGTGCACCAAGTATTATGGTCGGCAAATAGTTTGCGTATGACTTTTAGAAAGCTAAGTTGCTTCTTTTGTCCTAATGGAGTAATATGTACCCATGGTTATCATTTGGGATACATGAATGTACATGAAGATAGTATTCCCCATGAACAAGAAGATATATTACATAATTTCTTGGATGAAAATACAACTCCGGAAGTGATTGAAGAAATTAATAACACACCCAATAAACATTTTACTAACCTTAATACTTTTGTAGAAGTTCAGTATTCATCACCAGTCACACAAAAAGTTTCAAGTTCACCTAAGGTGAAAATACTGTCTGATGTTCGTCTAGACTGGTCGAATACCAGCTTTAATATGAAGACTCCATCTTATAAACAACAGCGTTTTCAGACTGATTTTGAAAAATTTATAGCGTCAAGCCAAATACCAGCATCAGGCGGTTCAAGTGAAGTAATCTTTAAAACTAAGAAGCAAACTGAAGATGTACATCATAATAAAGAAAACGAGCTTGAATCTGATGATGATGATGAATACAATATTTTTGATTACAAAAAAAAACGGTAAAAGGAAAAATATATTAGCAAACAAAAGACTGAAAGAAGAATAATTCATATTAAATGTAAGAAAGTACAAATAGATATAAAACTACATAAAATAAGACTGATTTATAGATATTCCTAATTAATGTTAAGTAAGAGGTTATTTTTGTTCTTAAAATATCGTAAGAGGTTATTTCTTTTTTATTTATTGGTTTATAGAAAGTTAAGAAGTAAAAAAATAAAAGAGGCTGAGTAATATATCGGAAAAATTAATATTTAAAACTTTCGTTTTATAACACTCTCAAGTGCAAACTTTTTGTATCTACATTGTTTTGATTTCACTTGTCTTTAAAAGAGTTAAATAGATTTTTTTGTTAGTTTGATTAATTTATTTATATTTTAAAAATGCAAGCAATGGGACTTATGTTTTTTTTTATTTAGTACCTACCAAATTTTGTTGTTACCTACCCTTTTTTATCTATTTTATGAACGTTTTTCACTGTATAATTTGTAACTGTGTTACCTAAGTTATCAATAAAACAATAATACATATTAGTTTTTCAATTCAATTGCAAACAATTACCCATTTATTCTTTGAAATCATTACGAGTACGAAGCTATCACTACCATCTTCACTGTTGTCATTACCAGAGCCTTGAACATCATTACCAGCTCAAAAAATAATTTAAAGGCGTTTTACTTCGAAGTTTTTGTGTGCAATTAGCTAATTATTCGCCAAATTATAAAGAAATGTGCCCTTTTTTATATAAAGGAGCCAAATTTAGAAATTTTAATATTCCGTCATTTAGGCCAAATTTGCACGAAATGACGGAAGTGCCCATAAGGTGCTTGTGTTAACACTCGACGAAACACACAGTGAAAAAAAACAATGTTGCCATGAAACATGAAAGTTTCCCTTAGAAGGAGGGAAATTGAAACTATCGTCGTACTTTCAGTTGCGATTATGTGTAGATTTCACAATTTAACTACTAGTTTGCTTATCAAAACTGTCAAATACATTACATTTTTCAAGTCACTAGGGTTATAATTGCAAAAAACTGCAGTTCTGTCTGTCACTGTCACCCATTTTTAGTGCAAACCTAACGCCATCTCTTAGCAGTTCACCTGAACTTCTACTATAAACATTCCTATAGCTACCTATACAGGGTGTAACGTAGAACCCCAATAAGATTTAAGGGTATGTATCCATCAGAAGTGGAGATTCTGTAGGAAAAATATTAGGGCTAATAAAACTACTTTTTTCTCCATACAAACTAAATAAAATATTTTTTGGTCTTAAGTGCTGACAGCCCTACGTAACCGTACGAGGAATACTACGCCGTGACTACGCTCACGTCTATCACGTGACTTCATTCACAACTATCGAGCGCCATCGCAGGGAGACGCACCTACGGCTTGTGCCCGGGCGCAAAATCAAGTAGGTATTACAGGAAAAGATAATAACTATGATATTATTGCGTTGAGTCAACTTACCTATGTTAAAGCAGCGTCATGGCAGCGTCCAATATGTTACACTTAGTTGACAAGTTAATTGATTAATGTTTTTCACAAACACTTATCGCACGAAGCATTTAATGACTCACACACAAACCGCACACTTTTTTCACCCGGGCCAGTTAGTTATTGGCTAAAAATAAACACTGCATGAGGTTGAATTTGGGCCGAAATACCTACTATTGAAGTCTTCATTTCAAACGACCGTTTCTTGACCTTTTTGCATCGAGCGAGAGTTCAATCATAAAAACGGCTCAATATGTCTACCACCCTGCTCTATGCAGGCAGCCGTTCGTCGAAGCATCGACTCTCTTACATTCTGCAACATCTGTCGAGTAACAGACTGAAAGGCTGCAATAAGCCGGCTCTCCATTTCCGCTGCAGTACTGGTTCGCGGGTTGCGCTCAAAGTGCTGCAGTATCGCAGTCTCCAACTGCGAACGTGCTGCGTTTCTTGACCGACCTTCATTACGCGGTGCACGAAATGTCCCAAAAGTGTGTAATCGTATACACATGCTTCGGAAACATGAGTAAGAAGGCAACCGTCGCTGCTCAGCAAGTGGTCTATTTGCAACAAATCTTTGCCGGTATAACTCACGAGCACCACTAATGTTTCCGTCACACGCACCAACACATAAAACCATTTCGTAAAATTCACTATTTGAATAAATTTCACTACCACGACGAGACTGTTGCTACGAGATCACGACACACATACACCGAAAGTTTTCGCGAGCAACTGATGGACACGGACAGAGACGAGCCGACTCAAAGCCCAAAGGCGCCCCCGCCCCTCGGCCGCGGCCGCTGCATTAGGGATGATCGATATCAATCGATTAATGAAAAACATCGATTTTTAGCAAAAATCTTTTTTTTTTAAATCGATATTAAATCATCATAATATCATACGGAACGTTGATATTATACCTAGTCTAGCTCGGCAATCTAATCTGAATTAGGTGATGCTGACTAATGTTGTTGATAGTATTCACTGCACATTGTTCACTTTGCTTAGTTCACCCGCAAGTAAATGTAGCAGACTCCACCTTTTAAAATGTGTGGCTCGGTTGAGAATAAACAAATGTAACCGAACTAAGCTGAACGAAGTTATTCCTTTGCATTTCTTAAACTAAAGGGATTAAAAAACTTGTCAACTTCAATGAATTCCATGACGTAATAATTTCCTGTTGTTAATGTGAAGCGGAAGGGAGTGTTACAAGGTTGCTTTTTTTTTATTTCAAACCAAACCTATTACTTATATGGCAAGTGCTGGGATCTACCTATCCAAAGTTGCTGAAAGCAGCAATTAAATATTTGTGCTGCACAGCAACTTTGCCAACTTCAGGAAGACTTGAAAAGTAGGGTAACATTTGTATCAACAAACGAGAAGGGGATTGATTCTTCCAAAATTGGTAAAAAAGTACAAATTCGAGTTTTCAGAGAAATCACAGTTCAGCTAATCAGAATACATGAACATATCGAGCTTCGCCATTTTTTATTTAATATCGCTTGTGTTGACACTAGTGCGTGGGTGTATTTCAAACGTCAATACCAAATTTGAAGTGTGGTTTTTATTTCTATTTCTTTCTTTTTTTATTTTCTATTATTTTTTATTTGTAATGTAATTTTAATTTATCAATTTGTTTGTTTAAATAAACAAACACATAAAAGATTATTCATTCAATTTATTTATTAAAGGTTTAATCTAAAATAAATAATTATTACATAAAAAGATAAAGATGTGAAAAGCCGATGCTACTACTCGAGACAAGTCAAGCGACGATCTTTCAAAAACTGACGCTACCGCCTTACTCATAGCGATCACTCGCTATCGCTTTCGTGACATTAAAACTATTGTTCTTATGTCACGAAAGCGATAGTGAGTGAACGCTTTGAGATAGGCGGTAGGGCCGCTGAGTTGTGAATATCGCAAAAAAAAATCGAGTTCGTACTTTTTTCGAGTCGGTGAAAAGTAGCCCCTAGATTTACTTTTGATCCACCTAAAAGTGTAACCAAACTTGATAGAAATACTCCTATTCATCATTAGACATCGAGCTGTAATACCTGTTAAATGAAAACATTGATATTTTTACGGGTTCGTAGCATCAATCAAAAAAGATTTGCATTCTTCGTAATATCTTTAATATTTTTTTAAAATTAATAACACAAACACAAGTATGTAAATAACTTTACTTTGAAAGTAAATTAATTGCTAATTTTCGTGAATAATAAATACATAATAAATAAAAAAAGAATGTTTTTTACTCCCTAACACATCGATATGACATCGATGGTTTCCTAAGATCGATCATTCCCACGCGGCTTATCAATCGATGCTGCCCTGCTCAAACGTCGGCGCCGCAAGAAAATGGGGCGGGACCGAACGCCGTTTTGATTAGCCGCTTATGGAAATTCGAATCATCGTCTTTTGACCAATCAACTATCGTGTTCATTAACCAGAGTACGCAAAGATGAATGAAGTCCACGCGGTCTGCGTGACGTTTACAAAGATTATACATTATCAGAGGACCTAGACAAAAGTAATAATTTGCTCATACATTTTGTTCTTTTCTGACTTCGTTATCCTTTTTGAATTAACAAATAAACATTCGCGTTTATTTTATTTACGTTACACGTTTATATCGAACGGCAATGTATGAAATGATTTGCGATGTGTTGCGATGTGGAATCATTCCTATTCATTTTATTCTTTTCGAACTTTTTTATCGTTTTTGAATTGTTACTGTTTCTAGAGGCGCGTTCCATTTAAGCAATGATTTGCAGCATTTTCAACATTTTTAGCATCATCGCGTTTCATTAGCTCTTGTAGCTAGCAGGGCTAGCATCATATGTTAATGTAATGCGCTCCATTTAAACAATATCTTGATGTTTAGGTTAGGTTCCCTTTGTGAAAAATAATGCGGCTAAAAATGATAAAATTTCTTAAAAGAAACGCAAAACATGGTTAATATTGATGTTAGCGTGAAAAAATGGTGATGCTTAAATGGAAAACCGGGTAGGCTTCTTGACTAGACATCTATGGAGAAGCTCGGTGGCGTAGTTGTTCGTGCGTTTGGTATGATGATTGCTAAAGTTTAGTAACATTTACCGTCGTCGTGACCCTGATGGGCGAAAAAAACTTAAATTATGCGAACTTGACCTCACCATCTCGCCTCGGCGGACACTAGCGGATTAGCGAAGTACCTGTCGGACGGGATTGAGTAGGTATGGCCGCCGTTGAAAAACATCTTGTTTTCAATTTCAGTAATATGGGTATCAAATAAAAGGGCTTGAGGAGTAGATGTCTATGAACTTAATTACATTGCTCTAAGATCAATATGGCTATCGCTCAAAATGGCGAACTACATTTTGTTTATAATCCTGGTAAGATGGGTATCAAATGAAAGGGCTTGAAGAGTGGAGCACAATAAACCTAGCGACGTTTCTTCTATGTTCAATATGGCCGTTGTTCAAAAATAGCGGCCAACAATTTGATTTTAATCCCAGTAAGATAGGTATCAAATGAAAGGGCTTGAAGAATTTATTACTAGGAACTAAGTCACTTTGCTATAAATTCAATATGGCCGCCGTTCAAAAATGGCGGACCAGACCGGCGGCGTTTATTTTCAATCTCAGTAATATGGGTATCGAATGAAACTACTTAAGGAATGATCACTAGGAATGTAGCATCATTGCTCTAAATTTAATATTTGAAAATTATTCCTTTTTCTTTTTATTTCGTTATAAGCTTTTAAAAGCATAGCAAAAGTAACATTATTGTATCAAACCAAAAAGTAATTGGTAGTCATAACTTCTTACTTATTACATGAGGTAACCTTATTATTTGTAATTAGATTAAATGATACTTGATTTACATTTCAATGACTCAAAGAGGTTAGTTGAAATTAGGCATTAAAATACTATGTTTAAGTGTCCTTTCTGTACCTTATTTCTTCACTTTGTGTTTAAATTTCTTTTGTGTTAAGAGCTGATTATGGTTGCCACTTGAAAGTTTTTGCTTTCAGTTTAAAATCAAATAACTCCGAAAATATTGGGTTTTTAGGTCTCAGAAAAGCACCGAAGGTCCATTTAGTATCTAACTTATATGCCCCTTAAATGCTTTTGGGGTATTCAGTTACATCCTGTATATGCCTATAGTACTATAGGTACCTATAGCTTTTTAAGACAGGTAAATCAACATTACTATGAATGACTATTCTCACTTTCAGTTAGATATCGAAGACAACTTGCATATGGCAAATATCAACACCAGCCTTCACGCCAATAAAAAAGTCATCATCCATAGTAATTTTGCTTTACCTGTCTTATGTTTAGTGATTGAAATGATTACTCTAAAAGTTATTTGTATTATTTCTTAGGAAAGAAATAAAATTACTTTTAAAAGGTATTGAAAAAAATTAAACAAGATTTACTTTTTATTTTTATTATGTCTATGCTTGTTATAGTAAATTTGTGCACAAATTTTTGTGTCATCGTCCCCAACATAAGTAATTTCACCAGATAAAATTAGCGGCACCAACTATGCAGTGTTACTTTAATGATAATATCTTCGAACATATTCCGAAGATCTTCTTTGTATTCACTGCAATTGAATATATTGCTATAATTGACAAGAATATCAATGAATAATCTTATATTTTTTTAAATATTCCTTGAGGTAATGTTTTTCTTTAAAAATGTGTTGTTATATATGAAATTTCATCAAAACATTTTATACAATCCATTTAAAATATTATTTTTCTTTAAGAGGATTGTGAAGTGACCGTGCGCGGCGCGAGTAGGTATTTTCTAAAATGCTATCTGTTTCACACCGCTCTGCCTCCGGTCTGGCGTTTACACCACAAATACAACATGCGCAAATTCTCACGCACACTACGAAAGACAGCAGCGCGCCACTCGGCGCGAGAGCTCGAGATCATTATTCTCCCGTTCGTAATGTTTTGCGTTGCTTATATTTCTGCCTGACTATCTTTCCGCTCGTAACTTCGCCTTCGTAATTTACGTTTTTCGTGTGAGAATTTTATTTATTTATTTACACACTTTATTGCACAAATACAATTATACTATGTCTTATAAAATAAACAGTGGTACAATGGCAAATGGTGGACTTATCTCTAGAAGAGATTTCTTCCAGTCAACCCATGGTAGTTGGAATAATACAATGGTGAGCGCTGTTCACTTGCGCAGAAATGTATAGATAATTACTAATATATAATACATACATTATATTGTATATAATTATATCTATACACATAATACATATAGGTAAAATAAACCTAACTACACATTATTATAGAAATAAATATACATTATATAAATATACTATATAAATACAGACGAGGTGAATACCTTGCAGTCAAGATGAATATTTGGTGAGAATTTTAAAAAGAGGATTCTGTACAATATAAAAAAAAAATTATGTGGGAGTTAGGGAAAGGTAATATTTTTTGAGATGTTTTTTGAAGGAAGATATGGATGGACAATTTTGAATTGTAGTGGGAAGCTTGTTCCAAAGTTGAGCGGCACGATAGGAGAACGAATGCAAAAAGAAATGGGAGTTGGCCGTGGGAAGCTCAAGCATTCTTAATTTTACGCATGAACGGATGGGACGGTTAGGAGGAGATGATAACAGAAACCGGGAACGGAGATATGCAGGAGTGTTAGGATCATTTAAAATTTTATATAGAGTTGACAGGATGTGCAAATCACGCCGAAGCCGGATAGGAAGCCAATTTAATTGAGTGCGAAACTGGGAAATGTGGTCATACTTACGAAGACCGAATATAAAACGGATAGCTAGGTTTTGCAGGCGTTCCAGTTTGTTAAGCAATTCTTCAGTTATGTCTAGGTAACAGACATCGGCGTAGTCGAGAATGGGAAGTAAAAGTGATTGTGCAAGCATAATTTTAGTTTTAAAAGGTAGAAAATATTGGAGCCGCTTAAGAGATTGGAACGAATAGTGCATTCGTCTACTGATTTCGCTAATATGATCAGACCATGACAGGTTACAATCCATAATAAGTCCCAGGTTTTTAACCCTGTCCGTGTATTGTATGACCGTATTATCATAAGTCACAAGAGGGACTGATATCCAGCTTAATTTTGCCCTCAACCTGCTGCTGCCAATAATCATGGCCTGAGATTTATTAGGATTAACAATGATACCAAATGATTTAGACCAATTTTTTATTGCATTAAGATCTGAATTTAATTTAGTTATAGCTTCCGTCACATTAGAAGTGTCAAAGTGTTGGTACAACTGAAGGTCATCAGCGTAAAGGTGGAAAGAGGAGGAGATAACAGACGTGATATTTCTAATGAAAGTAGAGAAGAGTAGAGGTGAAAGAACGCCACCCTGAGGTACACCAGCTGTTAAATTAGACCAGACAGATGACGCATCTTCGAGCTTTATACTCTGTTGACGTCCATGAAGGTAAGAAGAAAACCAATCAGCTGCGGATGTTGAAATATTTACCGAGCGAAGAGTTTCAAGGAGTATGTCAAAATCAACACAGTTAAATGCATTGCTGAAGTCTAACAGCACAATTGCTGTAAGCTTAGTTCTATCCATAGCACACCGGACGTTTTCAGTGACATTCAGCAATGCACTAACCGTGCTATGCGATGGGCGGAATCCGGATTGGTAAGGACAAAGGAGGTTGTTGGAGTCTAGATGTGTGTAAAGTTGCTTATGAGCAACAGATTCGAGAATTTTTGATAATATAGGGAGAATGGATATAGAGCGGTAGTGGGAAAAGGACGATGGATTTGAAACTTTGGGAAGTGGTATAACAAAAGCTTTCTTCCAGGACGTGGGAAAGACATTGTGAGTCAGTGAAAAGTTTATAATATATGTGAGGACTGGCAGAATATCCTCCAACACAAAAAGTAACATGTCCAAGCTTAAGCCATCACTTCCCACAGCCTTAGTGGATATGGATAGGATACTCTTCCGAACGGCATCATCCGAGACTTTGGTGAAGTTAAAGGGAGTAAAGTCAGGTGTGGGAAGACTTTTCAGAACAGAGAGAGCAGCCATTTTAGACGAAAAATCTAATATATTCGAAGGTGTTGAAAAGTGAGTGTTCAAGCTATTGATATCCACTGTGCTATGAGAAGCCTCCGTGTGCTTACCGACACCTAAAGACTGAAGAAAATTCCAGACACGATGCTGACCTAGGCTTTTAATTTTATTGTGAATAAAATTCCGTTTGGCATCTCGACACTTTTTGTTACTAATGTTCCGGAGTTTTTTGTATAGATCGAAATTGCTCTGCGATGGTAACGACTTGTAGCGAGTTTTGGCCTTGTCCCTCTCTTTCATGGATTTTTTAATCTCATTCGTAAGCCACGGCGCAGGAACATGCTTAATACGAACCGGCTTTTCAGGTGCGTGTATATCATATAATCTGACAAGTTGAGATGTGAAGTAATTGACCATGGTGTCTATGTTGTCGGAATTATACAAATGAGACCAATCCACACTTCTCACATCCTCTCTCAAGCGGTCAACATCCATATGCCGAAAATCGCGCAGAAGTAGTGTTTTACGAACAGGCTTAGGAGGGCGCACCTTATATGAGAGGTATAAAAGGTCGTGATGAGAAAAAGGTGCTGTCATTTGCCCATGAAAATTAGACAGATTGAGGTTGGAAACGAAAATATGATCGATCTGTGATGGCTTACAATTAGGAAAATAATGAGTGGGAGATGGCATTGGTAGCATACTGAGATTAAGAGATGTTAGAAGATCAACCAGCTTACGAGCTTTTGTGTCATTTTTTATCAGACAGGTGTTAAGATCACCCATTAGAATAATATGATCGTAGATTGGAACAAGAGGCTCGAGTATACAGTTTAAATCATTAAGATAGTTTACATGTTCGTTAGGGCTGTAAAGCGCACCTAATAGGATTTTCTTATGATGAACTATAATTTCTAAAAATATAAATTCTAGGGCATTACTGTATTGGGAAGCTGAACAATTTACAACGGTAGCAGGAATATCTGCTCGTAGGTATATACCAACACCGCCACCCCCCAAGCCAATACGATCATTTCGAAATAGCTTATAGCCAGGAAGAGAATAACAGGTCGATGGGAGGGAAGGTTTAAGCCATGTTTCTGATACCAGAATACAGTCAACTACGCCATCACTGAAGGACTGCTGAAGGTCTGTGTAATGAGCTGGAATGCTCTGTGCGTTAATGTGCACTAACGATAGGTATTTGGTATGATTTTAAAAACGTCCATCAATTTATTTTCCAAGGAGTCGGAATCCTGTAAAGAAGCATCATTAGCACTTTCATATTCATCTGACGAGCAAGAGAAATATTCATCCTGTACCAACATAATATATACTTTAAAATAAACTAAGATATGTACCAATACCTACCAATAATAATAAAAAATATATAAACTAAATACGTATATAGAATAAAAACAAAATAAAACAGCTCAGCTGTAATTACCACGAATTAATCCCATGTATAGGCTGACTCGAAGAAAAAAAAAATTACAATGAGTGACTAATAAAAAGAAAGTGTTCAACAATGAATACAAGAAAATAAAGCTGCATGGAGAGAGACTCCTTTGCCTTTCTATCATTAGAGAATTAAAAAAAAAAACAATACTGTAAAAAGCTAAAATATTACCTACGTACAAACAAAACAAATCAAATCTCTATTAAGATCAAATGTTGGAATACCCTATTAAAGATATCCTATTCCAGATAAAAAGTGAAAGTTCTAACTAAATATACATTGTTAGTTGCTATACGACAAAAGCCAAGTGCTATACAAATTGCTGAAACAAAAGCAGCCTCAATAAACAAACAAAGAAGAAACTTATCTATGTAAAGTAATATGTATGAAGACAAATGTCTTTGTAAAATTATATTTACGCCTGCTGATCCTTAGGATGCTCACTGATGATTTGTTGAAGCTCGGAAGAGGTGAATATTTTAATGCGTGTGCTATTAGGAAGCAGAATTACAATGATGCCCTCGGATGTCCAGCACTTCTTGACGCCGAAATGCTTGCGAGCTGCTACAAATATTTCTTGTCGGCTTTTAGTCAAAAACTCAGAAACAGTCACCTTCGAGCCTTTGAGTGATGTTTTTTTCTGCCATACTGATGTGCGATGATGAACTGCAGCAAAGCGAACTAAAATAGGCCGAGCACCATCTTTTTTCGGGCCTAGTCTGTGACACACCTCGATAGCTGTAGGTTCCAGCGTAGAGATATTCATTTTGTCTGTCACAACATCCAGGATCTTCTTCATTGAATCCTCATCAGTATCTTCATGAATTCCGTGAAATAATAAACACTTTCGACGGGAATATGTTTGAAGACGATCATGATCAAGAGCCAATGCATCCAGCTGAGATTTAAGCAGACCAAGTGCCTTCCATACAAACGTTTTGAAAGTGAAATACTCTGCTGCCAAAGCTTTCACTGTTCCTGAAGCTTCCCTTGTGTTTGATTGCTGCATTTTCTTATCAAATTCAGACATTCTGTCATTAAAAGCAGTTGACAGCTCATCAAAACTCTTGTACAGATTTTTAGCAGTGCTATTCATTATTGTGTGAGTTAAAAGTGAGTGAAATAAGTGATGGAGTCAACTGCACACAGGAAGTACTATTTTAGAACATGTAAATTACTTTAATTAAAAATAAATGTATAATTTTGAAGAGCAAAAAATTTTGCGTCTTTACTCTTTGCTAGCTACCCACCAAAAAAAAAATTTATGTTTTCCTGTAGGAAAAATAATTTTATAGCCTATATTACTCAGTGATAATGTAGCATTCTATTAGCCAAAGAATTTTAAAAATCAGTCTAGTAGTTTTTGAGTTTATTCATTACAAACAAAAATACAAACATAGTTATCTTCTTTTTCTCAAACATGCTCGGAAATGTAGGCATTATCATAGTAAAAAGAAGACACAAAGTTTGTAATTCTTGGCTCATGCATTACTTTATCGGCCTAGGCCAGGAAAGTAAGTATGAAAATTCATTTTTGGCCGCTGCTCCAATGTTTTTTAATTTATCTATAACTTGAATTGTAACTTGTCATACAACCAATTGCTACCACATTATAAAAAATTCACTCTTCGAGCATATACAACGTGTCTCATATCTCCCCATAAAAATTATAATATTTAATTTTATTTAAACTATCAAAAGTGCCAACCTAAAAATGTTCTAAAACTGAATTTTCAAAAATTTGACAGTTAAATTCGATTGATAAAACAAGTTATTAAAGTTGACGCATTCTTTTCGGTTAAATGAATATTATAATTTTGATGGGGAGTTATTATGAGACACGTTGTAAGTATTATTGAATATGACAATAATTTTATTAAAATGTGGGTATAAAATCACATGGAAATATGCTTAATTTTCGTTGCGTGAGAAAAAAGTCATAATCTGCAGTATTACATTTTTTTGCGTAAAATATGATTGGGCTGTATGGGCTTGGTTTCCTTTGCACTTATTGTACATTAAAAAGTAATAAGAAATGCTAGGCTACTTTAATATATCGCCTCCTTCTGCGAGGACGTAATCTCGCAGAAGGAGGCCGCGGAGAGGGAGCGGGAGGCAGATCCTCAAGCCGCTCCCATCCGCCGCAGACGGATAGGCAGGCGAAGGCGGGCATTCGCACAAGCGATGCCCATCTAATGACCCTGCCGTAGAGGCCTGCGTGCACGGTTGACCCCGTGCACGCCGCCGTAAGGCCCTCCGTCTGGGGAATGCCCTGGTGTTCTCGGGCAATCCCCCCTTGGCGATAGCCCGACCGGTGGGTCGGGCTTGCCCGGGCGCGTGGGTAGTGGAGTCGCAGTGTGGACCTTACCCAGCGCGCCCATAAGGGCAGGGAGAACACCGGGGGGTTTTAGTGGGTAGTCCTGGCACCCTGCCGGGAGAGCCCCACACACGCTCGCTGTCTAGCCAACGGCGGGTACGGTGCGGTTACGCATTTCCCCCCGAGAAAAAAAAAAAAAAAAAAAGGCTACTTTAATATATAAATTATTTGCTTGATTTGTTTTTTATTCATATTACACTCATTTGTTTCCAATTCAATTCAAAATCTTTTATGCATACTATAATGTGTAAAATAGGTGGTTCACAAAAAATAAGATCATTAAGGACCCGTTGGGCACGCAATTGTTGAACAAGAGAGAGGAAGCTTATTATTATTAGGTACCTACTATTGTCTTATTTACAGATCATAAAGCTAAATTATACGAAGATCACGGCAATTATAAATATTTGAATAAATAGACAACATTAAACAATATTTTAATATGAAAGGTTTTTATTTATATGGTATTATTATTACACTGCATTTCATAATTAATTCCAGTATTAAGTACGTCTTTTATTTTATTTTATTTATAATTTTATAGTTTTTATGTATAAGTCATTGGTCGGTACCTACTGTTAAGCTTATACTGAATTGAATTAAATAAATTGAAACTCCTTTGAAATTTATAGTGTAGGCACTTACTTGGTATCCCTATCCTTATACCGTATAGGACTGAGCTGTTATTTGTTATGAAAATATTTATCCTACATTTACCTTTCTATGGAAAATGTATTTTTTTAAAGATGAGTGTTATACTGAATTATTAAAATGATTTGCATTGGAGATGTGAATCAATGTAAAATGGATCTTTTAATAAAAAAAAAACACTAAACACATAATGACATTTACAATTGTTTAAACCTCTTGTGAACTTAAAAATAACTAACAAAAAATATTATTTTAGATAGATTCCCGGGGCGCGGGTTCGATTCCCGTACGGGACAAATGTTTTGTATGGCCTACAGAAAATTGTTCCGGTCTGGGCGTATGTGTATGATATTCTGTTTGTAACTGCACCCACGACACAGGAGAAAATCCTAGTGTGGGGCAACTTTTTTTTTTATTAGATAAAAGATAAATTAATACTTTTACATACAAACTAAATAGGAACAGGGATACAAACATATTAAGTAATAATAAATAATTTTAATATTCTTTAATAATTATATGATTATTCTTGTTGGCGTTCACCTCAATTTCTTTCATAATAAGCCAAACGTAACATCATCTGCAACTAGCTTCATCTCCATCCATCTTTGAATTACTCAGCAGCAAAACAGAAGTGATCTGCATCGGTGGAATCAGGGTTAACAACAGGGATCAGTGACTGCGCCTTCTATGAGTTTCCATAATTGATCCTCAAAGGCAAGATTCCTCGAAAAGCCCGGAATACCAAAGGAAAAAGTGGCAAGGTGACATTAAAAAATGGATGAAATAAAAAAAACGCAGCATAGGATCTCATAAAATTTGCCTACTGATTTCTGACTTCAATTTGAATATAGCACCTGATGATGATGAGTACAAATATGTCGATAACAAACCTTGCTGTAAGTCAATATTACGTTGACATTTTCCATTCCATTCTATTCCATTTTACACCGGACCTAAATACTTTTCCGTTTATTATACTAAATGTGTTACAATTCAAGCTGTCAAATAAATTGTCCAACACTGACAAATGGCGTAATTTGCCGACATGCTGGGTCCAATTTCGTTTAGGCGCTCTGTGACAACTTCTTGTAGTCCCCTTCTGAATATGACTAATTCTGTTTTTGACCACTTCTTGTTACGCCCACTTCTAGTAATGCCCGCTTCTAGTTTTGACCATTTCGTGTTATGACTATAAGTACAGATAAAAATAATTTGAGATATCAGACTTATTTTTATTAATAGAAAATTTTAACATTATAATTTTTTAACAAAAACATAAGTAGTAATCATTCAATATGTGTGTCGCAATTTATAATATATTATTTTTTTTTAGGAAATCTATTTCCGAAATCTCGTTCTGTTCAAGTTTTTCTAAACAATTTTTCAACTCTTTATCTAATTTTATATCTACAGGCCAGCCCTTCGATTTTTTTTGGAGTAATAAAGTAGCTTCTTTTTATTATTACGGTCGTAATGTATTGCTTCCTTCTTTAAACTGGCCACAAATGCGAAAAATGCGTAAAATGCGCAATGCATTAAACTGACAGGAAAAAGTAAATTAAAATTAAATGTCATTATTAGTGGGCCAGCATACCAAAGAAATTTTTGCTCTCACTGTACTTGTAATAGTCGTAACACGAAGTGGTCAAAAACAGAAGCGGACATTATTAGAAGTGGGCGTAACAAGAAGTGGTCAAAAAAAGAATTAGTCATATCCAGAAGGGGACATTTCAAGAAGTTGTCGCAGAGCGCCTAAACGCCAATTTCCCTTGAGAAGTTAAATGATTTGCTGTCACAGCTACAGTGTGATTGAATAATTGAATAGCTGTTTTAACCTTCATTTTATTAATCTTCTCGGGGTTAATATGTTCTTCTGTTAATTTTAGAAAGTATTTCAGCTCACCTTGTACTCCCACTTCAAAATTTTCTCTTTATTTTCATTTTTGAAATCAACATACTTTAAATCTTTTGTAATGAAGTTGTTTCTAATAACCTTAATTAGGTGAGGCACGTCGTAAATGGGTATTGTTTTCAAATTATCAATCATAAATACGTTGTTGCGCCACACTCGTCCCTTTTTAATAAATATCTCTTTTGTGTTTTTTATGAGACTTTCAATGGCGCCGACATTAACCGTGCTTTGGTCGCACACTGTTGCTACAACCTTTAATCCAGTGCTCTTAACGTGACGCACTACGTCTTTTATACACTGTTATAAATCAAATTTATTTATTTTTAAATGAAGTAGTATGCAACAGGTTGTTTATAATTTACACCTCTTACCATAAAGGTTAGAGCATGGTCTGCCATATTGCTTTCATCCCCAATTGTAGCAAATCCTTTAATTTCATCAGTGTTGACATCGTACTGTAGATGCGGAGTTATAGACATTTCGTCGAACATTAGCAAGCAGAGACGGTCGTCCTCATTCATATCTGCGACAGTGCTTCTCATTTTTTTTAGAAATGATTTTATTTATTCCTGGACCTATTTTGATTGTTCCTAAAAGATTTTATAGGGACTTACTTGATGGTAAAGTGAAGGTTTTATGTAGCAGACTGTAAGCCTTAGGACTTCTTTTATACAATAATAATAATAAAATCTTCTCTTCAAGTGTGAAGCGACGACCCTTTGGCTTCTTTTTTGCTTCTCGGTACTGCATACTACTAAAAAGTCTTGCTGGTAAAGACATTTCAGCCGTAACATTTTGACAAGCTGCACTTTTTGTTAGTTTTGATGCAGCATTCAGCCTGGATTTAAAAGATATGCACTTTTTTCTTAATCTAAAAATTTCTCGCTGCAAATTTTTAGTTTTCTTTTGAGTCTCCTTGTAATATGCCACATTTAGTTCCTTCATTGTAGAACCTGTAGAAAGAAAACAATTTGTTTTGTTACTGGTTAAGTGTTGTATATAGCTCTTGATTCAATTCACAAAACAATGAGTAACATTAAATTATTATTTTTACGGCAGCTAAAAAATATATGTGAATCAACAAACTAAAACCTTAATACCGTTAAGTGATAACCATTTTTGAGCTGAATACATGCAAATATAAAAAAAGTGTATTCATATTTGATTTATAATCGTATTATGAATTTAACGACACTCTAAAATATAGTTATAGAATGCAAAATTGCTAAAAGTGGCGACTTTAAGCTCTTATATTAATTATTAGCTTTCCGCTCGCGGCTTCGCCCGCGTTATTATTGTTTTCCCGTGGGAGTTTTATATTTTCCCGTAGGAAAAATAATTCTGTAAAATAATTTTGTTGTTATATATATTTAGGAGCTCGGATAATAAATTTAATAAAAATTGGAGCAGATTATAAATATTTTCCATAGAAACTTTCAACCCCTATTTTGCACCCTAATGGGGTGAATTCCAATAAACCATGAAACACGTAATTAATTAAATATTTTTAAGAGCATGAATCTTAAGTTTATCAAAATCGTTGCTAATTTAAAGATTATTCCATACAAACTTGCAACCCCTATTTCATCCCTTTAGGGTTAATTTTTTTTTAAATCCCTTCTTAGTGTGCGTCCATATTTTGGATTAAAACAACTATCCAAATTTCACGTTTCTATCATTAGTGGTTACGGCTGTGCGTGCGTCTATAGATGGGAACATCTCCTTTTATATACAAGTTTATTTTTTAGTTATGACAAAATATTTGTGTGCTTGTTCAGACAAGCAAACTGAACAACTTTCACTATGGGATCAATTTAGAAATCGCAAAAAAAA
This sequence comes from Schoenobius gigantellus, assembly GCA_963935595.1. Taxonomy (NCBI): domain Eukaryota; kingdom Metazoa; phylum Arthropoda; class Insecta; order Lepidoptera; family Crambidae; genus Schoenobius; species Schoenobius gigantellus. Next base: position 48,301,237 of record OZ012541.1, read on the forward strand.
ATCAGCTATTCCATACAAATGTTCAACATTCAATGAACCTAAATGTATGGAACAGCTGATATTTTTTTTGCGATTTCAAAGTTGGTGCCATAGTGAAAGTTGTTCAGTTTGCTTGTCTGAACAAGCACACAAAATTTTTGTCATAACTAAAAATAACCTTGTATATACTCGTAGATAGATAGATAATCAACTGTTAGATTTTGACAGGGCCTTAATATTGATTCAGGAATTATTAGTAGTACACATAAAATTTCTTTACCTTGCATTCTCTTAGTTGCAGATATTGTTTTTAACGGCTTTTTAGTGAGAACAGTGCAATAATCATGGTCATTCAGAACACCAACAATAGCATCTAAAAGAATATGAAACTTTATGAATAAGATAAAAAGGTACAGGCAATCCCATATCATTACGTGTCAGGGTTGGGTTCACACCCAGATTAATTATAGCAAGGTTAAGCTTGCATATGTTTTAAAGAGAAAAATTTTTTTTTTTTTAAATATAATATAACCAAGAATAAATTTTCTGTTTCATCAAATATGTTTCTTTCACTATCCATATGAATATGTTTTTTTCTAGAAGTTTTCAGATGGATAATTGATTATCAATTTCAATAATAAAATATTTTGTAATCAAAAAAGACTGGATAACTTTAGAAGTTATCAAGTCAATTCATATGTAGGTAAATAATTTAAAGACAATACTAATGGGAAAATGTGTGAATGTTGTATTAGTCAAAATGTACAACAAATTTTTATTTGGTTTCAAAAATATAATCTATCTATCTATATACAAGATGTAACTGAACACCCCAATAACATTTAAGGGTATGTATTCATCAGAAGTAGATATTCTGTAGAAAAAATATTAGCGCTAACAAACCTTCTTTTTTTCCCATACAAACTAAATAAATTATTTTTTGGTATTAAGTGCCGACAACCCTACGTAAGCGTACTAGGAATACTACGCTCACGTCATTAAAACTAAATTAATTATTTTTTGGTATTATGTGCCGACAGTCCTACGTATACGTAGGAGGAATACTACGGTCACGTCTATCACGTGGCATTTTGTGTTTAAATTTCTTTTGTGTTAAGAGCTGATTATGGTTGTCACTTGAAAGTTTTTGCTTTCAGTTTAAAATCAAATAACTCTGAAAGTATCGGGGTTCCAGGTCTCAGACAAGTACCGAAGGTCCATTTAGTATCTAACTTATATGTCCCTTAAATGTTATTGGGGTGTTCAGTTACACCCGGTATATAAAAGGACCTAGGAGGTTCCTATCTATAGATGAACGTACAGCCGTAACCGCTAATGGTAGAAACTTGAAATTTGGAACAGATGTTTTAATTCAAAATGTGAACGCACACTAAGAAGGGATTTTAAAAATTTTTAACCCTAAAGGGATGAAATAGGGGTTGCAAGTTTGTGTTAAAAATATTTAAGTTAGCAACGATTTTGATAAAACTTCAGCTTCATACTCTTAAAACTATTTCATTGTACACGTGCTTCATGGTTTATTGGGATTCACCCCCTTAGGGTGCAAAATAGGGTATGAAATTTTCTATAAAAAATATTTAAAATCTGCTCTAAATTTTTCAAAATAAAATTATTTTTCCTACGGGAAAATATAAATTCTTAAGGAAAAACAATAATAACGCGGGCGAAGCCGCGAGCGGAAAGCTAGTACAAATATATTAACATATATGTGGGAAAAATAAGGTTTTACTTAGTTATTTTGGAAAAAAAGAAAGGATGTGACAAGAAATGTCAGAGAAGATTGAAGTAAAAAAGATTACGGAAATGTACGATATGTTGTGCTAGTAATTATTAAAGATCTTTGTTTAAACCATTTGATTTCACTTGCCAATCCCACAACTTTTTTGGGGGCTCGTCCGGGATCCTACACAGTGGAAAAATGGTAAGATTTTACGAATAATAAGAAGAAAAATAAATATCTATTGAATTGAAGACTTCGGGACGCGACAACATATGAAGGCTTCGGGACGCGCCAGAACAACGTTGTCGTAGACTTCGGGACGCGATAAGATATGAAGGCTTCGGGATGCGCTGAACGAACTTTGGTATTATTTTTAAGTTTTTAAAGACTAACGACGATTAAGAATACGACAGTTGTTCTGTTTAATGAGTTCACGAAGATTATCCTTTTGTACAAAACGAAGAAGTATATTGATTTCTAAAGTTAAGAAGATGCCACCGAAGAAGATAAATGAAAACGATGATAGCGGAGATGAAGACGTTGAGGTACACATTTCATTTCAAGATTTGGAAAAGTCAATGACAATATTCACCGGAGATGATACTTACCCAATATCGGAATTTTTTGATGAATTTGAAGATGCTGCAGATTTAATGAAATGGTCCAAAGTTGAAAGATTAATTTACGCGAAGAGGCTTCTGGGGGGTACAGCCAAGCTGTTTCTGAGATCAGTTGGAAGAGTTAAGGATTGACCAACATTAAAGAAAGCCCTCAAAGAAGAATTTGGGCCAAAATTGAATAGTGCAATGATTCATAAGAAACTCACAGCTCGTAAAATGAAAAATGATGAAACCTACCAACAATATTTCCTCACTATGAAAGAAATTGCACTTCATGGTAAAATTGAGGATGCCGCACTAATGGATTATGTCATTGATGGTATCAGAGATATAGAAGCAAACAAAGTTATTTTGTATGGTGCGTCAGATTTAAAGGAGTTTCGTAAAAAGCTGGATATTTACAGCGAATTTAGAAAGAAGGTCACTACACGCCCAAATAATCCTACAAGCTATACATCTATTCAACCAAATAGGAAATTTACAAATATTAAAAGATGCTTTAACTGCGGCGACCTTGATCATCAAGTTCCTACTTGTACAAAAGGAGTGAAATGCTTTAGGTGTAATGAATTTGGGCATAAAGGTAACGAATGTCCTAAAGCGACCAAGAAGACACTAAAAATTCAAAATGATCAGAAAGACGAAACAGTACCCTACAAAAAAGTAAAGATTGGTGATGTTGACAGGGTGTGTTTGATTGACACAGGAAGTGATGTTAATCTTATTACAAAAACAGAGTTTCGACGAATTAAAGGTGTTCAAGAGATTATGACCATGTTGCTTCTATATGCCTGACTGGTATAGCAGGAAGAAAGATTTATACTAAAGGAGCTTTTGCTACTAAGATTCAGATAGATGACGATTTTGCTGACATTAAACTACATGTTGTGGAAGATGACGATATACCAGTAAGCCTGATAGTAGGAAATCCAATTCTAAAGGATTTTGAAGTTAATTTTAGGGCTGAAGGTGTCTACGTAGAGAAGATTCCAGCTATTACACTTTCTATAGAAGCAAATAATGTTTCTGAAGAATATGACATTCAATACTAACTTTCAAACTTTCGTGTTGCATTATCAATATAAATATATAAACGGGAATTAACACGATAAACACGAGGTATTTACATACCTATTTTATTGCCTGACGTTTCGGCTAGGTTGCACCAGCCGTGGTCGCAGACGGACTGGAGCTGCGCTGTCAGGTCTCCGTGATGCGGCATTCTTCTCGAACCACCGGCATATTTTTTGTCATCCAAGTACCGTCACACACTACACTCACAGTGTCCGTATTTCGAAAACCGACTGACGAGCCCGAACCAACCGACTGTGCAAATCGAGGTTGTGTTTTGGTCACCACTGGATTCCACGCAGTTGATAATTTGAAACCATCTTCCCGATTGAAATTGTTTGGATGTTTTTTGATTTCAATCGCTTCACGCACTACTCTTGAATAAAAGTGGCGATCTGCGGAGAGGACTTGCGTACGATAAAATTCTATCCAATGGTTGGTGCCTGCTTCGAGGAGATGTTCCGCAATGGCCGATTTGCTGGTTTGTCGGTTTTTCACAGCCGCGATATGTTCCTTGACCCTTTCAGCTATGGACCGCTTCGTTTGGCCTATATAAGAACTACCACAGCTGCAATCAATTTTGTAGACACCTGGAGTTTGTAGTGGCAAGACATCCTTCGGTGTACCCACCATGTTGTTTACCCTTATACCGGGTATGAATACAATAGGTATGCAGTAGGTTCTTAACACGGTCCCGATTTTATCTGTCACTCCTTATACGCTGGCTGCCTGCTTACCTCCGGATGCTTGCTTCTCCTAGCTGTTTGCTTTCGTCCTCGCGTTACCTGATATCCGTTGTTTTTAAGTACCTCCTGAACATGATCTAGCTCGCGCTCCAAATACAGAGTTCATAGGCTCTGTTCTTGAGAGACGTCACAACGGACTGTAGGTGACGCGGATGATGATGTGACGTTGCGTGTAGGTACCTGTCTGTGTGTGTAGGTTTCCGGTATACACAGTGTGATAGTGATCCATCGGGTCTGGCGGTAATCTTCACATCCAAGAATGACAACGATCTGTCCGCCTCCATCTCATAGGTGAATTTTATCCTCGGGTGAATGGAGTTAAGGTGTTCTATATATTGATCTATTTCCTGTCTACCCCCTTTCACGATGCTGAATACATCGTCCACGTATCTCTTCCAAAGTTTTACGACTTTAGGGCCACTCTTCAGCGCCTTCTCTTCGAAATGCTCCATCCAGAGATTGGCTAGTACAGGGGCTACAGGACTTCCCATTGCGACACCATCAATCTGGAGGTAATATTGACCTTGGAAAAGGAAGTAATTGCCATCTAAACAGTTTCTTAGTAGATCAATATAATTAAACGGCATATCGTTGTCTCCTAACTTCTCCCTCACGACGTCCAGGCACTTCTTGACTGGAACGTTGGTGAAAAGCGACTCCACGTCAAAGCTCACCATCACCTCATCTGGTTCCAATGTGAGGTTTTTTACAATCTGGACGAAATGTCGAGAGTCTTTATCAAAAGACGGTGTTTTACCTACGAGTGGCTGCAATACTGACGCAACATACTTTGCAATAGTTTCGAAACGTCAGGCAATAAAAGAGGTATGTAAATACCTCGTGTTTATCGTGTTAATTCCCGTTTATATATTTATATGACATTCAATATTCACAGTACTCCGAAGAAATAAAGAAGATGATTGAAGACTATAACCCGAAAAAAGGAGTGAAGAAGAGTAATGTCGAATTGAGAATTTTATTGACAGACGAGTTTCCAGTATTTTATAGCCCAAGGCATCTTTCACCATTAGAAACAGAGATTGTAAATACACAAGTTGAAGACTGGTTACAGAAGAAAATTATCAAGCCAAGTAAATCTGATTTTGCGTCTGCTGTTGTATTAGCTGATAAAAAAGATGGATCTCGTCGACTCTGCATCGATTACAGAAGACTTAATACAAAAATAATCAAAGAACGATTTTCTTTACCTTTAATTGAAGATCAGATAGACAAACTAAAAGAAGCTAAAGTGTTTACATCCTTAGATTTGAAGAATAGTTTTCTTCATGTTGATGTCAGTAAAGACAGTCAGAAGTTTACATCTTTCGTGACACCACAAAGTCAATATGAATTTCTTAAAATGCCTTTTGGTCTGTGTACGGCACCGTCAGTTTTTCAAAGGTTTATAAATGACATTTTCCATGACTATATTGCTGATGGTACAGTTTTGGCATATTTAGATGACTTAATTCTACCAGCTAGAATAGAAGAAGAAGCAATGAAAAAGATAGATAAGGTTTTCCGAAGAGCTGAAGAATTTGGTTTGCAATTCAACTGGAAGAAATGTCACTTCATGAAGAAGGAAGTAGAGTACTTAGGGTATATAATTCGAGAAAATGAAGTTCGACCGTCGAAAGAGAAAATAAGTGCAGTGGCAAGATTCAAAAAACCCACTAATGTTAAAGCTGTACAATCATTTCTGGGATTAACTAAGTACTTTAGAAAATTTATAAAGAATTATTCGTTGATTGCAAAACCAATGACAAATTTATTGAAGAAAGATGCGGAATTTAACTTCGACGAGGAATGTGAAAAAGCTTTTTTACAACTGAAAGATATACTTTGCAGCTCACCTGTTTTACGAATTTATAATCCTAACTTAGAAACAGAGCTGCATACGGATGCTTCTGCGGACGGGTACGGAGCTGTTCTTTTACAGCGAAGTCTCAAAGACAATAATCTACATCCGGTTCATTATATGAGCAAAAAGACTACACCAGCGGAGAAAAAGTACCATAGCTACTACCTAGAGATATTGGCCATTGCAGAAGCTGTAAAAAAGTTTCGTGTTTACCTGCAAGGAATACACTTCAAAATTGTCACCGATTGTTCCGCTCTTACTATGACTTTAAAGAAAAAAGACCTACCTCCACATGTTGCTCGATGGGCTTTACTCCTTGAAGAATTTGATTACAATATTGAACACAGACAAGGATCTAGTATGAAGCACGCCGACGCACTTAGTCGCTATCCTGTTTGTTTAATACTTACTGAGACAACTGCACGCTTGAAGAAAGCACAAGACGAAGACGAATATGTTCACCTGTTGAGAAAGATTTTAGAACAGGCACCCTACCAAAATTATATTTTGCATAATAACATACTTTTCAAAGAGATAAATGGAGCTAAACATATGGTTGTACCGAAAAAAATGCAAAATGAAATAATAAGAAAAAGTCATGAAAAGGGTCATTTTGGCGTTGCAAAGACTGAAGAGTTAATAAAAAGAGAATATTATATAGAGAATCTACAAGCTAAGATTAAGAAAGTTATTGATAACTGTGTCGAATGCATTCTTATATCACATAAAAAAGGCAAGAAAGAAGGGTTTCTACATCCCATCGATAAGGGTGATGTACCGTTGTCAACATATCACGTAGATCATTTAGGGCCTCTCACATCTACACATAAAAACTATAAGTACATACTTACTGTTGTGGATGGTTTTACCAAGTTTACTTGGATTTACCCTGTTAAAACTTTGACGACTGAAGAAGCGTTAGACAAACTGAAGAGTCAACAACAAGTTTTTGGATCACCTGAAAGATTGATTACTGACCGTAACGCTGCATTTACGTCTAATGACTTCAAAGAGTATTGTGAGAAGGAGAGTATTACTCATTATACTATCACGACTGGACAACCGAGAGGAAACGGACAGGTGGAGAGGATTCATCAGATAATTATCAGTGTGTTGAGTAAATTAAGCGCTGATGATCCAACGAAATGGTTTCGACGAGTATCAAGTGTACAACGTTGTTTAAATGGAACCTATCAAAGAAGCATTGGCATGACGCCGTTTGAACTACTTTTTGGAATGAAGATGAGAGATAGTAATTTTGAATTATTGAAACTTTTAGAAGATGAGAATATCCTGTTATTTAATGAGAAAAGACACGAACTTCGAGAAAAGGCGAAAGAATCCATAAAGAAGATACAAGAAGAAAATGCATGAAATTATAATAAAAAAAGGAAACAAGCTAAGTCTTATGATGTCGGTGATATGGTGGCTATTAAGAAAACACAATTTAGTCAAGGAAGTCGTTTAGTCGTTTTTTCTCTTTACGTATTTTTTTTCTCTAAGTTATTGTATAGTTCTGCTGCACAATACATTTTCAGATAACACATTGGATATGTTTTTTTTAATATATCTCTCCTTCTGCAAGTCTACAAAAATATTTTTAAGTGTAGCATTTCTATTCTTTAAACGACGATTATTTTGCTTCAGAGTCTTTATCTTTCTACGGTGTTTTCGTTGCAGCAAGATCTTTCTCCTTAGTTGTCTTCGCAGGGAAGCCTTTTAAGGCGTATCAAAAATGGAATCTAGTCCAAAAGATAAATTTGACGAAGTGCTAAGATTATCATTTTTCTCCGTATCACGACTCGAGGTACCCTGAAAAACATTAATCCAAATGTATATTAAGAAAACACATAATACACTCAGCGTCACAAAAATCGCACCTCTTCGAAAATGTCATTTAAGCTTGTTCATCCATCAACGCATGCATTTAACATGTTAATAGTGATATCAATTGAAAGTATTTTTAACTAGCTGTGCCCGCGATTTCGTCCGCGTGGAATAGTAACTTTTGGCAGATAGGAGCCTATGTTATACCTTATATAATTAGCTATCTATTAGTGAAAGTCCCGTCAAAATCGGTCCAGCCGTTCCGGAGATTAGCGGGAACAAACAGACAGACAGACAAAATTTTTTTAAATTGTGTTTTTGTTATTGGTACCCAATATACATTCATACCCATTTAGTAAAAACTTGTTATTTTGACATTACAAACAGACACTTCAATTTTATTTATTTGTATAGAGTATAGATTTTTTCTTTTTTTTTTCTTATTAAATTTGAATGAATTTATATTTTACTAACGACCCGCGCGACATCACATTTGTGCAATTACTACTTTCGTCTTACCTATACCATATTATAAATCCTTTAAAACAGACAATTATTTTAGTAAATATACAAGACCATTTAAAGTAATCGTGTAATTCTAAGTTACCCAATATGGCTTTATTAAAATGGATTTGCCCCTGACTGTTACAAAATAAAACAAACAACATATTATTTTGAAGTTTATTATATTGAAGACTTTGAATCCAACTCTGAGTCGGACTCAGGCCTCGTTTACGGAGACGCGGGGCGTCGCGCGTCGCGTGTGGCGTGGCGTCTCGCGGCGCTTCCGACGTTTTTTCTGTTTACGGTGGGGCGGCGCGTGAAGCGGCACTTATAATCGCACGGGTAAACACAAACATATGGCAATATAAGTAGTGTATTATTGTTCCTTCTATATCTCGTTCAATCGCAGACACGATTTCACTCCATCTAGAAGGAACAATAAAACACGTGGTAGCAGCGTCTAGTAAGTAAATTATCAGATAAGATTCAATTCAGGTCTGTAATTGGTTGTAAAATATTCCGCTATTTATAACGTTTTAACGCGACAATGCAGTCATCATTTTGTTGAAGTACACGCATCACATCGGTCACATTTAAGTGCAGATATGAAATTTATCAAACAAAAACAATCACTAAAATTAGAATGTATTTGTCCTACGTCAATGAATGAACCAAAGCGTCATGGCAACTTACTACCAAATACCATTCGCTGTGTTGTTTGTGGCCCATCGAATTGTGGAAAGACCAACTTAGTAATAAGTTTATTATTACATGAAGATGGTCCACGATTTCAAAATCTGTATGTTTATTCAAAGTCTTTGTATCAGCCTAAATATACATTCTTAGAAAAAGTTATGAGTATGGTTACGAACACGACTTATAATAAATATAATCATAATAGTGAAATTTTAAGCCCTCACGAAGCTTTGCCGAACTCGATCATTATATTTGACGATGTTGCTTGTGAGAATCAAAATAGCATCCGAGACTATTTTGCTATGGGACGTCATAAAAACATTGATTGTTTTTATATTAATCAAACTTATACTAAAATACCGAAACAATTAGTACGAGATAATTCTAACTTGATTATTTTATTTAAACTAGACGACATTAACTTAAGACATGTCTATGAGGAACATGTAGGGTCTGACATGTCTTGGGCTCAATTTCGAGAAATGTGCTCAACTGTTTGGAATCAACCATTCAGCTACATTGTTATCAATAAAGACTGCGAACGGAATAAGGGATGCTATAGAAAGGCATTTGACACATTTATTATGGTGGACTAGCATTCATAAAAAGGTGTTACATAAATATGGAATCAGTTTCATTTGTGATTTCATACCGAGAGGAAATATAAACAAAATGGAACAAAATTTGAAAGAACAAATTATAAAATCTGCCGCAGCTGTGAAAAGGAAGGTTAATATGATAAAAGATGCAAAAGACGCTAGCAATATGGCATTAGAAACAATATTTAAGCCTATTGTAGAACCACTTAATGTGTTAACAAGCAAAAATAACGAAAGTCTTCATAAAAATTTGGATATTGACCAAAACCACCCAGTAAAAAAAAATAAGTACAGCGAAAGTGAGTCATCAAATTCTGTAAGTGAAGATTTCGAGGAAGCTATGAACGAAGAAGATGAAAACTCTTATGGTGATGAGGCTTATAAATTATCTAACAAAACTCTTACGATATTACCCTCTGAAGATCACGATGAGCATGAAAACTCGTTTAAATCCATTCAATCATCTCCGAGTATTGCAAAAGAATCTTTCTCATGGCCTACGTCGTGTGATCTAATAAAAGATATACCTTATGGAGTCAGAAACGAGCGAGGTAAACTTTTGCTTGGCAAAACTCGCGTTTACGATGAAGGTTGTAGACTGAGGATTGGAAATCATGATCTGGAAAAAACACCCGGTTTAAAGGAATTATTGTTTAAAAAGATACCAAATTTAGACCTTGTCACTGACGACGACTTACAAAATTATAAACAGATACTAATAGATACTAATGCTCATAAACGTAATTACGATCCTTTAAAACCAGTGAACAGTAATAAAGGATTTAAATATATACGTATTATTAAACCACTGTTTAAATACACAAGAAATATTACAAGTAGTGTGGAAAGTATTCCTCGAGGAGAAGGTATAAACCTTTTAAAAAGGGTTAAAACAGATACTGATTTGGTTTACTGGGACGATCCAAATGAGTTAGTGGAACGATTAAAATTACTACTAGCATCAAAAGAAGCTGGTAATACCGGAGTGATAAATGAAATATATGCAATAATTGAAGAACTATATGAAGCTGGCATCATAAATGTAGAATATAAAAAGCATCCATCAGGAAAATTATTCAGTCTCGTTTCAATGAAGACTGCATCAAGACGACAATGAATGTAGACAAATTTGGACATCATGTACACAAGCGTTTAAGATTATCAGAATTCATTAACACTCTCAATGATACTTTAGTAAAATCTGAAACAGGTGACTTTGATTTAAAATCAACAAAGTTGAAGGGTTTGCAATTTCCTGAAAATAACGACGAAGCAGTAAATAAAGAATACGTGGATAAATGTATTGAAGAACTAAGACAAGAAATAAAAAATAATAATAGTGATGTTAAAAGATATTTAAGTAGTTTAGAAAAGGCGACAATTGTTAGTTTGAGTGCCTTATTTTACACAAAAAAAGAAATAGATTTTATGATTCAAGCAAATTCAACTAAGGATGAGTAAGCGAGACGTAGTTAACGAACTTCACAAAGCAGCACGAAGAAATTTTTCTCGTCGATGTACATTCATAAAAGGAATTGATGATCTATGGCAAGCAGACCTTATGGATTTACAAAAATATTCACAATTCAATAAAGGCCATAAATACGTTCTAGTAGTGATTGATGGCTTATCAAAATACGTTTGGGCTAAACCTTTAAAATCAAAAACAGCAAACTGTGTTATGAATGCTATGCAAAGTATATTAACCACTTCTTCGCGTAATCCTAAAAATTTACAAACCGATTTAGGAACTGAGTTTTATAATACGAGTTTTAAAAAATTGATGGAAACGTATAAAATAAATCATTATTCTACATATTCTGCAAAAAAAGCATCCATTGTCGAACGTGTCATTAGAACAATCAAGTCTCATCTTTACAAATTATTTAGTCTTCATGGACGATATCAATGGCTTGAACATAATTTGGATGACGTGATACAAAACTATAACAACACTAAACATCGAATTACTAAATTTAAGCCTGTTGATGTTACTAAGTCAAACGAAATTTTTGTTAAGTCAAACATTGTTAAAACGCAACAACCTAAAACAAAAAAGAGATTTGCGTTTCGAATAGGTGATTATGTTCGTATAAGTAAATACAAAGGAGATTTTCGTAAGGGTTATACTCCAAATTGGTCTACAGAAATTTTCCGCATAGTAAAAGTTAATGAAACCAATCCTCAAACATATCAAATAGAAGATAAACACAAACAAATTATTTTGGGATCTTTTTACGGGTATGAATTACAAAAAACTAAAGTTCCTGATCTTTACCTTATTGAGAAAGTTTTAAAAAGAAAAGGAAACACACTATATGTAAAATGGTTAGGTCTAAATAATAAAGAGAACAGTTGGATTGACAAGAGTGAATTGGTTCAATAGTATAAATATTGCTACGCAATTCTGTATCTTCTATTCACTTTAGAATTATCAATGAAGGAAGGTGGTGGTATACTTAACACAATAATAGACAATTTACCGATTGAGTTACATTTACCTGGATATCAATTTTGTGGCCCTGGAACAAAACTTCATAAACGGTTGCTTAAAGGTGAACGAGGCATAAACAAATTAGATAATGCTTGTATGTACCACGATATAGCTTATACAAATAGAAATTTAGACGTTCGACATAAAGCTGATTTAGGACTTTTAAATATGGCGAAAAGAAGGTTAAAATCCAAGGATGCTGGAAGAGGAGAAAAGTTTGCCTCTTGGATAGTTAAAAATGCAATGAAAGCTAAACTCAAAGCAGGGAGTGGGCTCAAATCATTTATGACCGGTGTAAAAAAAATACGCTTACAATTAAAAAAACTTAAATCTAAAGACAGTCACTCTGCAATTAAATATGCCCACGCTGCTGCAAAAAAGATATTTACAAATAAAAAGGGAATACGTTTGCCGCGTCGCATTCCTATTCCAAAATGTGGAGGACTTTTACCACTTATTCCGATTTTTGCGGGATTGTCGGCTTTAGGTTCATTAGCCGGAGGAGCAGCAGGTATAGCAAAGGCTGTTAATGATTCTAAAGCTGCACAAAAAAGTCTTCAGGAATCTGAACGACACAACAGGATGATGGAAGCTGTGGCTCTTGGAAAAGGGCTGTATATAAAACCTCACAAAAAAGGAGCTGGACTGTATTTTAATCCATCAAAAAACTAAATAAGGGGCTACCCAGACGTGCACTTACCAATATTGATATATTAGAACACGCAAGTGACATTCCATTTTTTCGTGGTGTTTTCATGAGAGATACGTTACCTACGAAACCTAAAAAGATAGAATGTGCGATATTGAATTTGGATAGCTCCAAAAATCCTGGAACACATTGGGTAGCCTTCGTCAAGCAAAACAATTACGCTGAATATTTTGATAGTTTTGGTAATTTGAAACCTCCATTAGAATTAATTCAATATTTACACAACTTACCAATAAACTATAATTACGTACAACACCAAAAATTTGGTACTACTAACTGTGGTCATCTATGTTTAAAATTTTTAAGATGTTATTGGAAAAATCATTTATATAACGTGTAAAATAAATAAAATTGTCAGTATAAAAATGTCTTTCACTGTGTCTATAACTGGGAGAGGAGCCTCCTTGACAACGAACTATTCGCCAACATTGGAGTTACATGGCGACTATGAATGTGGTCTTTTATATTTTTCTACTTTTAATTCTATTCCTAATATTGATAAACGAAACAATAAATTTTATTATGGCGAAAATGAAGTCATCGAAATTCCTGAAGGGTCTTATGAACTTCAAGATATTTGTGATTACATAAAAAGTAATATTAAAAACACCGTATTAAAATTGACTTGTAACAACAATACTCTAAAGACAAATATATTTTGTTCCAAAAATGTTCACTTTAACAAAAGTGATTCACTAGGTCAAATTTTAGGGTTTCGAACTGAAACAATACATGCAAATATAAGTACTGAATCTCAGAATCCGGTCAGCATTTTATCAACAACCATCGTGAGGATTGAATGCGACGTAGTCAGCGGTTCATTTGTGAACGGAAAAGCTAGTCATATAATTTATGAATTTGTGCCTAATGTACCACCAGGATATCGGATCATTGAAATACCTAAAAATTTAATATATTTTCCAGTAAACCAAAGTTCTATAAGTGCGATTAGCATACGGTTACTAGACGCTGAAAACAAACAGGTAAATTTACGAGGTGAAGAAGTACAACTATATTTGCATTTCCGAAAAAAAAATGATTGATTTCAATAAAAAGCAAGAGGCATCGTGTACTCGAGTCAGTTTGAAAAGATCACCTCAAAAAGACGCACCGCTTCGGCTTAGAAAGAAGTTGACTAAAAGCAATAAGGATTTTTTGAAGTTAGTGGGCTTGTTAAAATGAATATATTAAATATAACTCAACCGACGTCAATAGATAACAGCATTGAAAGTTTTGAATATCACTCGTACAAACCATATGTAACAAGTTTCAACAAGAATGATGAAATACGAATACCTATCAATCAGCAAGATTTGTATGTGCTGCCCTCACTCAGCACTTTGTATATTGAGGGCACAATTAATGTTTATAACAGCAAAAAAGAAAAGGTGTCAAGTGTGCATTTCGTAAATAATCCGGTGTTATTTCTATTTCAAGACATTCGATATGAACTAAACGGAGTGGAAATAGACAAAATAAAAAATGCAGGAATTAGCACAACTATAAAATCTTATTTATCATTAAATGAAAATGAATCCAAAAGCGCAAGAGCTTGGGGCTGGTCGACTACAGGTACAACTAGTGTTGGTGATGGCGGATTCTCTGCTTCTATACCAATGAACAAAATATTGGGTTTTGCAGAAGACTATGAAAAAGTTATAATAAACTGCAAACATGAGTTAGTATTGTTGAGAAGCAACACAAATCTGAATGCTTTGATATTAAATAAAGGTGAAATAGTGGATGATATAATAATTACTAAAATTGCTTGGCGAGTTCCGCACATTAAAGTATCAGACCGTGAAAGAATTAACTTACTAAAACATTTAGAGAGAGATCGAGCAATCACTTTAGCTTTTCGTAATTGGGACTTATATGAATATCCATTATTACCGAAAACTCGTAAACATACTTGGTCTATCAAAACATCTTCACAAATAGAGAAACCTCGATTTGTTATAATTGCCTTACAAACTAATCGGAAACATAACGCTGAATTATCAATGGCAGAGTTCGATCATTGTCATGTACGTGACATACGAGTCTTTTTAAATTCGTCATATTATCCCTATGAAGGACTGAATGTAAATTTTTCAGATGATAAATTTACTTTATTATACGAACAGTACATTAGATTTCAACAGTCTTATCACGGACGTCGACCAGAGCCGTTGATGAGTCTAAAAGAATTCAGAGACGTCGCTCCTTTATTCATCATTGATTGTTCACGTCAGCATGAAACGTTAAAAGGATCTATTGACGTTAGAGTTGAAATTGAAACAGATCAAGAAATACCTGACCAAACAGCTGCATATTGTTTGATTCTGAACGATTGCATATTTGAATATAAACCTTTAAGCAATATTGTAAGGAAAATATCATGAACAACGATACGATAATTGTAGATTTGCAAGGATTTAAAAATAATAAAAATGAGTTTTTAGTAAAAGAATTTGTTATAGCAACTCTCGAGTTTACCCATATATTTTTAATTAAACCTCCTTATCCGTTTTCTACACTAACTGATGAAGAAAAAAAACAAGTTTGTTGGATAGAAAGAAACAGAGGTTACCAATGGAGTGAAGGATATATAGACTACAGAGAATTTAACAGAATTATTAAACCTTTCTTGAAAGACAGGAAAATAATT
Source organism: Schoenobius gigantellus (assembly GCA_963935595.1). Taxonomy (NCBI): domain Eukaryota; kingdom Metazoa; phylum Arthropoda; class Insecta; order Lepidoptera; family Crambidae; genus Schoenobius; species Schoenobius gigantellus. The sequence goes on from OZ012541.1 coordinate 48,316,734, forward strand.
GTAAAAGGTGAAGAAAAAGTTAAATGGGTAGAGGATTTATGTGGTCATAATAATATCATAGACATAAGTTATACAGGTATACCAAATTTAAATACGTTAAATGATTTGTATAGTAATAATATGTTCCATTGTTTAACTCATAAAAAAAGATGTGCGTTAAGAAATTCATTGTGTATTAAAAAATGGTGTTTTCTCAATGGATACACATTATATGATTTTTGAATCTAAATTTAGAGAAACAATCTTGTTTAAAAATTAATATACAACTATATTAAGAATTTTTCAAATAAAATGTCATGTGTAATAAAAGTTGTTTTTATTATGTTTGATACCCAAAAAGAAAAAAACTTAGTACTTGAAAATATTTTTTTATTAGGAAAACGTTTTAACAAAATTAAAAAGTTATCTATAAGTTATCACCACAAAGTTTTTTGGATATTTTTCTTATAACGGTTTCCGTAAGGTCCATGATTTCATCCACCGGTTCCTGCACCACATATTGAGCACTCAGCACTACGTTTTCTTCCGCATCAGCAATGTCAAAGCAGCTATTTGATGCACTTGAAGAATCGTTCACTAAGTCCAAGACCAGTATTTTAATTAATTTCACGCCTTTCTGCTCCTTAGTGATCACAAATGATTTTGTAGATTTACGAGCTCTTTTTCTTGTGATGTCCTTTCTTTGTCTTATTTTTCTCTCTCCCTGTCTTGATTCATTAGTTTGTTCTTCCCGACGTATCATGTTTTGATATTCTTGCGTGAAGCCTTCCAATGGATCTTGTGCATATTGGGAAAACAAGATATCCGACGAGTTTGACATTATCTGTAACAAGTGAATAATAATAATGAATAAGTTGATATCCATAATTACCTCAATAATCAATAATGATTAAAAAATGATATGAAAAGAGAATGATACTTACAATAATATTACAATATGGACTGCTTGTCACGAACAACGAGTTATGAATGAATATAATATCAAATAAAGTTGAGGCTTAGACTAAATTTGCTTATCTAGCATTGCATCACACTTGACCTCAATACAACACGTGGAAATATATGACATGTGTAAGTGCAGTAATTTATAGTGTAGGTATGCAATAAAAAAACACAATACTATTTTAATGCTTATTTGGCATTGCATCATATTTAGCCTTAATATAACACGCGGAAATATGTAGCATGTGTAAGTGCAGTAATTTATAGCATACTAGCTTTCCGCTCGCGACTTCGCCCGAGTTATTTTTGTTTCCTGGTCTCGAACTATCCCTATACCAACTTTTATCTAAATTGGTTCAGTAGTTTCGAATCCTATACAATACAAACAAACAAACAATCAAATCTTTCCTCTTTATAATATTAATATAGATGCAATAATAAATAAAACACATAATACTATTTTAATTGCATTTATTAACTATAAAAAATATTAACAGGTCAAAAACAATTATATTAACTAATTTAACACTATCTTAGATTAGATTTTCATGTCCCCAAGCCCAGGTTCTAATTTTATCGGATAAAATAAAACGTTTATCATCTTGATTAGATAAAGCTACTTTGTTAACACTCTGAGTAAAAATCTCATGCTTAATGCATCTAAACAAAATATTTTTTTTCCGTATTATTTTGTCGTGAAGCAGAACTGATTTATAATCATCTAATGTTAAGTCTCTTACTACATTTTTTTTCACACCTTTTGCTTTTTTAATAAATGCTGATTCCGTTTTTATACAGTACAACTTAGACCGGAGACCTACGAATTCTGTCATAATTTCACCTCCTAATTCATCTTTAAATAAGCCCGGTATCTTTTTGTTTTTTAAAGGCAGACCAAATATATTGTCACAACTATAGTTACTGGTGTCAAAGAAGCTTAAAAAGTTATCTTTCAAATCATGATAAAAATCTTTCGTTTCAATCTTATAAACAAAGCTATCAGTATCGGTGTAGCAAAGTTGTATTTTATTTCCATAGTAAGGTTTTATGACAGAATAATGGAATTGATACATATGACTTTTAGATAGTTCTAAAACAGTAAAACCAATATAAATTGGCTTATCCAAGATAACCCTTTCAGGTTTCATTTGAACCGCAACTAAATTATTGGAAAAAATAGTAGCGCTGTGAAAATTAGGTCTCGCTATTAATTTGTCCGCTGAAATGAACTTTTTTGTCTTGTTAGATTTATCACACCACTTATTAACCAAGCGAACATCGACTCTTTTTTCACTGTCTTCCAATGTTTTTCCAAACACTGAATTATTCATCAACTTAAAAAGGTCTTGCTGAAAAGTAGTTACAGCTTGTTTTCTCAGTTCTGTGTTTAAATTGATATATTTAGCCAAAAAAGGGCTTTGTTTAAAAATTAAGGCGCGATGAATTTTATTTAAAACAAGACCATTATTAATGCATGTTTTCAAATAAACATAATGGATTACATACTGATATTTAGAATACAGATTAGGACAGAGTTTAGAAGTTTTACCTCCGAGTGGTACAAATTTTTCGGGACAAAAAGGATAATCGTTATGGTCATTATGTAGCTCCTCGGGATATGTTAAGTCCACTTCAAGAATATATCCGAACTCAGCATCATCTGCTACGTTCATGATATTTAACAAATCTACTTCGTATTCGCTTAAAAGTCTAAAATCTGAAACAGGTAAGTACTGACACATACTATAACCATACAAGTTATTGCAATCGATGTAAACTAGAAAAGAATCTGGTTCTGTAAAATCATATTGTGGCATATATTTATTGTTTGCACGAGCATATCGCGTTGAGCACATACAGATACCTCCCCGTATCCCTTTCTGTATAAAACGTATAATTTCTAAGTCAGTTAATAATTCTAACTGAATGCCGGTTTTAAGTAACATAGCATCGAATGAAAGACTTGGAGCTGTTAAGTAAAAAGCAGGATCTAATTGATAGTTCAATTTACAAATTTCACGGAAATTTTCAAATACATCAGTCAATAGCAATACATCGGTTTTTAGATAAAGGTCTGTGTACCCACCCATATCTTGTATTCTAAATGTAGACCAAACTTCCTGAGCATGAGTGTAATCTTTATCACTTATATCTTCATCAGTTAAAGAATTATAGAAACCTTTTTTGTGTGGAAGTTGTTTCTCGGAAAATGATTTCCAATGTGTCATATGATCATACGGATATACTCCTTTGCGTGTTAATAATTTAAATTCAGTTGCGTTTGGAAAATATTTTTTTAAATGCTTAAAATCTGTTTTATCTAACCCACTCGCTAATTTTTCCAAACTGGTTCCTAAGAATTGAAACGAATCGACAAATCGTATTTGAGCATATTTTTCATTCTTTAACTGTAAAAATTTTGTAAATGATACGTATTTTTCCTTATTTTTAGGTATGACTTTAACAGGTCCTAAACTATCGGCTAATTCTTTGATGAACAGATGACAGTCATAGCCGGATAGGTTATGGAAAAAAACGGGAACTAATTTAGGAACGCTAAACCGTAAGTTACAGTATTGATGCGCAGCACCTCGATAACTTCCAGTGAGGTGACAATGATCTCTCACTTTGTCAAAAAATAATAATTGCTTACAAATATGACAAACATCGGTACGCGCATAGGCCTCTGCGTCATATTCATCGAATTCCATCGCAATTTCTTTATCTAAGATGTCATAAATCTTTTTAACGTCAAAATACAGTTTATCAAGAAATTTTTGGACACAGTCTTTTCCTCGATACTGTACAAAAGAATTCAGACTGGTATCGTACGAGCACACTATGTGATAAGCAAAAGCTGATGGAATGTGCTGTTGACGCTGAGAAGTAAAACTTAATGAAGGGTCAGGCTCACAGCCATCGAACGGTATAAGAAGAGTTTCAAAGTCAGCATAGACCACAAAAGGAACGTCTTGCTTCCGTTCGAAATTTTTGAATTGTAGATAAGTTCCTTTCTCAGGCAGTACTGTACAAACGCCGCTGCATGTATGATTATCAAGATTAACTTCAGAAGTAAAAAATAGCAAGCAATCATCACAAAAATATAGTTTCTTATGATTTTTCGTAATTTGACTTCTTACAAGTCGAGAAAGGTTTTTTATCAAAACAAAGTGACATAGAACATTATTTTCAAGTAGAAGCAAGTTAATTTTAGTTCTGGTTTTGGATTTATATCCAGACTTATAAATGGGACCTACAACTATCTGATTATTCTTTAATGAATATACGTTTACACTTAAATGTGGATTGTTTTGTTCGAATTTCGCGATATCCGTAAACGTTACTGGGAAAGATATATCGTCGGTGTTTAGGACCTGTTCAAAGTGCGGATACGACGACGTACGGTCACCGTTCTTTTTAGCCGGGTACAAAGCGGCAACGACGCTCCACAAAAAACAATATTCATCTTTATTCCTGATGTTAATACACGCCTTTTTCTTTTTTATCGCTAGTGGTAAATCTACATAAGTTGAACCAGACCCTCTTAGAGGATCATATCTATTAATGTTAACTTCTAAGGAAACATTACTTAAAAAAGTCCAACCACTGTCACGATCCTCAAATTCTTCAACTTTGTTCTTAATAGTATTTACGAGTGTTTCAAACAACTCGTTAAAATCAAAATTGCGATGAATCGTTAAATTTTTTGTAACAAACGACTTAATGTTATTTACCTCGTTCTTAAATAAAAGAAAATCGGCAAAATATTCAAAATTTACTTTTAAACATATATGCTTATTTAGAGACATTTGCAAAAGATTATAAATTTTAGAAAATATACTATGCAAGAATGAATCGGGTAAAGAGCATCGGTACTCATCTGTAGGAGTAATTCTGTATGTAACGATGCGACCTCTAAACGCACTCGCGAGTTCGACAACACCGGCGTCGTCGTGCGCCCGCGACACTGCGCACCTGCGCTTGTGCGCGCTGCTGCGCAGGTGTCCTACCCATTGTCTGCTGCCTAATTGCATCGAACACTCTGAGCAAAAAGGCATCGTAGCAATTCAGAAAAATAAAGTATACAACTTGTTACCTAACGCTAATCTATAGTCTTTTTAGTTAATTACTTATCCACTTAACTAAATGAATGATTACCGTACCTCATTAATACCTAAGTTACGACTGTAACTTTACCTGGACGTGGGCTCAAAAAAACCGGATTAAATATAAAAACCTATTGTAAAAAATATTTTACTTGCTTAGTTAATTTATTTATTTAATATTTGTTTTATTACTATAAAATACAGGCTTATCTTTAAACAACGACTTTGACCGCTTTAAAAACTGCTGCAAGTAGTCCCACTCGGGCTGGTCTGGCTCTAGCTGCACCTTGAGTGTGACAAGCGCCTTGGTGTACCGCTGGTCGGGCGCTACGGCCAACGCCTCGTCCGTGCTGTATACGCGCGTCTCCACGTAGTAGCGACCGTCGAGCGGAGTACGCCGCAGGAGCGTGCCGTGCGCGGTCTTGTTGGCGAGGCTGCTGTCGAGTCGTTTGCCCTGCCTGACGCGTGACGCACGCTCGGCTGTAACTTCTTCGTCGTCCGACACCAACCCGAACAAATTCAACGACTCCTTTGAGCTCGACTTAGCCTTTTTCGATGAACCAGACCTGTAAAAGACAAAAGAGATTGTATTATATCCTATGTTAGGACAATCAGCAAGAACGTGAAACAACTCAACAATAATTGATATTACTATGTTGTTGTAGAACGCAATGTTCCTATCCTACGATTGACACCTGCAATCTTCGAATTTATCTAACCCACTATGATCGATAAAGAAAACAACACTTCAATACAAAAAAAAACCCACTCTATCAGTGATGAACCTAAAACGAAATTACCACTTCACTTGCATAAATAACTCATATCTTACCTGATAGTATCGCGAGAGATTGGTTTTCTCTTAGGCTTAGGCTTCTGCGCTGGCTCGAACAGTTCTTGCTCGGAGTCAGACCTGAAAAGATAAATTTAATAATATTGTTAGTCTCCTAGCTAATACTGATCAGCAACAGCATACTAACACCATTCACTCATTCATAATCATTTTAGTGTTCAATTGTTATCCACTTCAATCTAATTCATTAATATGTGTACTGTTGGCATACCCTAATAAATAAATATTGTGGTATTATCACATAAAATCTTCACTAACGATTCGAAGATTTAATAAATACTATGACGACAGCATAAATTAAACCTTACCTGATGTTATCTCGAGATGTTGGTTTTGTCTTAGGTTTGGTCTTCTGCACTGGTTGGAAGACTTCAAACTCGGAGTCAGACCTGAAAAAGTAACGCAAAATTGAGTATCGGAAAAAGACAATGCATACTTACACTGATCCTTCATTGTAAGTGTGACGATCTTTAAAACTATCTCATTGTTATTTTCTCCGTACGAAACTTGGAGGAAATAGTAATTACAACCAACTATCAGTAAACCTTTCAAAGTACTTACATAATGAACACTCACAAATAAAGTACTGTGGCTGAAGATCTGGGTGCTGGGGAGACTCCTCGACGACGACTGACGACACTGTTGCAGCTAGTTCCTTGACTCGAAGCACTTTGAAGAACAGAATGAACCACTACTCGAAAATTTCGCATTATATAGGAACTTATTGAAAATTCATCAATTTTTACTAGGGTTGTCACAAATGTATCTGTTTTTGAAACCTGAATAAGAAAAACTACAACGAAAAATAGTATTAACTTTAAGTCTAACACAAAGAGATCAATATGAAGTGATAGTCGATGCACTGTGCTGGTGCAAAAGTTGATGAAGGTTGATGAGCTGTTGACTGTACGTGAAAAAATTATCCTGAATGTTGTTTCAGTAAATCTACGTTAGTGAAAAACGTAATCAACTTTCATTAGAAAAAACAATTTGTATTTTTTTTAAGTAAAGTAGTTTATAAGTATTTTGTTTCTAGTTATTCCTTTTTTCTTTGTATACTAGTTTTAGTAAGACATTTCTGTGACGTCATTATTATGTCATCAATAATTAAAAATATTTGTTATTAAATAGAAAAAAACAATACAATGTATAATATTTATACATTGTTATTACAGATTTTGACTATTGTAACATTAAGCAAACAATCAATACCTATATGTTTAACAGGTCAGTACACTAGGATTGTCCTAAAACTAATTTAATACTATTACTACTAAAGTAAAATCTTACAGCAAAATCTTGTTGTCGACGTCCCACTACGACTGACTCTCTCTCGTCACTCGTGACAACCCTATCGAGAGTTGCGCGCTAGACATTTTTCGCCGTGGTGCCGTGTGCAATAATCTATTTAAATGACTTTACGTATTGACCTTTAATTTGCTCGTTAAAAACTTTCCATTCATTATTGAAATAATTCAATTTCAAAGATTTATTATTTAAACACAAATTAAACAAAACATCAATTAAATTTTATACATAAAATATATTTATTAGGGTAGTTTATTGACATAATTGTGTTTTAAACGAAAGAAATTCATTATTAGATTTTAAAATTAATGTAAATAAGATACATATATACCCACGTTTTTAACTAAGACGACATTTGTTACTAAAAAGTTTTAAAAAATGCAGTAATACCTTGTAAATGCATTTTTATAACTTTCAATGTATTTGAATTTTTTATATATTACTAGCTGTGCCGCGCGAACTACGTTTCGCCATAATAAAAAATAGTTTACGACCTATTCTCAGACCTACTGAAAATATTCAAAAAATTTCATAAAGATCGGTCAAGCCGTTTCGGAGGTGTTTGATAACAAACACTGTGACACGAGAATTTTATATATTAGATTTATGTTTCAGTGTTATTAAAACAAACCAAAAAATAAGAATGAAACATTATTAAACACGAAAACTTATTGCAATTTTAATTAAAGTACAATCAACAGCACATCAACCTACGATAAATATTTAATTGGGTCTTTGTTAATTAATATAATAATAGTTTCATTGATTGAAAATCAGTTGTTATGACCTTTAAGTTTTTGGATATGTCGAACTGCCTTTACCATTTTTTTGTCGAGGGGAACCGTACTCGCCGTTGGCTAGACGACGAGCGTGTATGGGGCTCCCAGCAGAGTGCCGGCCTAACCACTAAACCACCCCGGTATTCTCCCTGCCCTTATAGGCGCGCGTGATAGGGTCCACACTGCGACTTCCACGTAGTTAAAATGTGCATACGCTCATTATGCTGCTATTTATTTATATGCTTTATTATGTTAAACCTTATACATATTTAATTCAGACAGTAAGTAGGCATGCCTCCTACCCGGTGGATAAGTGACCTGGTTAGGGTTGAAGGAGATTCATAGGGAGGCCTATGTCTTCTGAGCAGAAGACCTAATGGCTGATGATGATGTTGATATTTGATTCTAATCGCTAGTCCATATCCACTTATTTAACTTACATATATTAATATCTAGTGAATGCTAATAAATAAAACCAAATTCAGTAAGTTGTACATATATATTAACCTTGGGCGTTAATAATTGTAATAAATAAATAATTGGGTTTAACCATTATTTCTATATAGGTTTTCAAACGAATAATTTACATTTTGATATATACTTACATATAAAATTAAGTATTTTTGCTATCATTTGGGTCCGTTTCTTTACACTTATATCAAACAAAACTGACAAGGATTATAAACATAAAATAAAAATCCTACGTCATATGGAGTACATCTTTTTGTCTATTTTTAGTGCAAGCATAATATATATTTCATCATAACGCTTTCTGTTTGTACGCTAATACTAGAAAAACCGCTAGTATAACATTTTTCACATTTAGGAATGTCGCAAAATCATTTAAACAAAGTGTCCTCTGTCCAAAGGTTCTCCGGAAGATATCACTCTTAGCGATAAGACTGTCGAAATTGTACATTTTAGCTTTGTAAAACTTCTGTAACTGTACTACTTTCGTGGTGAGTAATAAAGAGTATCTTTCTATCATCACTTCGTAGCCCAGGGTCTGATTTGCTTGGAATGACAATCACTCCAAAACATAGTTTTGACTGAGGTTTTTACAGCCGATCTGTCTGACGCCAACTTTCTTTGGATATAATAATAATAATGTCCTCCTAACCGATATTCGGTCACGGCGGACAATCTCCACAGAGACTAGCCATCTGCGCAGGAGATATTATAGGGCACAAGTGACTGCGCAAACGCAAGTGCACTCTCTGTTCCTTCACTCGCCTAGTCCGATGGGACGGTTAACCGACACGATCGGGGTGAGATCAGGCGCAGGACCCACTGTTTAACGTGCCTTCCGAAGCACGGAGGAGCTTGAGATGTTTCTTATTTTGGTCACCCATCCTAGGACTGACCACAGCGAACGTTGCTGTGGTCAGTCAAACAAAACCGTATTTCTAGCTGCAATATTCAATTCAATTTAAAATAATTATTTTTGAAGACAAAACAAGTGTAATTAGGTCGCGGACGCCGCGGTCACACCGGACGCGGCGAGCCATACGACACTAAGAATTTGCTGACAGTAAATACTTAACTACTTAATGGCGCAACGAGCCATATGACGCTAAACATTTGCTGACAGAAAATACTTAACTACTGAAATGGTTAGATTTGAAGTAAATTATTTTGAATGATAATTTATCAAAACATAACCAGCAATCGCTGGTTCGAATCATTAGGTGATTTTGTACTTAAACACGGAATAATACGAGCGTAAACTTCTAAACTGAAAATTTACTTTTGTAACTGTAAAAATCTGCTACCACGTGTTTTATTGTTCCTTATAGATGGAGTGAAATCGTGTCTGCGATTGAACGAGATATAGAAGGAACAATAATACACTACTAATATAGATCAATTTGGCCCTTTACAACATGTAATATAAATCAATATTTTCGAAGATATTACAGATTTAAAATGTAGGGACGTTGCGGACAATGCGGTTTCGGCGGTACCGGCCGGGGTCCCGCGGGCGGCGCGTGCCTATAAAGTACTAGCTTTCGCTCGCGGCTTCGCCCGCGTTATCATTGTTTTCCCGTGGGAATTTAAATTTTCCCGTAGGAAAAATAATTTTGTAGCCTATTTAAGCCCGAATAATAAATTTCATGGAAATTGGAGCAGATTTTAAATATTTTTCATAGAAACTTTCAACCCCTATTTTGCAAAATAGGGGTAATTCCAATAAACCATGAAACACGTGTTCAATGAAATATTTTTAAGAGCATGAATCTCAAGTTTTATCAAAATCGTTGCTAATTTAAATATTTTTCCATACAAACATGCAACCCCTTTTTCATCCCTTCAGGGTATTTTTTTATTTAATCCCTTCTTAGTGTGCGTCCGCATTTTGAATTAAAACCACTGTCCAAATTTCACGTTTCTACCATTAGCGGTTACAGCTGTGCGTGCGTCTATAGATGGGAACATCTCCTTTTATAGGTATAAGTATATAGATTGTCTAATGACAAAAAAGCTGTGAATGTTGTATTTATATACAACGTTTATATCAGCGTATATCAGCATTTATGTAAATTTTTCTCCTAAGGGGGTAAAATAAGTGTTGAAAGTTTGTATGAAAGTCCTTATTTAATGAACTATTTATTAATAATAAATAAATACGTTTAATAACATGAATAAATTATTCATACATATTTATACAGTTTTTAAATCTGTAAATATAATCACCTTCCACGCGAGCAAAGCCGCGGGCAACAGCTAGTTTAATTATATAACGAATGTCTGAAAGCAAAATACATACCATTAAAATGGCTTCAACGCTTTTAATAAATAAAAGCTTTTTTTCTTTATAAAAGATAACATTTAAAGATACTTTCGAGAAATTACGCATTATATTTAAAAATATTAGAAAAAACTTCGGACTGTACTTGCAGTATTCTCTTCATTTTCTTATTTTAAAGCATTTAAATCAATAAAATTAAAAAATCCATAATTAATTAGAAATTATTAATTTATTAAATAATTAGTGCTATTTGAGTACTTACTTATTATTACCGTAAAGCCTAAATATTATGAACAAT